>CM069157.1:9816802-10364302 GCA_035221665.1 Okamejei kenojei
AGGAGGGATAAAATCGCATCCGACCCGAAATGTCACCTATCCGTGTTCCGCAGAGAGGCTGCCTGACCCGCTGAGTTACTCCAGCACTTTGTGCCCTTTTGGGTATTAACCACCATCTGCAGTTCCTATTGATTCAACAAAATCACAGTTCTCAATAGAAAGCCAAACAAGGTGGTTGCATCCCGGCCACTCCCTCTCCCATCAGGCAAGAGGTACAGAAGTGTGAATACACACATTCAGGGACAGTTTCCTCCCAGCTGTTATCAGGCAACTGAACCATCCTACCAACAACCCAGAGAGCTGTCCTGAACTACTATCTTCTGCAGTTGTATAGGGCTCTGGTGAGACCACAGTTGGAGTATTGTGTACAGTTTTGGTCTCCTAATTTGAGGAAGGACATCCTTGTGATTGAGGCAGTGCAGCGTAGGTTCACGAGATTGATCCCTGGGATGGCGGGACTGTCATATGAGGAAAGATTGAAAAACCTAGGCTTGTATTCACTGGAGTTTAGAAGGATGAGGGGGGATCTTATAGAAACATATAAAATTATAAAGGGACTGGACAGGCTAGATGCAGGAAAAATGTTCCCAATGATGGGTGAGTCCAGAACCAGGGGCCACAGTCTTAGAATAAAGGGGAGGTCATTTAAGACTGAGGTGAGAAAAAACTTTTTTACCCAGAGAGTTGTGAATTTATGGAATTCCTTGCCACAGAGGACAGTGGAGGCCAAATCACTGAATGGATTTAAGAGAAAGTTGGATAGAGCTCTAGGGGCTAGTGGAGTCAAGGGATATGGGGAGAAGGCAGGCACGGGTTATTGATAGCGGTCGATCAGCCATGATCACAATGAATGGCGGTGCTGGCTCGAAGGGCCGAATGGCCTCCTCCTGCACCTATTTTCTATGTTTCTATGTTACTATCTACCACATTGGAGACCCTCGGACTATCTTTGATCGGACTTCACCTTGCACTGAACTTTATTTACGTGTTTCCCTTTATCCTGTATCTGCACACTGCAGACGGCTCGATTGTAATCATGTATTATCTTTCCGCTGACTGGTTAGCGCGCAACAAAAGCTTTTCACTGTACCTCGGTACACGTGACAATACACATAACTAAACTTAACTCAAAGGCTCTCACATCCCCTCTGCTGCGCCAACACTTGGCAACAACACTTCCAATGAAGCTCCACCAATGGCAAGCTCTTTATCAGCGTGACCAAACATCTTCCTTCCTGCAAAGTGACAAATCACCACATAATCAAACAGGCTATAATTAAACTCTCTAACCAGTATCGCACCAGTGGTTTCTTTAAACATTAGTTGGACATATCACAAAGTGTTTTTAAACACTGAGGTGTACAATGTCACAATTCAAAACTAATTATGAGGTTCTTACCACCCATCCACATCATAATAGATTCCACTCCTTGATATTTATATTCTACTTAATAATCCCATACTCAGGAAAGTCAGATCATTTCTATCAGACGTGGTCTGCATTTATAGAATTACTACAAAAATAGGGTGCAAGAGTACCTTGAGCCTTAGTAAAGGGGGATGAAAAACTATCGAGTTGGTAAATTCCTTTTGCGTGATGTATATAATATAGTAACTGGCTTTTTTTTTCTCTCTCTCTCTTTTATTTTTCTTTTCTAGGGTCTATCTCTTAATCCCCATTCTCTAATTCTTTGACCAAGGGGTTTTTTTTCTCCCCTTTGGCACGCTCTTTCACTTTCACAACTCTTTTCACCTAATTCACTCTCTCGGTTTCTATTATTTTTCTTTAAAAGCCATAAAATTATGGGGAACAATGATTGTAACAATATATATGTGATGTACACTGATGTATTTACCTCTATTAAATACAAATATTTTTTAAAATAATAATAATCCCATACTCCCTTACGCTGCTTATTACACAACAATGAATTGTCTCGCTTCTGTAGGATTAAGAACTCTAGTAATAACTAATAACTAATAACCTAATTTGAGGAAGGACATTCTTGCTATTGAGGGAGTGCAGCGTAGGTTTACAAGGTTAATTCCCGGGATGGCGGAACTGTCATATGCTGAGAGAATGGAGCAGCTGGGCTTCTACACTCTGGAGTTTAGAAGGATGAGGATCTCATTGAAACATATAAGATTGTTAAGGGCTTGGACACGCTAGAGGCAGGAAACATGTTCCCGATGTTGGGGGAGTCCAGAACCAGGGGCCACAGTTTAAGAATAAGGAGTAAGCCATTTAGAACGGAGATGAGGAAACACTTTTTCTCACTGGGAGTGATGAGTCTGTGGAATTCTCTGCCTCGGAGGACAGTGGAGGCAGGTTCTCTGGATGCTTTCAAGAGAGAGCCAGATAGGGCTCTTAAAAATAGTGGAGTCAGGGGATATGGGGAGAAGGCAGGAACGGTGTACTGAGTGGGGATGATCAGCCATGATCTTATTGAATGGCGGTGCTGGCTCGAAGGGCCGAATGGCCTACTCCTGCACCTATTGTCTATTGTCTAACTATGACTGAACATTTCTAAACTAACTTAAAGATGTATTTGTGATCCCCCAATCAAACGCGAAGCAATTTTAACTTTTTTTTAATCAGCTTTTTCTCTCCAGGCATAACATTGTATTCTGCAGAGTTTATTCTCCATCTCACTGCCTGTGTACCTGTGTGTGGATTTGATTATACTCATATATGGATATTTCTTACCTGGAGAGCGCACACAACTATCTGTACAAATGGCAATACCCAATACCAAAACTTTACTGTAAAGATAAATCAAGCAACAATTTAGCTTCAGGTCTTTCTGAATGGCTGCATTCAGAGTACTATGAGCAAATATCTATAAGCCCCATATCTGAGGAAGGATGTGCTGGCTCTGGAGAGGGTCCAGGGGAGGTTTACCCACTCAGGAATGAGTGGGTTAGCATATGATGAGCGTTGACGACACTGGGCCTGTACTCGCTGGAGTTTAAAAGGTTGAGGGGGGACCCCATTGAAGAATAATGAAAGGCATAGATGGAGTGGATGTGGAAGGGATGTTTCCACTGGTGGGAGTCATGGACCAGAGGTCATAGCCTCAGAATTAAAAGGCGCTCTTTTAGAAAGGAGGTGAGGAGGAACTTCCTTAGTCAGAGGATAGTTAATTTGTGGAACTGATTGCCACAGAGGACTGTGGGGGCCACGTCAGTGGGTATTTTTAAGGCAGAGATAGACAAATTCTTGATTAGAACGGGTGTCAAGGATTATGGGAAGAAGGCAGGAAAATGGGATTAGGAGGCAGAGATCAGCCATGATTGAATGGCGGAGTGGGCTCGATGGGAACAAATGGCCTAATTCTACTCCTACGACCTGTGAACTTGTGAAGGCTTTTCATTCTCATTTCCTCAGCTTCCACACTATTGAAACATATCATTAGTTCTCAACATAGCCATTTAATCAATTCAAAGATAGACACATAGTGCTGAATAACTCAGCGGATCAGGCAGCATTTCTGGAGATAAAGGATGGGTGATGTTATCCTCTTGCAGATTGGTAAATCTCTGTAAATTTTTTCCCACACGGGTGGTGGAGGCCAGGTCATGAATAATATTTGAAACGTAGAAATATGAACAATCAAGGGATTGAGGGCTACAGGGAACTGACATTGCAGGGGAGGGGCGGTAGGGCACACTTAGGTGGCCTGGTGGCCATCTCCTACTCCTAGTTTATTGCCTCCTTGTCCTAGACTAGTACCTTCAATGGGCAGATCATTTTAGGAGGAAAGGTTGAAGAGACTGTGTTTACACCTGCTGGAGTTTAGAAGAGAAATGGAATGAAGCATGAGATGCTGAAGATCTTGAGTGGATGGATGCGGAGAAGATGAAACCTTGTAGTAAAAAAAACTAGATTTGTGTCTTAAGTAGGCAGTCTTTTTTCTCTCAGAGGGATGTGTGCCCTTTGGATGCTCAGCCTTAAGTGGTAGAGGATGATCTTTGAACTAAGGGAGAGATCAATGGACACTTGATTGGTGAAAGGATGAAAGGAGACTGTGTGTAGACAGGACACTGGAGTTGAGATTACAACTGGACAGGCCCATGATTCTCCAAAATGGCAGTCGCCTTAGAAACATAGAACATAGAAAATAGTAGCAGGAGGAGGCCATTCGGCCCTATGAGCCAGCACCACATTCATTGTGATCATGGCTGATCGTCCCCTATCAATAACTCATGCCTGCCTTCTCCCCATATCCCTTGATTCCACTAGCCCCTAGAGCTCTATCTAACTCTCTCTTAAATCCATCCAGTGACTTGGCCACCTCTGCCCTCTGTGGCAGGGAATTCCACAAATTCACAACTCTCTGGGTGAAAGTTTTTTCTCACCTCAGTCTTAAATGGCTTCCCCTTTATTCTAAGACTGTGGCACCTGGTTCTGGACTCGCCCAACATTGGGAACATTTTTCCTGCATCTAGCTTGTCCAGTCCTTTTATATGTTTCTATAAGATCCCCCCCCCTGGAAGGTGAAGGTGAGTGGTGGAGAATCCCGAGTCATAAATTGCACCTTCACAGAAGCTACAGTTCGACAAGGCTCTGGTTAGAATCTGCTGCAGTGAATGTTTATCACACGACTTCAGGAAGGAGGGAATGCTGCATCAGTTAATCAAAACGGTTCTGGGACACATGTGAATGGTGAAGGCAGGTCACGCAAGATAGTGTTGAATCCCCAAACTGGAGAAGATTAAATGGCAATTGGATTCCTGTGCTGAAAAAATATTTGATAGGGTGGTTGGCAAGAATCCAATTGGTAGGGGATGGGGGCAAAGGATCAGTATGAATGAGAGTCTAGATCCTTAAATTCAAGCTCTCAGCTTCAGGGGTATTCAAAAACAATTCTTCAAACAGGCAGAGGAAATTCAGTACTCTCCTCCCTCAAAAATCTGTTGAACTTCATTTCCATTAACAAAGATTTCACTTTTGTTTACAGCATGAGAATTTACAGAATCAAGGCTGTTAAGTGGGTTTCAGATATTGATCAACTACAATGTGATGGAATAGTCTTTGCTAAATCTTTGCACGTCCCCCAATCCTTTCCACCCGTCACTTTAATTTCATGTATTTTGTGTTTTTATGACTGTTGGCAGATCAATTTCCTCCTGGGATAAATAAAGTTCTATCGTATCATATTGTGATAGAATAACTCCACGATACTCGGACATATTCACCAAGATGTTAACTCGTTGGCTTGTTCATTGGAACATCACTGATTCAATTTGCTTTAATAATCAAAAGTCTTGCCATATTTTTACATATTTGATGCACATTTTTTTGTTCAATGCCAACTCTGTCCTTGGCGTTGCGTGCAGCGGAAGGTTCACCATTCCAAAAGGCTCCAGCATGGGATTGGAGAGTTGGCCACAGACCTCCCCCATGCTGCCAAGAATTATCACATTGAACTCTATATTACACACACACACACAATGACACAGAAATAACACAATAATGGGACTTTTCAACACATTTACTGAATTACAATTAATTTCCCTAGTAGAAAAATATTTGTCTTTAAGAAAATGGTTATATGTACAGTGCAAAAACAGGAACAAAAAAACTACAAGGGTTTCGTTGGTTAACAGATCCTAAATGGAGAGGACTCTTTGCAAACCGGAAATGGGATTTTCACAATGTTTAGTTCCTCATTGCCAGCATAGAATTGATGTCCCATATGAGACTCCGTAGCTGATCCATAATGTGCTCCAGTTCTTGGTTCTTCTGATGTAGTTTCTACGAGAGGAAAATAACAATGTTGAACAGCAGGAAAAGCTGTAAATACTTTTCCATTAGTCACTGATTCGAGCAATCCCAGCTTTCATTATCTGATTATATAAACAAAATTCCTGATGCAAAACAATGGGGGAGGGGGGGGGGGGCACAGTGGTGCAGCGGTACAGTTGCTGCATTACTGCGCCAGATACCCGGGTTCGATCCTGACTATGGGTGATGTCTGTATGGTGAGTTTGTACGTTGACCTTGTGGGATTTCCCTGAGTGCTCCGGTTTCCTTCCATGCTCCAAAGACGTGCATGTTTATAGTAAATTGGGTTTGGTAAAGACTGTAAATTGTCCTAGTGTGTAGAATAACGTTAGTGTACAGGGATTGCTGGTCGCCGTGGACTCTGTGGGCCAAAGGGCCTGTTTCCACGCTTTATTTCTAAACTAAACTAAAAATATCCATTACATATCCTATGTTGCATTTGTTGTTCTTGAATCAACATGAACCTGGAATGCACCGTTTCATTCTAACAACCACCCCCATGCACCAACAATGAGACCGAGTAATATTTGGAACTTTATTTCCACTAAGATGACTACACTGACCTTTTTGCTGATTATTTGCAGTTGGTTTTCAGGCATGAATTAATCATCAATTGGGGAATTATTTGGCATTTAAAAAGGAAAACCAAAAAATCTAATGAGCAACATTTTACATAATTTGTACAAGGTCCAATGCAAGTGGGCATCAGCACAAAGGCAAAATTGAACTGACATTTTAGCAAGGCCAAAAATATAGCCTGACCTGCCGTAGTTTAACACATGCAGTCCAGTAGCCTTTAGATTTCAGAGATACAGCTTGTAAATCGGCCATTCAGCCCACCGAGTCCGCACTGACCCCGTACACTAGCACTATCCGACACATTAGGGACAATTTACAATTGTATTGAAGCCAATTAACCTACAAACCTGTAGGTCTTTGGAGCGTGGGAGGAAACCAAAGCACTCGAAGAAAACCCATGTGGTCACGGGGAGAACGTACAAACTCTGTACAGACAGCACCCGTAGTCAGGATCGTACCCGGGTCTCGGGCGCTGCAAGGCAGCATCTTTACCGCTGTACCTCCTTGCCGCCCCCAGTAGCTCAATAAATCAGACAATAGTTCGCTGCCATTCTCAGCTCGAGCTGGAGCACAGACTTTAATTGTCCAGGTGCAGACCTTGGTCGGATGATGAAAAAAAAACGGAAGGGGATGCAAACTGAGGAGACGGTGTGCCCCAGGGGTGCCTACCACAACCCAAAGGGATGTCCCAACATGCATTTTAATAATGGAAATGTCACTGAATATTAGTCAAGAGTGTTTTATTGTCGTATGTCCCTAAAAAGGACAATGAAATTCTTACTTGCAGCAGCACAACAGATGGGTAAACACAATGCTCAGTGAACAAAAATGTGAAGCTCAATAATAAAAACATTACTGAATGTTACAAAATAGCAATCACATTTGTTTTGTATGTGATGGGTATTCTGGTTTACATCGAAGATAGACACAAAATGTTGACATAACTCAGCAAGGCAGGCAGCATCTCTGGAGATAAGGAATGGGTGACCCTTCTTCAGAAGAAGCATTTTGTGTCTATCTAATTAGCTTTTAGTAGGGCCCCACATACAATTATTGCACTATTGTATTAAGTGTTAATTGTAAGGCAAGTATTGGCCAGGCCAAATCCAAAATCTCCCTCTGTTTAAATTAGTGTCAGGTCTTTTTTTTCACATTTACCCCAGGCCTTGCCTCATCTGCAGGGTTGCATAATGCTATTTAATTTGAGTGCAACGTTCAGGTGACACCAGCTCATTTACTAGATGGATTGAAGAGTCTGAAGGGTTCCGACCCAAAATGTCACCTATTCGGTTTCTCCAGAGTTGCTGCCTGACCCGGTGAGTCACTCCAGCGCTTTGTGTCTATTTTCTTGGTACAAGCCAGCATCTGCCGTTCCTTCGTACACACCAGCTCATTTGTTGGGAGAGCAAGCAAAAAGTTTACAGATGCCTGATTTTTGGTCAATCCATCCTCATTTCTAAGAAACTTTCAGTAAACCACAAGTTAGTTGGGGCCCCACAGGTTGTATTTCAAGTTGCCATTAATGTCGATCCGGAACATCAGCTAAACCACACAAACGGAATCATTACTAGACACAGCATGAACGGAAGCTACAGAGCTATTATTGCTGTGCTGGGGTTTATTGGTAGAGCTACCCAATTAATAGGTTTAAGGTGGGTGGGGGGGGGGGGAAGATTTAATAGGAATCTAAGAGGCAACTTTTTCACGCAAAGTGTGGTAGCTGCATGGAACGAGCTGCCGAAGGAGGGTTGAGGCAGGTACTATTAAAAAACATTTAGACAGGTACATGGATAGGACAGGTTTAGAGGGATATGGACCAAATGCAGGAAGGTGGGACTAATATGGATGGGAATATTGGCTGGTGTGGGCAAGTTGGGCCAATTGGCCTGTTTCCACATTGTATGACTCTAAGCTCACTGTCCTGTTTTTTCATTCTCCTGCAATCTGTTGCCCTTCAAAGTATTCATCTAAACTTAATTGAGTTAATGGCCATTACCACCATCTTTGCCAGGTGACAACAACGTACATAGAAACATAGAAAATAGGTGCAGGAGGAGGCCATTCGGCCCTTCGAGCCAGCACCGCCATTCATTGTGATCATGGCTGATCGTCTCCTATCAATAACCCGTGCCTGCCTTCTCCCCTTATCCCTTGACTCCACTAGCCCCTGGAGCTCTATCTAACTCTCGCTTAAATCCATCCAGTGACTTGGCCTCCACTGCCCTCTGTGGCAGGGAATTCCATAAATTCACAACTCTCTGGGTGAAAAAGTTTTTTCTCACCTCAGTCTTAAATGACCTCCCCTTTATTCTAAGACTGTGGCCCCTGGTTCTGGACTCGCCCAACATTGGGAACATTTTTCCTGCATCTAGCTTATCCAGTCCATTTATAATTTTATATGTTTCTATAAGATCCCCCCTCATCTTTCTAAACTCCAGTGAATACAAGCCTAGTCTTTTCAATCTTTCCTCATATGACAGTCCCGCCATCCTAGGGATCAATCTCGTGAACCTACGCTGCACAGCCTCAATCACAAGGATGTCCTCCCTCAAATTAGGAGACCAAAACTGTACAATGCAAAATAAACCTTGCTGGTGCTGCTTCTAATTCACTGATCGTCCAGACCACACAAGGACAAGGGTGGAGGCTACCTGCTAATTAAAATGGCTGTTGATAATGACCTACTGTAGTGAGGTACTGATGATTTCAAGGTCAAGTTCCATGCGCACACATTACCTCCAGGATTTCTTGGTACTCTGCATTTATCAAACCCCCAACATTCGGAAGATCTGACGGTCTGAAAGGCTCATCACCCACAAAGGGAATCAACTGTGGACCGAAAATAAGAGGCAAAGTTTAGAAAGGAATATGTTTTCCACATATATATAGTTGATATGTACCTCAACAGAAATTACCCATGTTAGGTTGCTTAATACTCAAAAATATTTGCCTTGAAAGATTAAAGTGACTCCTGGAATCCACGCAGTTGCAGATATGGATGTAGAGGATTTTTACCATAATGGTGCGCTCAGTCCCTTGTGTCTGCTACATGTTTATTCAGGCCAAGGCTGATGGGAGTTGAGGGAACAATCAATTTCCATCCACCCATGGTTACCCATTATCATATAGTGATAAATATCTATCATTACCGTAATAGCTAGAGATTCGGATCCCACCGTCCTTTGAGGAAGAATTTCAAAGACTTCCAACCAGAGAAAGAATCCACCTCATCGCTACTTTAAATGGGAGTTCCTTTAGTTTTCAACAAGCACCACGTGTTCCAGATTCTGCAAAGGTTTACTTGGCTAAAACCTGGATTAGAGGATATTAGCTACAAGGGGGAAGTTGGACAGACTGGGACTGGTTTCTCAGGAACGCAGGACATTGGGGGGAGACATGATGGGAGTAGATAAAAATTCAACAGAGGCACAGATAGAGTAGGTAGTAAGAATATTTTTCCCTGGATGAAAATATCAAATACCGTGAGGGACAATTGAGTGTTTACACAAAGGATGGGTGGGTGCCTGTAACACACTGCCAGGGATGATGCTGGAGGCAGATACGATAGTGGTATTTAGAGGCATTTGGATAGACACATGGATATGTAGGGAATGGAGGGATATGGATTACGTGCAGGCAAATAATAAATAGTCTTGACATCATATTCGGCACAGACACTGCCGGCCGAGGAGCCTGTTCCTGTGCTGTGTTGTTCTATTTTCTGTTCAAAAACATTGCCCCAATTCGGCATTAAGTTAAGAGAGAGGTGCTCTTGAAGATACTACAAGTGTAGTACGGATGTCCTCTGCTGCATTGGGAAAACCAATTAACAAGTCATTAATTACAATACGATACGATAGAACTTCATTCATCCCAGGAGGGAAATTGATCTGCCAACCGTCACAAAACACAAGTCACTAGTTACCTCTGTTACGGAAACGTCTGTCACCCCACACATTTCTCCACACTTGTCGTACAACAACCGCAGCTTCTTGAAGAGCAGGGTGAGCTGGCGCAGGTGCTCCTGCAGCTTGTTGGACCGTTCCTGGTACACCGCGTGGTTCTGAGTCACACCATTTGGCAGCTGCATGGAAGGCGGGGTTGAATACAACAAGATCTAAATAACATCCCCAAAACATACAGTCATTGTGGACCACAAACCCCTCATCTCTCCCTCCCTATTTCTCTTCCTCCATACAGTGGTACAGCGGGTAGAGTGTTGCATCACAGCATCAAGAGAGCCAGGTTCCAATCTAACCTCAGACGTTGTCTGTGTGGAGTTTGCAGGTACTTCCTGTGACTCTCCCCCCCACACCCCCCCCCCCCCCCCCCCCCCCCCCCCCCCCCCCCCCCGGGCTTCTGCCAGTTTCCTCCCACATCCCAAAGATGTACAGGTTTGTAGGGTAATTAACCCCTAATGTGTAGGGAGTAGATGCGAAAGTGGGATAACATTGAATTAGTGTTGATGCGAACTCGGTGGGACAAAGTGCCTGTTTCCATGCTTTCAATTCAATTCAGTGCACTGAAATATCAAGAGGCCCAGGATAGGTTTTAAAAACTTTGAGAAGGATACACAAGATCCCCCTCATTACCTTTTCACTCCAATTGTGCTTAGGGAGAAGGAACAAAGAAGAACTACTATAGAGGAACGAGGAATGAGGAACTTGAGTTAGTGGGAGAGAATAGAGTAACCATGATTATTGAAGTGGAGTGGGTCACTGGGGATTTAAGAGACATCCAAATGAAAAATAAGAAATGGGTTGAGGTTCGTAGTTAGCTATAGGCACTGAATGTAAGATATAGTAGTGCAGCCTCTACTGCGATTTGTTTCCAGTTACTGAACTTTGTACTGAAATGAAATTCAACGCAAAATGTTGTGGTCTTATTTGTTTAGTGCACATAGCAAAGGACAAATGCTTAACTGCGTACGCAGGCAAGAGGGACAATAACAAGTGGACAAAGAGGGAAGACAAATGTCAAGGAGTCGATGGGCTGGCGATAGAGTGAGTGTGAGGAGAAGGGGGAAAGGTATTGAGTGCGCGAGAGAAGGGGAGATTTGTTTTTAAAGGTACAAATGTCTGTAGCGCACAGTTTGAAAGGTCGGAGGAAAGCAATTTAGTGAGAACGATCAAATGAGAATTAATAACAGATGTGAAGAAGAAGTGTAGAGAAGAGCAGAAGGAGTGGAACTAATGTGATGGCTTTTTCAAAGGGTTGACACTGACAGGGTGATTTGCTGCAGGATCAACACATTAGTGACTTTTTTTTTATTATATCTTGGAGCAATTTTCTTGCTTTGAAGATTTTTTTTTACAGAATAAAAGCAAGTGACATTTCAACATCACTGCTTAATTAAATCACGTCACAGGTGCTGAAGGAATTAGAGTTACATCCTGACTGCTTTAATCACAGGATGTTTAACTGGGACACCGCATTGGTAATTAAAGAAGAAAATAAAAAAATATAGAGCAATCAGAACGATGTGAGCTTTTGCAATTAATGTCTATGCTAATCCAGTGGGCACATTGACCTTAGAAGAGGTTCAACATAGATTCAAAGTGACACCAGGGCTAAATGGGTTAACATTTAGATGTTTTACAAACTCTGCTCATGTTCTCTTGATTACAGAGAGTCAAGGTGGATCCAATTCACAAGTTTAATAATAATTCACATGTTTGATATTATGCAGGAAGAAATTATTCTCTTAGTTCACAGGGCCAGAACTATATAATTAGAGCTAGATAGGTCATTGTGACATCGACAATCTCCTCGCACAGTGAGGGCTGTGATATCCGCAACACACCAATCTTTCCACCACACAAAGTGCTGCTCAATCTTGTACATCAGGATATTTCAAATTGAGATTGATAGCTTTTGCAGGGCACAAAATGTTAAGAGTTACAGAATGAGGTAGGACAGGCGGCACGTTGACACAGAAGTGTGGTTGCTGCCTCACAGAGCCAGAGACCCAGCTTTGGTCCAGATTACGGGTGCTGCCTGTATTGAGTTTGTACCTTCTCCCCGTGACCATGTGGGTTTTCTCCAGGTGCGCCGGTTTCCTCCTACAGTCCAAAAACGTGCAGGTCTGTAGGTTAATACCAAACATCCTATAGCGGAGCAAGATAAACCACTCCTTCTAAATGCAATGGGCTGACGTGTAGAACGCAACGGAGCGGAACGTGGGCCTTTTTTTCATCCATTTCCGTAACCGGACCCGACCCGACTCGCAGTGTAATCAACGTTGCGGGGGAACAGTTGTGTTAATAAATTATAATTCTGAAAATGAGGAGAAGATTTTTATGCAAAATAAACGTTTATTTTTACGAGGATGTTTCCGTAACCGGCTTCCGTCTCCGCACTAGTATCTTTGCTCCGCTACGGGATCTTTGGTGCGGAGACGGAAGCCGGTTACGGAAATGGGGCCGAAAATTACCCATGAATCTGCCCATGACCGTACTACGTCTTTTTCGTCGAGTGGACTATCTTGTGCGCTATAGGATCTTTGGTTAATACTAGCCACTGCATTAGAAAGCTCCACAATCAAGCAGAGATGACTATCTAACTTTATTTAAATGCACAGGAACGGGCAAATTGGACATATGCTTGCTTCTCCAATATGCAGTCATTCATTAACTGTACTCACGGTCTTAATTAGTAATATTCCTTACACAAATCATCCTTATAAAACCTGGCTATTGCTTTGGGCTGAAGGACATTTTAGGCACTCTCACAGGAACAATATGGCTCCTGTGGGTATTGCTGTTCACTCACCTGTCCTTCTAACGCTTGGAAGTACAAAGTTACACATAGGAACAGGAGGGAGGCAATGAAGGAACAGAGTGTATGACAGACAAACCCAAACCAAGAACGTTTTAAAACCCACAGAAACAAAAGTGTAGGATTTCAGTTCTTTCCCATCTAAGTCAGAGGTTGATTAGCATTTTCCAGTGAATTGGCTTCCCTAGTCCAAGTTTACTTATCCAATTATTTAGGTTTGTTTTAGATATCTAGCCCACATTTCATGAATTCAAGTTTTTTGTCCTTTCCCTCATGTGCAAGAAGGATTGGTTCATATTGAAGGAGCAAGCTCAGATCCCTTGTTTCTAAATGAAAATGGACACTGGAGCCTTGCACCAGAAAATTATTCTTATTCTTGATTATTCAAAGGACAGTGTCATCTGGTGGTTAGTGATCATATTGCAGCTTGTAAATAGCTGGCGACTCGAACTAAAGCACTGCTCAAATGTAAATATATAAACTGACCACAGTCATTACAAGCCTAGCCTTAATTTATTTCCGAAGATAGACACAAAAAGCTGGAGTAACTCAGCGGGACAGGCAGCATCTCTAGGAGAGAAGGAATGGGTGAGGAAGGGCCTCGACCCGAAACATCACCCATTCTTTCAGCATCTGCAGTTCTTTCCTGCTTAATTTTTTCCCACCAGATTCAAGCTAGACATCACCATAAACAAAGAGGCACCCGACATGGGCAAGCTGAAATTAGAACAAAGAGAGACCTGGCAGGAGGTGGGGGGGGGGGGGGGGGGGGGGGGGGGGTAGGGGCGTCGAGAACAAAGAGGGGTCGTAATGAATACTTTTGTAACTTTATCAGTGCGCTATTAGTTGCAACTCTTTGCATATTTGTGTATTGTATGCAAAGCTAAGAATTTCCCTCTACCCAGCTACATGTGATAGAGTTTTGTTAATTCATAACAATCATGAGCATGCTATTTTCATGCCAGCAATATTAAGCAAATCAGTCTGTCTATTGGTAAATTACAATCCGGGCCACAAGGCGTTATTCATCAAAGTAGAAACAGAGAGATAGAAAATAGGTGCAGGAGTAGGATCATTCAATATGATCATGGCTGATCATTCAGAATCAGTACCCTGTTCCTGCTTTCTCCCTTGTTTCCATTAGCCCTAAGAGCTATATCCAACTCTCTCTTGAATACATCCAGCGAATTGGCCTCTACTGCCTTCTGCAGCATTCACAGATTCACAACTCTCTGGCTGAAGAGGTTTTTCCTCATTTCCAGTGAATACTATCCCTTATTCTTAAACTGTAACCCTTGGTTCTGGACTCCCCCCTACATGGGGAATACAAGAAAGGTAGTTCTAGCCAAAACGCAAATGGTCCTAAAACTAACCAAGGAAACTGTATGATTGAGGTGGCTACAATGGATCAAGGAGCTTCATTGAAAATCATAATGATGGGTAGACTTCAGGTGACAATGCAGGATGAGCAGCTTTCACCTTCCTTCTCCAATTATTGCAAATAAAAGCCACCCACACAATTACTAACATAAATATAGGATTACATTTACGGTCAACATTGCCATTAAAAAGATAGCAAATACGAGGATTGAGAGCAATTCAGAATGCAACAAAAATAGACGAAGTCATTTAGCGGGGAAACAGGCCCTTTGGCCCAACACGTCCATGCTGACCAAGATGACCCATCTAGGCAAGTCCAGTTTGTCCGCGTTTGGTCCATATCCCTCGAATCCTTTCCTATCCCATGTACCTGTCCAAGTGTCAAGAGCTTGATTAATGGATCAAAAGTGGAGTATGAGTGTATAATTAGAAACATAGAAACATATAAATTAGGTGCAGGAGCAGGCCATTCGGCCCTTCGAGCCTGCACCGCCATTCAATATGATCATGGCTGATCATCCAACTCAGTATTCTGTACCTGCCTTTTCTCCATACCCCCTGATCCCTTCAGCCACAAGGGCCACATCCAACTCCCTCTTAAATATGGCCAACGAACTGGCCTCAACTACCTTTTGTGGCAGAGAATTCCACAGATTCACCACTCTCTGTGTGAAAAACGATTTTCTCATCTCGGTCCTAAAAGACTTCCCCCTTATCCTTAAACTGTGACCCCTTGTCCTGGACTTCCCCAACATCGGGAACAATCTTCCTGCATCTAGCCTGTCCAACCCCTTAAGAATTTTGTAAGTCTCTATGAGATCGCCCCTCAATCTTCTAAATTCCAGCGAGTACAAGCCGAGTCTATCCAGTCTTTCTTCATATGGAAGTCGTGCCATCCCAGGAATCAGTCTGGTGAACCTTCTCTGTACTCCCTCTATGCAAGAATGTCTTTCCTCAGATTAGGAGACCAAAACTGTACGCAATACTCCAGGTGTGGCCTCACCAAGACCCTGTACAACTGCAGTAGAACCTCCCCGCTCTTGTACTCAAATCCTTTTGCTATGAATGCCAACATACCATTTGCTTTCTTCACAGCCTGCTGCACCTGCATGCCTACTTTCAATGACTGGTGTACCATGACACCCAGGTCTCGCTGCATCTCCCCTTTTCCTAATCGGTCACCATTCAAATAATAGTCTACCTTCCTGTTTTTGCCACCAAAGTGGATAACCTCACATTTATCCACATTATACTGCATCTGCCATGCATTTGCCCACTCACCCAGTCTATCCAAGTCATCCTGCAGCCTCCGAGCATCCTCCTCACAGCTAACACTGCCCCCCAGCTTCGTGTCATTGCAAACTTCGAGATGTTGCATTTAATTCCCTCGTCCAAATCATTAATGTATATTGTAAGTAGCTGGGGTCCCAGCACTGAGCCTTGCGGCACCCCACTAGTCACTGCCTGCCATCCTGAAAAGGACCCGTTCACTCCTACTCTTTGCTTCCTGTCTGTCAGCCAGTTCTCTATCCACATCAATACTGAACCACCAATACCGTGTGCTTTAAGTTTGTATACCAATCTCTTGTGTGGGACCTTGTCGAAAGCCTTCTGAAAGTCCAGATATAACACATCCACTGCTTCTCCCTTATCCACTCTACTAGTTACATCCTCAAAAAAATTCAATAAGATTCGTCAGACATGATTTACCCTTTGTAAATCCATGCTGACTTTGTCCAATGATTTCACCACTTTCCAAATGCGCTGCTATCCCATCTTTAATAATTGACTCTAGCAGTTTCCCCACTACCGATGTTAGACTAACTGATCTGTAATTCCCCGTTTTCTCTCTCCCTCCCGTTTTAAAAAGTGGGGTTACATTAGCTACCCTCCAATCCTCAGGAACTACTCCAGAATCTAAAGAGTTTTGAAAAATTATCACTAAGGCATCTGCTATTTCTGGGGCTACTTCCTTAAGTACCCTGGGATACAGCCTATCTGGCCCTGGGGATTTATCGGCCTTTAATCCATTCAATTTACCTAACACCACTTTCCGGCTAACCTGGATTTCACTCATTTCCTCCATCTCATTTGACCCGCGATCCCCTGCTATTTCCGGCAAATTATTTATGTCTTCCTTAGTGAAGACAGAACCAAAGTAGTTATTCAATTGGTCTGCCATGTCCTTGTTCCCCATGATCAATTCACCCGTTTCTGACTACAAGGGACCTACATTTGTTTTAACTAATCTTTTGCGCTTCACATATCGATAAAAACATTTGCAGTCAGTTTTTATGTTTCCTGCCAGTTTTCTTTCATACTCCATTTTCCCTTTCCTAATTAAGCCCTTTGTCCTCCTCTGTTGGTCTCTGAATTTCTCCCAGTCCTCTGGTAGGCTGCTTTTTCTGGCTAATTTGTACGCTTCATCTTTTTCTTTGATACTATCCCTGATTTCCCTCGTTATCCACGGATGCGCCACCTTCCCTGATTTATTCTTTTGCCATACTGGGATGAACAATTGCTGTAGTTCATCCATGCAGTCTTTAAATGCCTTCCATTGAATCTGGCAATGATTATTGGAGTAGACTAATAATGTGTACAAGTACAAAGAAAAATTAACAAAGTCAAATGCAGATCCTTTACAGTCAAAAAGGGAACACTTAAACGGGGAACAAAAAGCAATTAAACTAATACTTTAATTCTGTCTTCAGAGGGCACAAATAACTTCAGAAATACTAAGGAACCAAGAGTCTAATGAATAGAAATTAAAAGGAAATTAATATCGGTAGAAAATTACTATAAGATAAATTAATGAATGTGAGACTAGGATGTGATAAATCCCCACAGCCTTATTGCAGACTACTAAAAGAGGTAACCATGGAGATAGTGACATCATCCAAAATGAGCAGATCTAAACCCCTTATATGAGAGAAAATAAGGAACTACACACCAGATCGCCAGATATCTTTAGACTTTAGATACAGCGTGGAAACAGGCTCTTCGGCCTACCGAGTCAGCGATGGCCAGCGATCACTCCACACACCAGGGACAATTTTTTACAGTTTACAGAAGCCAATTAACCTACAAACCAGTATGTCTTTGGAGCGTGGGAGGAAACCGGAGCACCCGGAGAAAACCCACGTGGTCATGGGGAGAACGTAAAAACTTTGTACAGATAGCACCCGTAGTCAGGAACAAACCCGGGTCTCTGGCACTGTAAGGCATCAACTACCTCTGTGCTGCCCTAGTGAGAAAAATATTGAAGTCTATTGCAAGGCTATGAAAGCAGGACATTTAAAAAACTGTGTGATTAGACAGAGTCACCATGGATTTGTGAAAGGGAAATTGTGTTTGACAAATCTATTGGAGGTTTTTTTTAAATAGATAAGGGAGAACTAGTACATGCAGTGCATTTAGATTTTCAGAAGGCCTTTGATAAAGTTTGATAAAGGCCTTTGATAAAGGATAGTGTACAAAATTGAAGTGAATGGGATTGGGGAGTGAAATACTGACATTGTTGAATCTATTTAAGGAGGATAATGAGATTTCTAGACACAAGAGGTATGAAAGAGTACGGGAGAAATCAGGAATGGTGTGGAGGCCGTACCAGCCAAAATCCAATGATAGAATCAACTCAAAGGGCTCAATGGTCTATTCTTGGTCCTAGGGCAAACAATGTTTGATAGCATGTTAGATGGTAATAGAATAGGAACATGGTCAATTTTAAAAGAGTGTCCTAAAAGAGAATGCACCACAGAGAGAGAGAGCACTAAGGAGGGAATTCCTCTGAACCAAAGCACTGAAGGAATCAGAGACCCGGGTTCAATCCTCACCCCTGGCGCTGAGTATGTGGAGTTTGCACGTTCTCCCCAAGACCCCATGGGCTAATAGATAAAAGATCAATAAATAATAAATGCAGTGGCATTCTTTGCTAGGGATATTTTAGGGCCGGCATTGTGACACAGCTGCTGCCTTACAGTGCCAGAGACCCGGGTTTGATCCGTAACGACTACGGGTGCTGTCTGTGCGGAGTTTGCACGTTCTCCCCGTGACCTGCGTGGGTTTTTTTCCCCCGAGATCTTTGGTTTCCTCCCACACACAAGGACGTACAGGTTTGTAGGTTAATTGGCTTGGTATAAACGTAAAAATTGTACCTAGTTGGTGAGGGATGGTGTTAATGTGCGGGGATCGCTGGTCGCTGCGGACCCGATGGGCCAAAGTGCCTTTTTCTGCGCTGTATCTCTAAACTAAACTAAAACTCATGAAGTCATACCGGTCCAGAAGAACCTGCAGCACTGAAACTAACCATTGATTTGCTACAAATTAAATGTTTATCCCTTTGTGGGCTTTCTTCCAGTCTTACTTTAACCCACCTCTTCGCTACCCATGCTAACTCTTTCTCCTCCCCTGCCCTCCCTCCACTTGCCCGACTCCCTCTTCTATGGAACAACACTACTGGCCAGTTCTTTTTTCTGATCACTGAGAGAAAGAGCAAAATCTCTATTCCTTATCTCTTTGAATCGTGACAATCTTAGAAGCGGGACAAAAAACTTCCATACATCTACCCTATCAAATCCGTTCATGATTTTTAATACCAAATCCTTGCGTGATTTTTAAAGAGCTCCAGCAATCTTCCGTCCCTATCAAACTGCTCCACCTGTTCCTTTTTTCCCCAATATATATTTATAACTACCTCATGTATTATCAACCATGCAAATATCTTATAGTTTCGGCAACAATTCTGTCCTGATTATGCGAGATGGTCCATATGCAATAAAACGACCTGGCATCAGTAAAGAGATAATGAAGCTATCAGACAGTAATACAAATCCATCCAGTTCATAGTAACCTTCTTCCGCAGCTGGATGCATACGTGGCTGAAACAGCACGAGGGAGACCTCCCCAAGATGCAGTAAGGAGAGGCGTCTCTGGAGTTAATATGAAGCGGTAGCTCACTCCTCATCCCTATCCCAGCTCCCTGGGCAAGTGGGTGGTGTTGCTTGAACCATAGAGACTAAGCCAATACAAGAGTTGCTGACTTACACAAGACCAAATTGACGTTGCCTTCTAGTATGACAAAAATGCTGGTGAAACTCAGCGGGTGAGGCAGCATCCATGGAGCAAAGGAATAGGCGACGTTCCTGGTTGAGACCCTTCTTCAGACTGATGTCGGGAGGGGGGGAAGAAAGGACGAGGCTGAGATGTAGAATGCTACTTTTCACAGAAGTAATTGAATCAAGCGACTAGTTATTCCAAGACAGTCTCGGACCCAAGATAGGAAAAACTCCCAGTGTGGAATACTATGTATCAGTTTAGTTTATTGTCAGGTGTACTGAGGTACAATGAAAAAGCTTTTGT
The DNA here is from genome assembly GCA_035221665.1 of Okamejei kenojei. NCBI lineage: Eukaryota > Metazoa > Chordata > Chondrichthyes > Rajiformes > Rajidae > Okamejei > Okamejei kenojei. The sequence continues at coordinate 9,836,685 of CM069157.1, forward strand.
TGCAAGCAAACCAGTCAGCGGAAAGACAATACATGACTTTGGAAACTATAGGTCCAAAATGATTTCTCACAAACATGCTACACCCACCACGTCAAGTCCTAAATTAGCTCCAAATTGCATCCCAAAATCTTATCTACATTTCAATGAACCAGACCCAGTAACATCCATGTAAATGCTTTTTGCACCTTGCCCAGTTTATCCAGTGTAATGACATCCATCCTCCAACAAGGTAACCAAAATTGTTCACAGTACTCCAAATGTGGTATTATCAATGTCTAAAACAGCATTTAGACAACAGACAATAGACAAAAGGTGAAGGAGTAGGCCATTCGGCCCTTCGAGCCAGCACCACCACTCACTATGATCATGGCTGATCATCCACAATCAGTACCACGTTCCTGCCTTCTCCCCATATCCCCTGACTCCGCTATCTTTAAGAGTTCTATGAAAGCATCCAGAGAATTGGCCTCCACTGCCTTCTGAGGCAGAGAATTCCACAGATTCACAATCCTCTGTGTGAAAAAGATTTTCCTCATCTCCGTTCTAAATGGTTTACCCCTTATTCTTAAAGTGTGGCCCCTGGTTTTAAGATACTATAATAGAATGGAAAGGGTTTTTATAACAGCATTTTAAAATGCACTTGGACCAGTGAATGGACAGGAAAGGTTTAGAGGGATATGGGCCAAACGGGAGTAGCTTAGTTGGGGCATCTAGCTTCGCATGGACAAGTTGGGCAAAGGGTCTGCTGCATGACTCTAACTCAATGAAATAATAATAATAATGACAGTTATATTTGGAGCCAATGCTTCCAACTTCTGCTCCAGGGAGCTGGATCCACAGGTCGACTTAAATATTATTTGTCCACACCAGTTGCAAAGTCCAGTCACTTATCAAGACTGACGTTATCCAAAACCTTTGTGGCCAGTGTGGCTCAGTCATTGCACCATTAGGAGACCACATGTATACTTCATGACAGGTGCTGGCAGAGCAATTATGCATTTGCCGTGTTATTATGTAAAAAAAACTCTTGCTCCTGACTTTCAGCAGGAAATACTGCTGCAGCCTCCAAATGTAATAGCTCTGATAAAGATGCACAGCTGTGGCTGCATGAGCAACACTTCCCCCCTTCCCCCAAGCCTCAGAACGCAGGTTGGATGGAGGCTCCCTGTAATAAAAAAGGAACTGCAGATGCTGGCTTACAACAAAGCGACACAAAATGCTGGAGTAACTCAGCGGGCCAGGCAGCATCTCTGGAGAAAATGGGTGGGTGACGTTTTGGGTTGGGGTCCTTCTTCAGTTACCTCAAATGGCACTCTCCGGAGAACATAAAATTATTTAATGGGGTTTTTACTTTTAGTTTTGGAGATACAGCGTGCAAACAGGCCCTTCAGCCCATGAGTCGGTGGCAACCAGCGATCACCGTACACTGGTTCTATTCTACACACGAGGGACAAGTTACAGAAGCCAATTAACCTACAAACCTGCAAGTCTTTAGAATGTGGGAGGAAACCGGAGCACCCGGAGAAAACCCACCCCGTCACAGGGAGAACGTACAAACTTTGTACGGACAGCTTCTATAGTCAGGATTAAACCCGGGTCTCTGGCGCTGTGAGGTAGCAAATATACCAGCTGCGCCACTGTGCCACCCTCGTGAGAAAATTACTGAAGTCTATTGTTGATGACTAATCTCCAGTGTCCTGGCCATTACTGGATTCTCAAGCCAAATCATTGAGTCAGATTGCACGATGATTTTAATCACATTGTCATTCCTCTTCTAATTGGAAAGCACCCCTCTCATTTTACAATTAATAACAATATTTGATTTAGTACAAAAGCCCTTTGAAATGTCTAGAGGTGGTTAAAAAGAAGAAAGTTTTTATTAAGACCCCTGCAATATATTGATGTGCACAAATTAAGCTGCTGTCCCATTGTAGGATTACCCGTCACACCCCGCTGATTGATCAAGCAACAAATCAGGAACATTCTTGTGCCGATATTTTGGGTTTGAAAGGAAAGGTTTTGCCAGCGGTAATTTAAAGTGGATGGTGTGGCTTCTCGATTAGTAAGTACGTCAAAGGTTAGAGGGAGAAGCCAGGAGAATGGGAGAATGCTGGAAAAACGGATCAGCCATGATGAAATGGTGGAGCAGACGCGATGTTTAGTTTGGATTAGAGATAGAGCATGGAATTAGGCCCTTCGGCCCACAGGGACCGTGCCGACCAACGATCGATCACCTGTACACTTGGTCTATCCTACACACTAGGGACAAGTTACAGAAGCCAATTAACCTACAAAGCTGATGTCTTTGGAATGTGGGAGGACACTGGAGCACCCAGGGAAAAGCTACATGGTCACAGGGAGAACGTACAAACTTTGTACAGACAACACCCGTAGTCAGGATTGAACCCGGGTCTCTGGCACAATACGGCAGCAGCTCTACCGCTGCGAACAGTGCCACTATACTGGTTAATGGGCCCGAAGGGCTGAATGGCCTAATTCTGCCTCCATATCTTATGAACTGCTCCCTCAATTCAGGGGTGATCATGGGCGGACAATATTTCACACAAAAGATGGTGGGTTTATTGAACGAGCTGCCAATGGAGGTAGTTGAGGCAGGGACAATTGCACCATTTAAGAAACAATTAGACAGGTACATGGATAGGACAGGTTTAAAGGGATATGGGCCAATCGCAGGCAGGTGCGACTAGTGTGGAAGGGACATGTTGGCTGGTGTGGGCAAGTTGGGCTGAAGGGCCTGTTTCCATGCTGTATGATATATTAATCTCTAGCAAAAACCACATCCCATGATTAGACAATATACAATAGACAATACGTGCAGGAGTAGGCCATTCGGCCCATCGAGCCAGCACCGCCATTCAATGTGATCATGGTTGATCATCCCCAATCAGTACCCCGTTCCTGCCTTCTCTCCATATCCCCTGACTCCGCTATTTTTAAGAGTACTATCCAGCTCTCTCTTGAAAGCATCCAGAGAACCTGCCTCCACTGCCCTCTGAGGCAGAGAATTCCACAGACTAACCACTCTCTGTGAGAAAAAGTGTTTCCTCGTCTCCGTTCTAAATGGCTTACTCCTTATTCTTAATCTGTGGCCTCTGATTCACGACTCCCTCAACATCGGGAACATGTTTCCTGCCTCTAGCGTGTCCAAGCCCTTAGCAATCTTATATGTTTCAATGAGATTTCCCTCTCATCCTTCTAAACTCCAGATTATACAAGCCCAGCTGCTCCATTCTCTCAGCATATGACAGTCCCTCCATCCTGGGAATTAACCTTGTAAACCTACACTTGCACTCCTTCAATAGCAAGAATGTCCTTCCTCAAATTAGGGGACCAAAACTGCACACAATACTCCAGGTGTGGTCTCACTTGGGCTCTTTGCTCCTGTATTCTATTCCTCTTGTTATAAAGGCCAACATTAAATAACATGTATTTTTTCCAACAAAAAAGAAATTCATGAGTTTGACGAGAGCACTGGGGAGAGCCAGTTACATAGAAACATAGAAAATAGGTGTAGGAGTAGGCCATTCAGCCCTTCGAGCCAACACCGCCTGTGAGAGCCATTCATGTTTAGGCTAGTTACTGTTAGCATATTACATTATTTTGTCTAGATATTTCTAGCAGTATCATTTTGAACGCTTGGTGGTGGGCATTTGATACATCGATGGGCATGACATATATGATAGAGGGAGGGACTGACCAGACCAGCCACAGGATTTGGAGAGAAAACAGTTCTTACCAGATAGTAAGAACAGAAAGCTACAATTCATATAAGAATCAAAAGGATCTGGTATGTTCATTTTTTGTTTGTAAAACTACTTCAAGAAAGAACCTGGATATAACGACTGGAAGATCAGTTTTTTCTTGTCTGCATAAGATCATTTCCACCACCCGTGTAGTAATGGCAACGGAAAGTTCGACATCGGAAAGGTTTGTAATTGCCATGACACCACCATTCAATATGATCATGGCTGATCATCCAAAATCAGTACCCCGTTCCTGCTGTCTCCCCATTTCCCCTGATTCCTTTTACCCTAAGGGCATGAAGCAATTACCTGTGTTGCCCGCAGCATGTGGAAGATGTCCATGGTGCGAGCCACGATGTCCTGAACAGTCTCCTGACCAACCTTACAAAGGGTGACGCAGGTGATCTCACGCAGGGCACTCTGTGGCTGCTGTGGGGGGATGGACGGGGCAGCGGGATGGACAGGGGCGACGGGGAGCGAGTGGAGGCCAGGGATCCGCGGCCCACCCCCTGGTAGCGCCGTCATTGCCAGTCCAGTCAAATCTGCGGGGGAGAGGAAAGGGTGAATGAAGGTGGTACAGATGATTAGAATGGCAACACACAGTAACTCAGCATCTCCAGGACAGCATCTCTGGAGGACATCAATAGGTGACATTTCGGGTCAGGACCGTGAAGGAGGGTCCCGATCCGAAACATTGCAAATCATGCCTGCTCCACAGCTGGAGTATTGTGTGCAGTTTTGGTACCCTAATTTGAGGAAGGACATTCTTGCTATTGAGGGAGTGCAAGATTAATTCCCGGGATGGCGGGACTGTCATATGCTGAGAGAATGGAGCAGCTGGGCTTGTACACTCTGGAGTTTAGAAGGATGAGAGGGGATCTTATTGCAACATATAAGATTGTTACGGGTTTGGACACGCTAGAGTTAGGAAACATGTTCCCGATGTTGGGGAAGTCCAGAACCAGGGGCCACAGTTTAAGAATAAGGGGTAAGCCATTTAGAACGGGGACAAGGAAACACTTTTTCTCTCAGAGAGTGGTGAGTCTGTGGAATTCTCTGCCTCAGAGGGCGGTGGAGGCCGGTTCTCTGGATACTTTCAAGAGAGAGCTAGATAGGGCTCTTAAAGATAGGGGATATGGGGAGAAGGCAGGAACAGGGTACTGATTGGGGATGATCAGCCATGGTCACATTGAATGGTGGTTCTTGCTGGCTCGAAGGGCCGAATGGCCTACTCCTGCACCTATTGTCTATTGGATCCATGTCTTCCAGGGATACTGGCCAAATTACTGCAGTACTTTGTATTTTCATTATAAATGAAGCAGATCTGCTCCGATTGCAAACTCCCAAGGCCTATATCACGGGTCCCTGATGGCATAGGCATACTGCTCTGATTCCGATCGACTCCTCTAGGAGGCCGTGACCTCTGTTGGTCAGGCAATATGGATAATCCAGAAAGGCTTTTGGAACCGAGGTTGCTGGGAAATTGGTGATGAACCCTGTATCCACCCAATGGCTTGGATAGAGTGGATGTGGGAGAATCTCGGACTAGAAGTCATAGCCTTAGAATTAAAGGACGTTCTTTTAGGAAGGAGATGAGGAGATATTTCTTTAGTCAGAGGGTGGTGAATCTGTGGAATTCTTTGCCGCAGAAGGCTGATCCCNTAGAGGCCAAGTCAGTGGATATTTTTAAGGCAGAGAGAGATAGATTTTTGATTGGTACTGGCAATCCGGAAGTGGCGGCGCTGCGTGGCAGCTGCGGCTCACCTGCAGTCCGTCTGTTTTTTTCTTTTTTTTCGTCTTTTTGTGTCTGTTTTAGTTAGAATTTTTGGTTTATTAAGGCTGTGCTGTGTGGGGGGGGGGGGAGGGTGGAGAAACAAGGTTTTAGTCCTCTCCCTTCGGGGGGATGCGACCTTTTCTTGTCGTGACCCCCGTCACCGTCTCCGTCTGTGCTGAGGCCTAATGGCGGAGCTGGTGGCCTCGGAGCTGTGGCGAGACGTTCAGAGCTCCAGTGTTCCAGCGGCGGCTGAAGGCCCGGCTTCGGGGCTTCGGCGCTCCAGCAGTTGCTCCAGCGGGTGCTACCATGCAGCGGCCCAGGTCTTCGGCGCTGCATCTCCAGCCTCCTAAGCGGCGGCCACGGCTAAATAATAGCTCCGTTTTTGCGGCTCCAGCAGTTGTCCACACTGCAGCGGCTGCCCCAAACATTTGCCCACTCCAGCGGCTCTCCAGCGGTGCTCCTAGCGGCGGCCGGCTTCACAGCGAACACTGCCCCCCAGCTTCCCGTGGTCATCCGCAAATTGGAGATATGGTGCCTTCAATTCCCTCATTCCAGCATTAACAGCGGCGGTGGCGGCCTGGCTTAGGCTCGGCCGCGGGCCTATTGTGAAAAGGACGATACTCCTACTCTTTGCTTCCTGGATTGCTCAGTCCACATCAATAGGGGAAAATACCAAAGTATGCTTTAAGTTTGCCTTCTTACACCACAGTGAGGAGGTGCTTGGTGAACTCACTGTGGTGGATGTTAAATATGTCTTTATTGTGTGTTTTGTTTTAATTTATTCATGTTTGACGCAGAAGGCTGTAAGTCAGTGGAATTTCGTTAAGGCAGACCGAGAGACAATAAAGAATCTGATTGGTACAGGCATCAGAGGTTATGGGGAGCAGACAGGAGAATGGGGTTAGGAGGGAGAGATAGATCAGCCATGATTGAATGGTGGAATACACTTGATGGGCCGAAAGGCCTAATTCGACTCCTATCACATGACCTAATGACCTCCCACATACCAAAAATGATGTCCATTTCTCAACTGATCTGCATGTTTATTAACATAATCCTGCATTTTGTCACAGTCATCCCTTCAATTAATTACACCTTCAGACTTCCAGGCATGCTGCAAACTTTGACATAACTTGTAAAAATTACATCCCGTAGTCTGTTATAATTGACCCCGAGCAACCACAATGATTCAGAAAAGGGAATTTCTATTATCACTGGTCTGAAAAGCTGCTCATGACTTCAGTGGTAAATAGCCTGATTTATAAAGACCACTCCTCCCTCTGGATTTCCCCCAGAGAAAATAGTTTGCTTCAATCCAAGATAGATAGATAGAGATAGATATAGATATATATATATATATATATATATAGATATATATATGTAGATATGGTGAATAACCAGTCTTGTCCCCTGTGTTTAAGGTTAGAGGGGGAAGATTTAAAGGGCACCCAAGACCACGTTTAACCCACGCAGTGGGGGGTGGGGGATTTCTAATGATCTGCCAGAGGAAGGGATAGAGGTGGCAAAATTACAACATTTTAGAAAGAGACTTGGGACCGATACATGGGTGGAGAAGGTTTGGAGGATAATGGGCAGATTGTGATTAGATCCATTGGGAAATGTGGTTGGCATGGCTGAATTGGATTGAAGGGCCTATTTCCATGCTGTGTAACTCAGTGAATATTTGCTCTCAATTTTCAAAACCTGGAGTTTTCACAAGCAAGGTTTATGCATTCCCTCTTTAAGCGTTAACTTAATGAAATATCAAAGAGTGGATAGCGGGAGAGCTGTTGAATTATTACTCCTCGAACGTGCTGAAGGGTCTCAGGAAGGGTCTCCACCTGAAACGTCACCTATTCCTTTTCTCCAGAGATTCTGCTTGACCCAGTTACTCCAGCACTTTGTGTCCATCTTCAGTGTAAACCAGCATCTGCAGTTCCTTAGAGATACATCTGCAGACGGGATCCGAGAAAGAGGGGGGAGAGAAAGGTAGGCTGGAAGGAATGAGGATTGAAAGAGTCTACGAAACACTTCCACATCCTTACCTCTTCAAATATCGATTGTCCAAGAACTTCTTCCTTCCACTGAGTGATCAAGCTTCAGAAAGCCAACGGTCTGTGCCTGCCTTTTATGCAAAGAAGGGAAACAGAAGGAATTGGACATCAAGATAGACACAAAAAGCTAGAGTAACTCAGCGGGACAGGCAGCATCTCTGGAGAGAAGGAATGGGCGATGTTTCAGATCTGAAGAAGGGACTCGACCCGAAAAACGTCACCCATTCCTTCTCTCCAGGGATGCTGCCTGTCCCGCTGTTACTCCAGCTTTATCTAAGAATTGGACATCAATTTGTTACAGCGGCTCTTTTGCCTTGAGTCCTGATAGCAGTAACACCTCGTGGACCCCTCCCTCGAGTAGAGGCCTCCGCCTCCGAGCAGGTTTCAATAATAGACAATAGACAATAGGTGCAGGAGGAGGCCATTTGGCCCTTCGAGCCAGCACTGCCATTCAATGTGATCATGGCTGATCATCCCCAATCAGTACCCTATTCCTGCCTTCTCCCCATATCCCCTGACTCCGCTATTTTTAAGAGCCCTATCTAGCTCTCTCTTGATAACCGGCCTCCATCGCCCTCTGAGGCAGAGAATTCCACAGACTCTCAACTCTCTGTGAGAAAAAGTGTTTCCCACGTAATGTATCTCATGGGGAGGAAAGTGATTCAAGAAATGCATCCAAACCCGAACAATCACTGGTATCGAGAGACAATTCCCACAAACGAGATGTTGATTTTTAAACTGGTTACAATATACCGTGGTATACAACATAGAGAAGAGAACAATTCCATTCAAAATGATACAAGAATTTGAAGCAAAAGATCGGCCCTTGTGCCAGCTCCTCCATTCAATACAATCATGGGTGAGTGAAGATAGACAGAAAGTGCTGCAATAACTCAGCGGGCCAGGCAGCATCCCTGGTGATTAAAGCGGACGGATGCAGTTCTGTGCAAATGTCCTATAGGATTTTTGGTTCTGTGCAGAAATGTCCTTCTGCCCCCAACATTAACACTACGCCCCCTCCCCTCCTCAAGGCCAATGAAACAACACAATTCAAAATACGCCCCAATCCTTTTTCTCCAGAGATGCTGTCTGACCCGGCTGAGTTACTCCAGCACTTTTTGTCTATCTTCGGTATGAACCAGCATCTGCTGTTCCTTTCCACACATCATGGCTGATTGAGTTGTCCTATTCTGCTGGAGGGGATCAGAGGAAGGACGAGGGGAGGTGGGTGTTCTAGGCAGTCACTGTTGGTATATATATATATACATATATACTGCTGGTCTATACCGCAGTCAGATAGCCACAAAGTGTCGGGAGTTACTCAGTGAATGGGCTCCGGTCAGTTTCAGCCGCCCCCAGACACATTGCAACAGCATTTGGAACACAGCGAGCCCAGCGCCCGCTACATTCCCGCACAAATGCTACACTATTCCGAGTTCACAACACAAAGTATCGCCGCAAACAAACCGACTCCACTTCAGGCAAAGGTCTCACCCCACAAATAAAACGTCTGTTCTCATTCGGGATGGAGCAGGATTCGCGAGCAAGTGCGCGCACTGGAGTGGTTTCACAGAAGCAGCAATCAATCACACCACACCGCAAGGACACAAAGAACTGGAGATGCTGAAATCTTACGGAGGGCACAGAGAGCTGGAGTAACTCCGCGGCTCTGGGGAATATGGAGAGGCGGCGTTTCGGGTCGGGACCCTTCTTCAGGCTGACTGTGGTGGGGTGGAGGGGGGTCAGGGGGGTGAGAAAACTGCAAAGCAGAAGCGAACCTTCTGGCTAGAAACCAAAAATAGTGAACATGTTATTTCCCACGAATTCATTCAAATCAGGGAGAGGGGAGGCGCCGCATTTGCCAAATAGAAAAAATATAACTTTTCAATTTTACCCTTTCAAGATGAAAATCCAAAAACCAGCCACCTTTCTGCCCGTCCTTACGTAAAACATAAAGTTCCAATATTGTGACAGGAAAGGGATCTCGTTATTTGGTCACGAATCCGAGATGGGAGGTGACTTCACTTCCGTATTTTGAATTGTGTTGTTTCATTGGCCTTGAGGAGGGGAGGGGAGGGGGCGTAGTGTCGCCGTTCCGTGTCCGATTCATTTTTTTTCTTCACCGAAAGCATGTCCCACACACGGGACCTGAGATAGACGCAGAATGCTGGAGTAACTCAGCGGGACAGGCAGCATCCCTGTGTGAGTCTGAAGAAGGGTCTCGACCCGAAACGTCACCCCTTCCTTCTCTCCAGAGATGCTGCCTGTCCCGCTGAGTTTACTCCAGCATTTTGAGTCTATCTTGGGTGCGAAGAAAGACTCGCCACCCCTTCTTATCTCGCCAGTGGCGAGCCACCGCCAGGCTCCAGCAGTCTGGAGATGGGCTCTCATTCCAACTCCCGCTCCAATCGTTGCAGAGGAGATCCTTTTTTTTGGACCAGGTGGGAAGCTCAGATGCCAGAAGCAAGACATTGAGGATGTCCTTGAATCAGTGGGTCTACTACACTGGCCATTAGGACTCCACCAGCTATCTTACCTGCGGTGGGCTGTTTGTGTGGGTTCTCCCTCTTGAAGGATGCTCTGGTATCGTCCTCAGAGACTGAGATCACAGGGTTGTCAGAGGCTGTGAGGCCTCCTGTTCATCTCTCAGCTCGTTATATTTCACCTTGCTATCACTTGATGAATTCTCCTGTTATGTGCAATACACATTCATTTCATTTTATTCCCCACCTTCCATAAGGGCAAGACCCCTGATGTTGGTGAACATGGATTGGTGATATTTAGGATTAACTGGGTCTGAAGAAGGGTCCCGACCCGAAACATTTCCTATCCATGTTCTCCAGAGATGCTGCCTGACCTGCTGAGTCATTCCACCTTTTTGTAAGCCAGAATCTGTGGTTCCTCGTTTCTACCCCAGACATTGATTTCTTTTTAATTCCACAAAAATCTCTAATTTTCTCATTAGAATATATCTGATTCCATGTTACCTGAGAAAAATCCCACTGAAGTAAGCCCCCTACCAATTTAGAAGTTCCACTTTAAATCATTCCTTGATGTTCCCTATTGCTACTTCTTCTGATACTCTGATCTCACTTGCTCCAGTTTCTCGCCCACCTGATCCACATAGTTTAGGTAGACAAAAGTGCTGGAGAAACTCAGTGGGTGCAGCAGCATCTATGGAACGAAGGAAATAGGCAATGTTTCGGGCCGAAACCCTTCTTCAGACATAGTTTATAGTTTAGAGATACAGTGTGGAAACAGGACCTTAGGCCTATCGAGTCTACTCTGACCATAGATCCCACTCGCACTATCCTACACACTAGGGACAACTTACATTTTTTTACCAAAGCCATTTAACCTACAAACCTGTACGTCTTAGGGATGTGGGAGTAAACTGGAGCACCTGGAGAAAACCTACGCAGTCATTGGGAGAATGTACAAATTTCGTACAGACAGGACCCGTAATCAGGGTTGAACCCGGGTCCCTGGCGCTGGAAAGCAGTAACTTTACCTCTGCACCACCTTGCCGTCCCACTGGCCCATTTCATTCTCTCGTGCTAGATCCAGCAATGTATCCGATTCATTTGGGAAATTATCAATAGGGTTACAGGATCAGTGTGTGAAACGGGCCAACTTTTGTGGGGAAGCTCGCTATCCAAATCTTTCTTTACTCATTATCAGGTTATGTCACTGGAGAATTTATGCGTTTTCATCAAGCTTAATGCTAATGCTGGAAATAGTGTCCAAAGCCATGAATTGGCAGCTTCATTAAGAGGATGATAGTAAAGTATTTAACATGTTGCCCCTCACACTGTGAGTGTTGAAGTCTGCAGTGATTTTTTTTACACTTTCCAGTTACTGTTAGTTGATCTAGTTAATGATCAGATAATTACAGTTGGACAGTGGACCTATTCAGGGATGTGTAGAATTATTGATAAGCTTATTATTGCTAATTGGTTAGAGATCGGTCAACCTAAAATGTAGTCATGTAAAATAATACTTGGTTTAAAGTGGAGAATAGGGCTATGGAAATTCAGCTGATGCTGATATGTACAATCGAGCTAAAGGAAAGAGGTGGCAATCCCAGTATGAACAGCAGGTTTGAACAAACCCACCTAGCTGTTCTGTGAGTGAGCTAACAAGGGTCTGCCTTCATGCAAGCAATGAAGAGAACATAGGTTTAAGGTGAAGGGGAAAAAAGTGTTTAATAGGAACCTGAGGGATAACTTTTTCACACAAAGGGCGGTGGGTGTATGGAACATGCTGCGGTGAGGTAGGCGAGGCTGGGATTACCCTAACGTTTAAGCAGCCGTTAGACAGGTACATGGATAGGACAGGTTTGGAGGGATATGGACCAAATGCAGGCAGGTGGGGTCGGAGATTGCAACCTCCACGTGGTCCGCCCTGTTTCGATGAATGCAATCAACCCCACGTGCACAATCAAGTAAGATCAAATAGAACAAGTTGTCCTACAACTTTAGCCTGTGCACGCCATACGCAAGAAGAGGAAGAAGCAGGCAGGCAGGACTAGTGTAGATGGCCAGAAGGGCCTGTTTCCACACTCTATGATTGTATGACTCTCTATGACCCTAATAGAGTGTACAATCAAATAGCATTCACAATAAAACCTTGCATCTGATGGAATAACCAGAGTAATTAACTGTATCTGGGGCAATGCACACAATTCCAGTGAAGTTTAACAATTTTTTTTTCATAGTGCAATAGTTTATGGTGATTTGAGGTGTACCACCCTATTCGACAGCGGATTGTAGCAACACTAGGTGGAAACATTCACAATTCTTGCATAAAGGACATGGAATTATTGGGGACATCTTTTACAGCACAGGTGCTACAGTCTCTGAAGTGCTTGTCCAGACTCCGATCAGCTGCCTTTTTCATGGCCAAGTACCTCAATGCTGCTTTATTTGTCACATATGCAGCTGCAGAGTGAAATTATTTTTGCATATATTACGCAAGCAGGTGCCACCATTATTCAAACTCCAAAGCCCAGTCGGCCCGTACGCTCGGAGCACTGGAGCATTTCCCGCAAACCAACGTCAATTTCCTCTCAAAGATGGACGCACAATGCTAGAGTAACTCAGCGGGATCTCTGCAGAGAAGGAATGGGTGATGTTTATAGTCGAGACCCTTCTTCAGACACCCTCTCATCTCCTTATCCGGCCATCTTTGTGCCCCGGGGGCACCTCCTCTGACTAACCTTTGGCGATGTATTCCAATACCTCGTTTTGCTCAGTCACAGTGACACAAAGTGGGATGCTTCAAGTTGAAAAAGCTATTAAAATGCAACTTGCCCTTGTGCATCACAGGGCGTCATGGATTGATGTAGAATGCTGGCTGGGCTTTCAATGGATATTCCCTGCCTTTCTTGAAAGACTGCCATTGTCATCACGTCACTTAATATTCACCAGAGGAGGACATTTTTCACTGGCAAACAACCTTGTGTGCTAGTGAGGTGGAGATGAAGTATCAGCCCAGATTGTGTGCTCAGATGCTGCAGTCAAAGTTATTCTTTCAAGATCGACACAGTGGCACAGTAGTAGAGTTACGGTCTCACAGCGCCAGAGACCCAGATCAGTCCTGACTACGGGTGCTATCTGTGTGCAGTTTCTACATTCTCCTTGTAACTGCATGGCTTTTCACCGGCTGCTCTGGTTTCCTCCCTTATCCTAAAGGCGTGCAGGTTTGTAGGTTAAATTGGCTTCTGCTAATTGACCGTGGAGCGTAGGATAGAACTAGTGTAAGGGTAATCGCTGGACGGTGTGGACCCGGTGGGCCAAAGGGCCATTTCCATGCTGTGTCTCTAAACTAAACTAAACTGAACTAAAAAACTAAACCTTGTGGTCAGTTGATAAGTAGCCCTAACTAAAAGCTCATAATAATACAACACAGGAAACCACTGGGCCCAACTAATTAGTCCCACACTGTTGCAATTATTCAGGTATTCTTGAATCGGTTTCATGCATTCCCCCAGCACCACACATTGGCTAATGTAGTTTTCATCTGTGACTCTGATGTCAATTCCTCTACCCAGTAAATCAGACACATGGAACTCATTATACACAAAGCACTGGAATAACTCAGTGGGTCAGGCAGAATCTCTTGGGGGGGGGGAAAGGATGGGTGATGTTTCAGGTCAGGTCCCTTCTTCAGACTAACCATCACCCATCCTTTTTCTCCAGAGAAGCTGCCTGACCCGCTGAGTTATTCCAGCATTTTGTGTCTACCTTCGGTATTATCCAGCATCTGCAGTTCCTTTCTGCCCTTAGATGCTGCTGCACCCGCTGAGTTTCTCCAGCTTTTTGTGGAACCCAATACATTACTGGGGGGAAAAAAATAGATTGCCCTATCAAGAGAGACAACAACATTTTGTAAATGGTGTTTATTTTTGCTAAGCGTAAACTTACATTAAGAACTCTTGCACGAATATGAACAGCTTGGACCCATCAGTGAACAGTATCAACAATATTATTATTTTTTTAAATGTGCCCGCGTTAGTCTCTCTTCAGTCCCATCTAGGTAAAGGGTGTCAGAAGAGCGACATGTAAAACATATTGTATCCATCAAGTGTGGCTTCATTCCCTTCCCAAAAGGACATAGACATACTCGGGGATTATCCCTACTAGTGCCAGCTAGCTAAATATCCACATTTATGCTCATACCATTTTGAAGTCTCAAGTTTGGATGCACATTGATTACAAGAGCCCGATTCTCAAGCTTCAAACATACAAAAGCAACACCCTGCAATATCTGCTCCCTTACATTTTCCAGTGTGATTGTCTGTGGTCAGAGGGCATGCCTCGTGCTGGAGAAATTCCAGTGCAGTTAGTCTCTAGGCTCCTGGCACTCTCTGCACTCGGTCATATCATCAGAGTAATTCTCGATTTGAATAGTGATGGAGTAGAAGTCAAACTTTTTCTGGAGCACTTGGTTAGCTTCAGCCAAAATAACCTGAGGATTGGCCTCATCATCTGCAAGAAACACGACTGTTAGATCAAATCGAGTCGAGTCCAGTGGAGTTGAGTCTATTGTCATGTATACAAGTCTGAGGTACAGGTAACAATGAAACATTTTTGCTTGCAGCAGCCACACAGGCAAGTAAACTCAGGCAATACACCAAAAGCAGACATTCTACAAGACATTGAAATGAAAAATACTACACTATATTATATTTTTATATAATATATAAAAATACTAAAGATTTTAGTGCCACAAAACATAGTTAGAAAACATCATACAACATTAAAATCTGCTGGACAGGCTAAAAAATATCAAAATAAATTTTGAAGCTATATCTCAAGTGAAGTACGGAATGGAGTGAATGTAATAGTTTTACTAAACTCCCATTAGACTATTTCTGGAGGATTTAAAAAAAAAATCTGCAGAGGCTGAAAACCTGAAATATAGAAGCATAGAAAATAGGTGCAGGAGTAGGCCATTCGGCCCTTCGAGCCTGCACCGCCATTCAATATGATCATGGCTGATCATCCAATTCAGTATCCCGTACCTGCCTTCGCTCCATACCCCCCGATCCCCTTAGCCAATATAAACCAATAAATGATTGAGTGGATCATCAGCCTGCAACATAAAGTCTGTCTCTGTAGCTGCCGCCTGATATTCTGAGCATTGCCTCAATTATCTATATTTATATTTTGAGGACTCTGTGCTGTGCTGGGCAGCAAGTCTCAGGAAGTTTATATTGACCATGAACTGGGTGCAGCAGAATGATAAATGCATAAGAATTTGCAGGACTAAATTGCAAGGACTACATTTATATTCCCTTGGATTTGGAAGATTAAGGGGTGTTCTAAATGCAGGATTAGAAATAGTTGGAGGACAACCAGAAAGTTGTTACTTTACGGGTTCAGACCATGGGGACAATATTAAAATTCGAGATAATCTAATCAGAGAGCGTGTCATCTTAGGACATGGATATCTGGAGCTTCCCCAAACCAGTTAATACTTAGTTTAATATATATATATATATACATTGTGGAAATAGGCCCTTTGGCCCAACAAATTCCACGCTGTCCTACGATCACTCATACAGTAGTTCTATGTTATCCCAGTTTCGCATCCTACACACTAATGTCAACTTATAACAAAACAAATAGCCTACAAACCTGCACGTCTTTGGAATGTGGGAGGAAACCGGAGCAGCTGGCTTGGTTAAATTGTAAATTGTCCCTAGTGTGTACAGGATAGTGATAGTGTGCGGGATTCGCTGGTCGGTGCGGACTCAGTGGGCCGAAGGGCCTGTTTCTGCGCTGTATCTCTAAACTAAACATCCTCTTTCCCCAGCCTCCCACTCCCCATGTCTCCAGCAGGCAGCCAGGATTTGCCAGTCCCCTTTACGATAAATGGAGCTTTACAACACCATATCCTTCCCAGAAAAGCCTCAACTATGGTTGATGCCTTCAAATTCTACTCAAACACCAGCAGCCTAGCGTAAAAAAAATCTCAAGTATTCAATATCATTCAAACTGGATGCAAGAAATGTTTAAAGAAGGAACTGCAGATGCTGGAGAATCGAGGGTACACAAAAAGCTGGAGAAACTCAGCGGGTGCAGCAGCATCCGCAAGAATGCAAGAAATGTTAGATACAAGTCTGAAATAATTAATTATCTGAAATTGGTGGATTAAATGCAAGCTTCTGAAAAGTATCTTATATGGGAACTGGGCAGGAATGAAACTGGTGCCAGAGGATCATCATGAACTGTGATCTTGTTGATCGCTGGTCGTGCCCCACCTTTACTCCTTATTTCTTAGATTCTCATGACCTCTTGTACTATTTTAGATTCCATTCCACCCCAACGTAGCACAAATGAGCATCACGGTCGGCATGGACAAGTTGGGCTGAAGAGCCCGTTTCGATGCTATTTGAAAGATGGGCACAAAATGCTGGAGTAACTCAGCGGGTCAGGCAGCTTCTCTGGAGAAAAAGGATAGGCGAGTTTGAACCCAAATCATCATCCATCTGTTTTTTCCAGAGATGCTATCTGACCTCCTGCGTTACTCCAGCACTGTGTGTCTATAGTATCTTTGGTATAAACCAGCATCTGCCATTCTTTGCTTCTCCATGTTCTATAACTGACTTCTTCTTATATGATATATATATAATCCAGACCATCAAGGACTCATCCCCCTCCACCTGAATTTAAAATCCATTTCAATTCTACTTTTCCTCACGTCTGATAAAAGGTGAATACCCTACAACAGTAGCCCTGTCTCTCCCTAAATGCTGCCCGACCCGGTGAATATTTCTAGCATTTTAATATTTTTATTGTCGAACAACAATCTTGCGTTATGTGCACTATAGCCCCATCATCTGGTGTTATCTGGTATAATAACCATTCATAATCTGGGCCGATCCAAACTTGTAATCATTCTTGTGTAAACTGTCAAATTACAATAAAACTGAAAGGATTTATTAAAAGTTGCAACAAAAAATAACAATGTGACATTATTGCCCAATATGAAGGGGAGGAAAGAAACATTGGCTTGTCTAAGTTTTGGATATCATTATTCCAGCAGTCCAAAGCAAGGATAAGGTCGTCAACAAGTTAGGTCTTTATTCTTTGGAGCGCAGAAGGTTAAGGGGGGACTTGATTGAGGTCTTTAAAATGATGAAAGGGATAGACAGAGTTGACGTGGATAAGCTTTTCCCATTAAGGGTAGGGAAGATTCAAACAAGAGGGCATGACATGCGAAAAGGGACGGAGGTTTAGGGGTAACATGAGGGGGAACTTCTTTACTCAGAGGGTGGTGGCTGTGTGGAATGTGCACGGACTGAAAGGGCCAAGAGGGCCTGTTTCCGTGCTGTAATTGTTATATGGTTATATGATAAGGTCGTCAACTCCCTGAAATGCCTTTGGGTTTTCAGGAACCAACGGTTCATTACTGGTTACTATTCTGTAAGGAATGGAGTGGGCCAGTGGTTCTACCATTCAATGGGATTATGGCTCTATATAAAGTTCCACCACATCTATATTCCCCTTGTGCCTAAGAATCCAGCAATTACTGTTTGGCATATATAGACCACTGCATTAAATACTTCAAACGATCTCTGAGCCAAATAAAGACTTTTCTTATCCCAATTACAAATTGCTGGCCACTTAGCTGACAATATTGACCCCTCGCTCTGGAACTCTGGCCCTGGAGAAAGAGATTCTCAGTAACTGCCCCCTCGAACCTTATAGAAGTTGTAAAATTGTCCCTTGTATGTGTGCGGGGGTGTTCCCTGGCCAGCGCGGACTCAGCCGAAGCTGCATCTCTAAAGTCTAAAGAAGCGTTGGTTCAATGGGATTAACCAAGTATGCACAACGACAGGGCAATCTGCTCTTTCTCATGAATTAATTAAATTAGTAATGCAATGCTGTGTGAATGAATAATAATAAACTAGTTACAAGACTCCAAGAGAGGTCTCATCATAGCTCTGTACCGAAATACATTTTGGAGCAATAAATGATCAAATAAATATATATTTTAAAGGTTTAATTCTTTGATCATTTGTTGCAAAGGTTTCAGAAGGTGGAAAAGCAAGTCTTTTTGACTGTCACTCAAGTACCGGCACAGTGGTATAGCACTCAGTGCCACTGCCTCATAGCTCCAGGGACTCGGGTTTGATCCTAACCTAGGGCACTGTGTGATGTATTTTCTTCTTTTGACTGACTGCAGCTTTCCATTGCCTGCTCTGGTTTCCTGCCACGTTCCAAAGTCTGCAGGTTGGTTAACTGCTGCAAGTTGTCCCTCGGTGCAGTCAGTGGCACCCTGCGGTGTTATATCGATGCCCAAAGCAAGCTCGAGGAAGAACATCACATCTTTCATCTGGGCAATGGATAGCTTGTTCTTTATTTCAGCTTGTATCGAGAATGGCCAGTTTTGACAGCCGTCCTTCTCTTTTGTAATCCTCACAGTGTGTGCAGTCGGCCCGCACTATGCAGCATGACCTTGACTTCATAATATCTGCAGCACATTACACAAAGGAGCTAACTGAGCCATAAAGTAACATTATTTCACCCCCATCTTAGAAATCCCCTCCCTCGCTTCTCTGCTGCCGAGACTTGTTTTCTCTCTTTCTCGGTTCTGACAAAGGATCTTTAACATGAAACACGTGCTGTTTCTCTCCTGATGCTGCGAAAAATCGAGTTTTTCCAAGCATTCTGAGTTTTTATTTCAGATTTGCAACATCTGCAGTTTTTTTGTTTGTTCGTGATATAGATTGATCAGGAGAATAGGATGAGCTCAAAGCTCTTCCCTGGGATTCTTGCCCTGCACTAACAAAAAGCACAGACAAAAAAACATGTTTTGCAAACATGTGAACTCTCCATTCTACCTGTTTTAATACTTTGAAATGTTTTTTACAATTTCAGGATCTCGTTTTCCTCTTCCCAGCTGTTATCAGGCAACTGAACCAACGAGAGAGCGGTCCTGAACTACCATCGGAGACCCTCAGACTATCTTTAGTCGGACTTTACCTTGCACTAAACATTATTCCCTTTATCCTGTATCTGTATATTGTGGTCAACTGGATTGTAATCATGTATAGTCTTTCTGCTAAATGCAACAAAAAAGTATTTCACTGTACCTCAGTCCACGAGTCAAATAAACTAAATTAAATCTCAAGCCACTTTACTGCTTTTAAAGTGACTGGGTAACAGTTGACCATTTGTGCTCAGCGAGCTCACACAGACAGCAGTGATGTTACTCAGGGGCTACACACCCCAGGGAGAGTTTCCCAGCTTCTCTTTCTCATAAAGCCGCGTTCTTTTACATCTATTGATGGGGACAAACTGGGTCACTGTTTAATGTAGAATCAAGAAACTGCAGATGCTGGTTGATACACAGTAAGGCACAAAGTGCTGGAGTAACTCTGCAGGACTCTGGAGAACATGGAAAAGTGACATTTCAAGTTGAGATCCTTCTTCAGGCCAAAATGGTGTACCTGATGACTAGCGCACACCCCCCGATACTACTCTGGAAGCATCACATTGGATTGTAGCCTGAGATTTTTTGTAGCGAGGCTTAAAGCAATCGCAATAAAATGCAATTACAACTGAAAAACACAGGTGAGCAAACATACAGGCACCAAACATACCAAGATGGCCAGTGCCATCTTCTTCGCTGCCGTGTGCTGGGGCAGCAGGGCGAAGGCCATGGACGCCAACAGGATTAACAAGCAAATCAGGAAGGCCGGCTCCGTCCTGGGGGTGGAGTTCTTGGGAGGTGGTCCTGGAGGGGAGGATGCTCCTCAAACTGCGGAGCATCTTGGACACTACAGCTCACCCCCTCCATGACACACTGGTCAACCTGAGGAGAACCTTCAGCAACAGACTGGTTCCACCAAGATGCAGCACAGAACGTCACAGGAGATCCTTCTTCCCTGTGGCTACCAAACTGTACAACTCCCCCCCTTCTGTCATGGGGTAGACTGACCATCCCCCCCCCCCTCCCCCCCACCACCCAATCTTTACATATCCCCAATCCTTTCCACTCATCATTTTAATTTCATGTTTCATGTATCTTGTTGTGGTTTCTGACTGTTGACAGACCAATTTCCCTCCAGGGATAAATAAAGTTATTTTGTATCGTATCTCCACCCATGTTACTTACTAGTGGTGATGTGAGCGGATAGCACAAGCTGGTTCATGGTCAGTGCCCAGATGCGAAGGCTGTGCACCGCTTTCACCTCATCAATTAACAGGAGAGTCTCCTTGACGTTGTTGAAATCCATTCCTATTGGGGTACCTGGAATGAAATAAAGAGCATAGCTTTGCTACATGAATTACTGTACAAGAACATTTTTTTTTCCTGGAAAATACTCTAGCCTCCTCTCATCTCAAGCAAAACGCCACAATTTCCGGCATTCTGTAGCATCCTTGCTTAGTTTCTCAAAACTCTTCCTGCCAAGCATCAATATTGGGCATAGTTCAAATCTTATTAAAGGGCCTGTCCCACTTGCGTGTCCCGCACGATGTCGCACACAACTACATACCCCTCCATGTTTCTCAGTGGGACCGGCCCCACGCCTCAACGCGACCACGAGGTCGCGTAATTTGCGTGCCAAGGACACGTAAGTGGGACAGACCCCTAAAGGGCCTGTCCCACCAGCATGCAATTCCATGCGATGAGCGCGACCTAACGTGGTCGCTTTAGCCATCCGGCGTCGCGGGGCCGGTCCCAGTTCGATCGCCGGAGCCGTGCGGAATTGTGCGGATTTCGTCCCGACATCGCGCGGGGCTCCGAAAAACTGACCATGTTCAAAAATTCCACGCGGCAACGGCTTGTCGGCTCGCAGTCGTCTCGACACATTACACACCGCCTCAACGTCGTGCCTCCGTGACCCTCTCTGTGTGCCTCCGTGACCCTCTCTGTGTGTGCCTCTCTGTCCTGGCGAACTTACCTTTAAGACTTCGGTCCAAGTTCGCCTCACTTTGCACCGCGTTGCACCACTCACCCCACCTCCGCGCGGCCCCCGCTGCCGGTTTGGTCGCGCTCTGCGCATACAGGTGCATGCTGTTGGGAACGGCCCTGTACAGGGATCACCCGACCTCCGCGCGGCCCCTGCTTCTAGTTTGATCGCGCTCACCGCATGGAGTCGGATGCTGGTAGGACAGGCCTTTAAGACTCAACAACCTGCTGTCAAACTGGACCCGCACTCTTTGTCAACAGAAATCAAACACATTCTTTCAAAATGGTCTCCCGACTCTCTTTGTCCCCTCTTGAAGCCCTTCATTCAGTTTATCAAAATCAATCTGACTATGATCCCTTAGGCTACAAGTACAAATCATGGTATCCCAAAGGGCCTGGTTCCTTAGTATTCTCACTTCATCCTCTCCTCTATGGACTGATTGTCCCTCAAACTAAACGGATCTGTTTGCCTCTTCAATGCAAACATTCCTTCTCCAATAAATCACATTACTTTCTACAATGATGAATTTAATACACAACTGCCAACACCTTAAAGGCACTTCTTCTGCTCTCCAACATATTTTAACCTGCAAGTTATTATTTTGTATTTCATCAACTCCCTTCGTTCTCCATATATATTTTTGTATCTCAACTTTATTTGGTATTGAGAATTTATTTTAGTCAGAACTCCAGACTTGCCTTCCATCAGTACACGAAGGACATCTTTCAGGATAGAGAAGGTAGTCCCGAGAACCAGTACCGAGAAGAGGAAGGTACAGATTGGATCAGCAATTTTATGTTCAGGCTAAACATAAAGTAAAAGAAAATAACACAAGTGTATGGAACCATCTTTTACTTAAGACATTAGAGAGATAACTCAGAAATAGGCCCTTCGGCCCAGTAAGTCCGTGTCGACCAGCGATCACCCATACACTAGTTCCATCCCACACACACTAGAGACAGTTTACATTTTTACTGAAGCCAATTAACCGACAAACCTGCACGTTATTGGAGTGTGGGGGGGAAACCGGAGCACCTGGTGAAAACCCACACGATCACAGGGAGAGTGTGGAAACTCTGTACAGACAGCACCCATAGTCAGGATCGAACCCGGATCTCTGCCGCCATAAGGCAGCACCTCTACTGCTGTGTCAAATGGAAAAATGTAGCTCATTGTATGTAGCAGTGCCTTTAATCTCTTGGCTCTGGTGCCAAACTAATCCCAAGAATGTTATCACTCTAGTACAGAGTTGGACATCGACACAGGAAACAGGCTCCCAAATTAGTGCAGTACATCTCAAAATGTGGGCAGTGCAGTGGTGCAACTGGTCGAACTGCCTCGTAGCCACAGCGACAATAGAAATACAATGCGGAAACAGGCCCTTCAGCCCACCAGGTCCACGCCGGCCGGCAATCACCCCGTACACTAGCACTATCCTACACCGTTTACAGAAGCCAATTAACCTACAAACCTGTACAGTTCTTGGAGTGTGGGAGGAAACTGGAGCACCCAGAGAAAACATATGCAGGGAGAACTGACAGCACCCGTAGTCTGGATCAAACCCAGGTTCTACCGCCGCACCACTGAGAACTGGGACATGTTGACCGGTATTGGCAAGTTGGGCCGAAGGACCAGTTTCCACACTATACGATTCAAACCCACTTTCCCCTTCCAAAATTCCGAGTAACAGCGCAGCGACGCACCTGAAACATTATCCACGTACCTTAAAATAGATGACAAAAGCAGCGATCAGCACTCCACAACTCTGCAGCAGATCCCCAACCACGTGGATGAACGCAGCCCGTACACTGGGGTTCCAGCGGCCACTGAGCTTTGACCCCTGGGGGGTGGACTCCATGTCATGCGATCTGCCCTCGCTTGTCCCGCCATGGCTGTGGTTGTGTCCAGACTGATGAAGGATTACGGCCATTCTGTGAAGGGTGTGGAGAAGTGGAGGGAAAAATAAATCAGGGTTGAGGGAGCAGTGAACTTTACAACACTTGGGCTGAAATCAAAGGTCAAAGTGCCTGCTATATTGTTATTGTTCTAAATGGAACTGGGACATTTTTTAATTTTTTAATTCGGCAATCCCTTTAAACCCAATCCACCGTCACTAAGTGATAACTCCGAGAAAGGTAAACACAAGTTTTTAAGGACTGGACTTTTCCAGTTTAATTTAGAGATACAGCGCGGAAACAGACCATCGAGTCCACGCGGACCAGGAATCCTCGCACATTAACGCTACCCTACACACACTCTGGGGAAAATTGACACTTATACCAAGCCAATTAACCTACAAACCTGCACGTCTTTAGAGTGTGGGAGGAAACTGAAGATCTCAGAGAAAACCCACGCGGTCAGGAGGAGAAGGTACAAACTCCGTACAGACAGCACCCGTAGTCGGGATCGAACCCAGGTCTCTGGTGCCGCAAGCAATGTAAGGCAGCAACTCAACTGGTGTGCCACCATGGTCCTTGGCATGTTAGCTGATCTCATTGCCAGTGGCACTGGGGGTGGTGTCATTGACCTTGATGCCCCACGAGGAAGACCAAGGGCATCAGCCATTCACAAACCCAGCTTGGCAGATGAACTCCAGGTTGGGCTCTGCCGTATTACCTTCACAGAGGAGCTACCGGGGAATATTCAAATTCAGATTCACATTTATTGTCACGTGCACCTATTAAGGTACAGTGATATTTGAGTTACCATGCAGCCATACAATTAAAAGAACACAATTAAAAACGATAGAACTTAACATAAACATCCACCACATTGATCACTGTGATGGAAGGCAATAACGTCCAGTCAGTTTTCCTCCTTTTGTTCACTCGTGCTTGGGGCCTTGACCCTCCGCAGTCGCCGTTACGGACGGCCCGATATACAGGCCCTCTCATCGCGATGATCGAAGCTCTGACGTCGGGATGGATGGAACACACTCCATGGTTTGGAGTGCCCGAATTCTTATCGGAGACCGCCGCCTCTCGATGTTATAGGCTGCAGACAGGCCAGCGGTCGGAACTCTTCTCCGGCGATCCCCGGCAAGGCATCCCTGGCTCCGGGCTGGCAAAGTCCACTCCATGCCTGCGGCTAGAAGCTCCGCAAACCATGGCTTCATGACATTAAAGTCAGCACCACACCGGCTGCTGTAGCTCTGGGCCGGCCTGTCTCCAGGAAAGGCTGCACCAATCCAGGTTGCTAGGCCTCAAGGGAGTGGAAAATGCGACTAGGAGGTAAGTGACTGAAAATGGTTTCCCCCTATCTCTCTCCCCCCCCCCCCCCCCCCACAAAAGCCCAGAAAAAAACTTGCCGAGAAAAATTAACACATACTAAAAAAACAAAAAAAGTCAAAATGACAGACACACTGCATCAAGCACCCACAAGAATGGTCAAATGCAGATTGCTGGACGGAAGATTATATTTAGTGTCATTGATTCCAGCTGGTTTAATCTAGATTTTAGTTTTGTTAAAATATAAGAGATAAGGTGTGGAAACATGCCCTTCGGCCCTCTGAGTTCACACCGACATGCAATTACACTTACCATCCTACACACTAGGGACAATTCATGAAAGCCAACTAACCTACAAACTACCTTCGGAATGTGGGAGGAACCCGGAGCACCCGGAGGAAACCCACACGGTGACAGAGAGATTGTACCAACTCCATACAGACCTGTAGTCAGGATAGAACCCGGGTGTCTGGCACTGCAAGGCAGCAACTCTACCGCTACGCCACCGTGCCACCCCTAATATTGTACATCATCAAAAATGCACAGACGGCGATGGAGGCAAAGACATTGGGTATTTTTAAGGCAAAGATTAGCTGGAGGCGGAGAAGGCAGCAGGTCTACTGCAGCGCCACTGAAGTCTCTGTGTGGCACAAAGTGGTGTCCGCAAAACTGCACCACAGCTTGGATCCAACAGAGTTGTGAGATGAACGGGGAAAAAAAGCAGAAGAGTAAAATAAAAAAATGTTACTTGCAAAAGGATACTCACACAATGTTAATGGCAACAGCACATGCGGAGGTGATCAGCATTATTGCCCCGTTAATCTCATACTCATCAGATACGAGTCGCTGAACTGCCAGGTAGACCAGTATCCCCGTCACCATCCAGATGGACAAGACCGACACCAGGGCCCCAAGAATCTCTACACATCACCAGCCAAAGAAAGAAGAGTTATTTACCACAAAAACAAGAGAAAGGAACACAAATAATTACCAAGGAATACCTTGATTTATGATGCCGTAAAGTATTTATTTATTCTCTCGTCTGCGAATTACAAATGAGAAAATGGAACGATGGCCAGATAGAAAGTTATAAAAGTACATTGAAGTTAAATAAAGTGGATGTTAAAAATATATATTTTTTGCTTGTGGAACAAAATACAACCAGAGGCCGTGGATATAATGCGTAAGAAGGAACTGCAGATGCCGGTTTAAACTGATAGACACAAAAAGCTGGAGTACCTCAGCGGGACAGGCAGCATCTCTGGAGACTATTTCCTACTCCCAATATCTCCGTCTATGCCACAACAGCGCCCAAGATGAGGTGTTCCATGCTAGAACATCCGAGATGCCCTCATTCTCCATGGAACGGGGGTTCCCCTCTTCCATCATAGATGAGGCCCTCACTCGTGTCTCCTCGGTACCCCGCAGTTCCGCCCTTGCTCCCCCTCGTCGCAACAGAGACAGAGTCCCCCTGGTCCTTACCTTCCACCCCATCAGCCGCCGCATACAACACATAATCCTCCATAATTTCCACCACCTCCAACGAGATCCCACCATTAGCCATCTCCACCCCTTTCCGCCTTCCGCAGAGACCATTCCCTCCCCAATTCCATGGTTAACTCATCGCTTCTCACCCAATCCACCCCCTCCCCAGGTACCTTCCACTGCAACTGCAGAAGATGTAACACCTGTCACGATACCTCCCCCCTCGACTCTGTCCAGGGACCCCGACAGTCCTTTCAGGTTAGGCATAGGTTCACTTGCACCTCCTCCAACCCCATCTACTGTATCCGTTGTTGAAGATGTGGACTCTTATACATCAGCGAGACCAAACACGGACTGGGCGATCGTTTCACGGAACACCCCGCCTGAACCAACCTGATCTCCCGGTTGCTGGACACTTTCATTCTCCTTCCTACACAGCCCTTTCTGTCCTCAGTATCCATCATTGTCAGAGCGAGGCTAAACGCAAATTGGAGGATTATGTGTTGGAGGATTAACAGCATCACATATTTCTCTTGGGCAGCTTGCAGCCCAGTGGTCTGAATATTGATTACTCTCACTTCAGGTAGCCCCGTCATTCTCACTCTCTCTATCCCTCCCCCACCCAAGTCGCACTAGCTTCTCATTTTCATCCTACAAACACCTTACAATGGCCTGTTTCCTTCATCATCACTACTTATTTGCATAACTTTCATTCATTGTTCTTTATCTCTCCACATCATCGTTTATTGCTCTCGTTTCCCTTATCCCTAACCAGTCTGAAGAAGGGTCTCAACCCGAAACGTCGCCCATTCCTTCTCTCCAGAGATGCCTCCTGCCCCGCTGAGTTACTCCAGCTTTTTGTGTCTAGCCATGGATATTATATGGTCACTGCCTCATCCCGTGTAGAATTCAGGGGAAATCCTAACCCAGATAGCGGCTAGAATGTGGAATCCACTGCCCGAAGGGAAAAGAATCAGGGAGTTGCTGCCTTGCAGCGTCGGAGATCAGGGTTCGCTCCGGACCACGGGAATGAAAAATGTAAAGTAAATTACAGATTCTTCTATAAAGTTCCCGCAACAGCAACTTCGCCCGCCCCGAATCGCGGGGCTTGAATCGGCCCGTCGCAGGGCCTTACATCGCCCGTTGCGGCTTAATTGGCCGCGGGACTTACCAACGCCCGCCGGGGGCTTTAACCTCAGGAGCCTCGATCGCCTCGACACGGGAGAAGAACAAAGGACAGGGACGAGATAAGACTTTTGCCTTCCATCACAGTGAGGTGGTGTTTGGAGATTGACTGTGATGGATGTTTGTGTGAAACTGTACTAATTGGGTATTATGTTTATTTTACTGTTATGACTGCAGGGAACAAAATTCTGTTCAAACCTTTGTTTGTTTGAATGACAATAAAGGCAATTTGTATTTGTAAGGACCTCAGATGACGTCTGGAGTACTTCCAGAATTTTCTGCTTTTATGCAAATTTCCAGCATTTGATTTCGAGCATTTCCATCAGGTTCAAATTGCCATGAGAAGGCTATTTTAATTAAAAACAAAATGCCAGGTTTGAACGCATTCAGTTTAATGTGAGGAATTTATAAATGAAAGATTAGATAACCGGTCAGCAATTATAGCAATATCCTCATATCCAGATACCAGTGGCAGATCCCATCTTACCTGAACGGTACCAGCCAAAGTTCATGGTTTTAGTTGCAGGCCGAGCAGAAATCCAGAGTGAAAACAGGCTAAGGAGCATGGAGGCCAAGTCAGTCAAGAGATGAGCAGCATCAGTCATGACAGCCAGGCTTTGAGCCATGTATCCCCCTGTACAAGGAGAACAAATGGTAGCAAGGTTCGGAACATTTGATTACCACAACCTCCCGATCTCCCTCCCTATGGCACAGTGGTAGAGATGTTGCCTTACAGTGCCAGAGACTCGGGTTCGATGCAGACTATGGGCGCTGTCTGTACGGAGTTTGCATGTTGCCCCCGTGACCTTTCTCCAGGTGGTCCTGTATCCTCCCACATTCCAAACACGTGCAGGTTTGTAGTTCAATTGGCTTCTGTAAATTGTCCCTAGTGTGAGGGATGCAACTAGTGTGTGGGTGATCCGTGGTCGGCTCGGACTCGATGGGCCGAAGGGGTTGTTTCCACAGTGTATCTCTAATCTAAACTAAACCCCCAAAAATATACAAGACATCTTAATAGGATAGAGAAACAAGAGACTGTATATGCTGGAATCTAGAGCCAAATATAAACTTCTGGAAGAAATCTACGTGTCAGGCAGCATCAGTGGAGGCAAAAGGATAGTCAACATTTCGGGCTAAGACCCTGCTTGCGGATGAGAGGGGAAAACCGGAGATTGGCTAGTATTGACAAGAGCTGGGAGGGGTGGCACAGGGGTTTGTAGGTGAGAGGTGGAACCAGATGAGGGGTGGGGACGGAGAACGATGGACAGATGGAGTCAGGTGGGGGAATAGAAGAAGTGAATAAACGGAGAGAGAATGTGGGAAGGATGGGAAAGGAGTGCAGCGAGTGTGGGATATCTGGAAGTAGAAAATGTTACATTCTTTTATTTGGGTCGTAATCTACAAAACTCAATATGGAGGCAAAGGAACTGTAGATGCTGGTTTATCAAAGAAAGACACAAAGTGCTGGAGTAACTCAGTGGGTCGGATGTTTGGAGCAGTGGGAGAAAGCTGGAAAAGAGAGGTGGGGGTAGGACAAAGCCTTGGAAATAATCAGTGGATACAGGTGAGGGGAGGAACTACAGATGCTGATTTATACCAAAGATTGACACAAAATGCCAAAGTAACTCAGCAGGTCAAGCAGCATCTCTGGAGAAAAGAAATAGGTGATATTTTGGGTCGAGACCATTCTGAAGCAAGTTACTTGTGTGCAGGAGTGAGAGTCTTGTCCAAATTCTATCAAAATCCTAAGTTGCCACCTCATGTTGTTGTAGCAAAAGGATTTGAGTACAGGAGCAGGGAGGTTCTACTTCAGTTGTACAGGGTCTTGGTGAGACCACACCTGGAGTATTGCGTACAGTTTTGGTCTCCAAATCTGAGGAAGGACATTATTGCCATAGAGGGTGTGCAGAGAAGGTTCACCAGACTGATTCCTGGGATGTCAGGACTGTCTTATGAAGAAAGACTGGATAGACTCGGTTTATACTCTCTGGAATTTAGGAGATTGAGAGGGGATCTTATAGAAACTTACAAAATTCTTAAGGGGTTGGACAGGCTAGATGCAGGAAGATTGTTCCCGATGTTGGGGAAGTCCAGGACAAGGGGGAAATCCTTTAAGACCGAGATGAGAAAGACTTTTTTCACACAGAGAGTGGTGAGTCTCTGGAACTCTCTGCCACAGAGGGTAGTTGAGGCCAGTTCATTGGCTATATTTAAGAGTGAGTTGGATGTGGCCCTTGTGGCTAAGGGGATCAGAGGGTATGGAGAGAAGGCAGGTACGGGATACTGAGTTGGATGATCAGCCATGATCATATTGAATGGCGGTGCAGGCTCGAAGGGCTGAATGGCTTACTCCTGCACCTAATTTCTATTACCATGTTTCTGTTACCATGGAGTAACAGACACAAAACACTTCCTACTGGAGTGTGTAGGAAGGAATTGCAGATGCTGGTTTAAACCGAAGATAGACACAAAAAGCTGGAGTAACTTAACGGGTCAGATAGCATCTCTGGAGAAAAGGAATAGGTGATGTTTGGGTCGTTTCGGGTCTGAAGAAGGGTCTTGACCCAAAACATCACCTATTCCTTTTCTCCGGAGATGCTGTCTGACCCACTGAGTTACTCCAGCTTTTTGTGTCGATCCTACTGGAGTGGTTGTACACCAGACTCTATCTGCTCGAGGATTTATTTCACAGGTAGCCTTGGGAATACTCCTTGAAGAGATCGAACTACTGTTTCCCACGGAATGAGAAATAAATGCGATGGGTTGGAATCCCTGCAAAAATGGACTTCCATTCATCTGCAAACAAGGTTTCATCGAAAGGAGGAAATCTTTCACCTCCCCCCAAGTCAACAGACTGCAGGTTCTTTACCCTCTCCAGAGAGCAGGATGAGCAATCTATAGCAAGATGCCAGCGCTGCGCTGATGGAGAGCTACACTCCAAGGCACAGTTTATTGGAAAAGCTATTAAACTGAAGCTTCATCAAGGTCTCAGCCGGATGAGAAAGGAAACACATCACGATTCAAAGACGAGTGCTGGGAATGTGGCTGCTGTTTGTGCTAACATTCATCTCTTAACCCACAGATCACCAGGTAATTATCGCAGCACAGTACAATTCCTCCAACTACAAATCACGTATCTAATTATCTCCAACACTCTTGCGGACACATGGATACAAGTTATTTCTTTGGTTACCTATCACTTCTGCTATTATAAAGACCAAGCAGACAGCAGAAGCCAGGTAGAGCCGTCGCTGCGCGAGCTGCTTATCTGCATCTCTGTGGCTTCCAGACAACTGATTAAGATGACAGTGCCAAACTTCCAGCTTGTTCATCGTCATTTCTGCATCCGGCAGGCAACCATACAGCACATCCGCCGAAGTCCTGCGAGCCGAAAGATAAAAAAAGTACAATTGGTCGCAAACTGTTGTAAGTTTTTTTAATCCTTAAAAGCCAATTGGGCCATGACGTCTCCATCTTTTCAAATGCAAATTTCTCATATTTCACTGTTAAATGTCCATTTCCCCAAAATATTTCCATTCAGCATATGTTATTATCAATGAGGATAGAGTGGGCAGGCTGGACTTACACGCAGATTTAATGTAATTTGATTGAAACACAAGACCCTGATGAGCCTTGACAGAGGGGATGTGTTGAAGATGATTCTTGTGGAAGATTCTAGATCTAGGGGATCAATGGTTAAAACTAAGAGGTTGCCTCTTAGACAATAGGTGCAGGAATAGACCATTTGGCCCTTCGAGCCAGCACCGCCATTCAATGTGATTATGGTTGATCAGCCCCAATCAGTATCCCGTTCCTGCCTTCTCACCATATCCCCTGACACTATCTTTAAGAGCCCTATCTAGCTCTCTCTTGAAAGCACCCAGAGAACCTGCCTCCACCGCCTTCTGAGGCAGAGAACTCCATAGACTCACCACTCTCTGTGAGAAAATGTGTTTCCTCGTCTCCGTTCTAAAAAGATAGAGATAAGGTGAAATGTCTTCATTCAAACTTGTGTAACCAGTTACTGATTCTTTGGTCAATCCATTGTTCAATCTCTGATCTTTTTAAGTTGTTTACCAATCTATCCAAGAGAGAGCTAGATAGGGCTTTTAGAGATAGCAGAGTCAGGGGATATGGGGAGAGGGCAGGAACAGGGTACAGATTGGGGACGATTAGCCATGATCACATTGAATGGCGGTGCTGGCTCGAAGGGCCTAATGGCCTACCCCTGCACGTATTGTCTATTGTCTATCATAACCAATTTATACCTCACACTTTCATAATTTGCTTTGTTTGAATTAAAGAGCCTGGTTTTGGATTGAAATTGAAATTTTTATTTCACATTCTATCATACTTTGATTATTCTACCCTTCAGATGCCTTCACTTAGTACGCTGTTATGGGGAGAAGGCAGGAGAATGAATGGGGGTTAAGAGGGAAAGATAGATCACGCATATCTGAAGAACCATCTCGACCTGAAACATCACCCATTCCTTCTCTCCAGAGATGCTGTCTATCCCACTGAGTTACTTCAGCTTTGTGTGTCTAGGCATAATTGAATGGCAGTGTAGACTTGATGGGCCCAATGGCCTAATTCTGCTCCAATCACTTAGGAACTACAAGATTATTAATAAACCCTTTCTCGTCGCAATATACTGAACTAAAAATAGTATTTTTCCTGGTTGGTTCGTCAATATTCTAGAAAACCCTTTGTTGTACATTCCATGATTTTCGTTTCACATATTATTTTGATCTGACCGCTCTCTATATCAATTCCCCCAGGATTCTTCATCTTTTTTCCTCTCTACCTCCATAGCATGAAATAGGTTATGTGGCCCATCAGCTCCATGCAATCCCATTCCCCATAATAAGGTCTTAAGTGATAAGAGTAGAATTAGGCATCAAGTCTACTCCACCATTCAATCATGGCTGATCCATCTCTGCCCCTTAACCCCATTCTCCCCATAACCTCCGACAACCGTACTAATCTATTGTCTCTGGCATGCACATGAATGCCTCCCAAATACCCTTGCCACTTGTCGATATCCATTAACCATTTAACTACCTGCATGGCTTAGTGATGTGGGTTGGGGGGGGCGGGGGTGTTGGGGGGGAGATGGCTGCAAACGAGAGGTGGGGCGGGGGGGGGGTGCAAAGCCTGGCAAACGATGGGTGGGTAGAGATGGCGACAAGGGCTGGGGATGTACCATGGTGCAGCGGTAGAGTTGCTGCCTCTTAGCGCCAGAGACCCGGGTTCGAACCTGGCTGTGTGTGCTTGTCTGTACTTCCTCCCCGTGACCTGCTTGGGTTTTCTCTGAGATCCTCTTCCCCCCCCCCCCCCCCCCCCCACACTCCAAAGACATGCGGGTTTGTAGGTTAATTGGCCTGGTATAAATGTAAATTGTCCCTAGTGTGTGTAGGATAGTGTTAATATGCAGGGATCACTGGTCGGTGCGGACTCTGTGGGCCGAAGGGCCTGTTTCTGCACTGCATCTCTAAATTAAGCTAAGATGAAATGAAGAGAAAAGTGTGTTAGATAAGGCAGGAAGACAAGGAGTGCAATGCAATCCTGTGGATGAAAGGGGATTGTATGAATAAAGGGTGATGGAGGAAGAAGTGGAAGATGAGTGGAAGGAGGAGGGGAGAGGAACAAGGTGGAGGCTAGTGTTTATAGCCAGAGACCCTAATGGAGGGCCCCCTGGCCACAGTACTTCAAGCATATACGCTACCTTCTATGCTCTCAGGTGCCTTGCTCTTCTTGGGGTTTGAAAACAGAGACTAGTTCAGTACCACTTATTGAATTCCCCACATACACCATAGTCCTAGGCAAACCCTTCCATGCTTAAATAACAAAGACGGCATTAACATGTGCATATATAGAACTAGCTACCAGAGGACAGACACAAAATCCTGCAGTAACTCAGCATGAAAGACGCCTTCTCTCCAGAGATGCCGCCTGTCCCGCTGAGTTACTCCAGCATTTTGTGTCTATCTTCGGTTTAAACCAGCAACTGCAGTTCCTTCCTACACATTTTGTTCACTAACAGAGGAAATAGGCAGGTACTATGAAAATATTTTTAAAACATTTGAAACATGGAGATAGGAATGGTTCAGACGTACAAAGGTCAAACGCTGGCAAATGAGCATTTTGATCAACATGGATAAGTTGGGCTGAAGGACCCGTTTCACTGCTACATGAGTCCATGAGTGAGATGGGGGTGACAGCCTCCATTAACACACAATCTAGGTAACTTTCCTCATGTCCATCAGGGATTTCTTCTGTCCTCATTTTATCCCCACGATTCATCAAATATTAGTCAAATATGAGTCATATTAGTCAAATATGAGTCAGTGTGGAAACAGGCCCTTCGGCCCAACTTGCCCACACTGACCAACATGTCCCAACTACACTAGTCCCACCTGTCTGCTTTTGCCCCAAATCCCTCTAAACCAGAGCCGTCTTAACAGCAGTATAGGCCTCCGGGCAAAGCAGTGGACTGGGGCCCCTACACTTCCAGTTTCTTTAAACGGATCAAATATGCCGTCATGCACTTGCGATGCTCGTCTCCGTTTTCATGTTCTACAATAACATTCTACAATACATATATTAGCGTGGGGCCCTGGGCAACTGCCCAGTGTGCCCTGCTCTAAACCTATCCTATCCATGTACCTGTCCAAATGTTTCTTAAACGTTGCGATAGTCCCAGCCTCAACTACCTCATCCTGCAGCTTGTTCCATACACCCACCAGTCTTCGTGTGGAAAAAGTTACCTCTCAGGTTCCCATTAAATCTTTCCCCCTTCACCTCAAACCCATGTCCTCTGATTCTCATTCCCCTACTCTTGGAAAAAAGACTGTGCGTTTACCCGATCTATTCCCCTCTTGATTTTGTACACCTCTATAATATCACCCCTCATCCTACTGCACGCCAAGGAATAAAGACCTAGCCTGCTGAGCCTCTCCACATCTCCAGTCCTGGCAACATCCTGGTAAATCTTCTCCAAACCCCCTTCAAGCTTTGACATCAGCAGATGTTAGCCAAAACTTTTTTTTGGAGCCAAAATTCAGGTGTTGTTTCCGAGAGATAGGAAAGTGTCCAGTTGCTTCCTATTGGGCGACGGAGGGAGAAGGAGAGAGGGGGAGTGGGCGAGAGAGGAGGGAAGGAGTGGAGCGCATGGTAGTCCTGGCACGGACACTCACCTGGGTGATGGACAGGTTGGCTGGGGCGAGAATTGCTTCACAAGCGGCGTGGTCTCGCTCGTCTCCTCCATCGGTGTATCAATTAAAACCCTTCGGAAGGTCGACCCTTGTGAACTGGAGTTTTAAAAATGAGCAATGGTGCCTTGAACAGCCCCGGGCGAAAGAACAGTCAGGAGACCAGAGGGACGGGTGACTTTTGAACAGGTTTTGGACCGTGTGGAAGCCCTGAGCACGGGTCCCTGCAGCAACTCAGTATCGGCGCTCCGGCGCAAACTTGCTTTGAAAGTCATTGTTCTAGTATTTGTTCAACTATTTGCATTTTGGGAGAAAAGGGAGAGGTGTGCACACGAAATGAAGCGCAACTCTACTGCAAATTAGGTCTGTGCGGATAACTGGCTCTCTAAATGAGAAACCAGACGGGTCTGCTCCCGGCCCGCTAGCATCGAGGCTTTTGTTGGGATGAGGGCGGGTCGTTCAGCTGTTCTCTATCTATCACTCGCTGAGTTGCATTGGAGGGACCCAGCGCTGGACAAACTTTTATCTCGCCTTTTAAGGTTTAAATTAAAAAAAACTTTTCACAAGACTGTTACCGAACACCATTTGAACTTAGTCACGCTATTAGCCCGATGAGGGATGAAATTCAAACTCGTCAACTTTCAGAACAGGAGGTAGACAAAAGTGCTGGAGAAACTCAGCGGGTGCAGCAGCATCTATGGAGCGAAGGAAATGGGCAACGTTTCGGGCCGAAACCCTTCAGGAAGGAAATGGGTAACGTTTCCAAGATGCCCCATCAAAGCTACATACATTGGTCCCCAGTAATAATTGGATTTTTTTTTGTACCTGCAGCTTTCCAGTAACTATAATGCCATATTCTGCAATCTGTTATATTTTGTTCTACCTGATGTGCTCATGTCTAGTCTGATTTGCCTGTATAGCATGCCAAACAAAGTTTTTCACTGCATCTCGGGACAGGTGACAATAAGGTGACAATAAGAGGGGGGCGGTTGGGGAAGGTTGCACGCGGATAAGGCACCTAAAGGACAACATTGAGTTATACAAATTAATGAGAATTTACAATGAGTCTCATTCCTCACAACTGATCTTGCTCAAACAAGCTCCGTTAATTCATGCTACTGCAGGTATCTCACCTTCTTTCCTCCAGAGCTTATTCCAAAACACCACTGTCTGCATCCTAACTCCCACCGGTCCAGTTCCCCCATCACCTCTGTGTTCAGTGACTCATGCAATCCATGTTAAACAACTGCACTTTCAAATTTAGAATAGAAGGACATACTTGTCGACGGGAGATGAGGAGGAACTTTTTTAGACAGAGGGCAGTGAATCTGTGGAATTCTTTGACACGGCTGCAGAGACCTTCATTGGGTATTTTTACAGCGGAGATTGACAGGTTCTTGATTATAGATAATAGGTGCAGGAGTAGGCCATTCGGCCCTTTGAGCCAGCACCGCCATTCAATATGATCATGGCTGATCATCTCCAATCAGTACCCCGTCCCTGCCTTCTTCCCATATCCCCTGACTCCGCTATTTTTAAGAGCCCTATCTAACTCTCTCTTGAAAGCATCCAGAGAACCTGCCTCCACCGCCCTCTGAGGCAGAGAATTAGTAAGGATGTCAAAGGTTATAAGTAGAAGGTAGGAGAATGGAGTTGAGAGGGATGGCAATGATTGAATGGTGGGGTAGACTCAATGGGCTGAATGGCCTGATTCTGTTCCTTCGATTTAAGAATTTATTCTCAGCCTTGCTTTAACCTCATGTCACCTATGGAGCGAAGGAGATAGGCAATGTTTCTGGCTGAAACCCTTCTTCAGACCAATGTATGTAGCTTTGATGGGGCATCTTGGACGGCATGGGAGAGGTGGGTCAATCTGTGTGGAAAATCATGTCTGATATACATTAGTAGTTCTTCTTTCTGAAAAGTTTCCAGAATATTTATACAATAACACCATCCACATCATTAATCTCACAAAGAGCTTGACCACAAATGTCACCTTTGTTTTTTCAGGAAAGTGAGTATCAATGCGAGGATATGTTCAAATCCCAGAACTATCTCTGCAGACTGATTACCAAGTCAATGGTCACTTGGGCTGTGGTATTGTCTCTGGATATCCACCTCAACACTGGAGTCATGGAGTGATGCAGTATGGAAACAGGCCCTTCGGCCCAACTTGCCCACACTAGCCAACGTGTCCCATCTCCACTAGTCCCACCTGTCCGTGTTTGATCCATATCCCTCCAAATCTGTCCTATCCCTGTACCTGTCTAACTGTTTCTTAAATGGTGGGATAGTCCCTGCCTTGTTCCTCTTCTTCTGTGTGGCGTGCACAGCCTAAAGTTGTTGGACAACTTGTTCTATTTGATCTTCCGTTTGTGCACATCGAGTTGATTGCATTAGTCGAAACAGGGCGGACCACGTGAAGGTTGCAATCTTCCACCCCGTCCCTGCCTCAACTACCTCTTCTGGCAGCTTGTTCCATACACCCACCAAATGTTAAATCAATGTTAAATCAAATGTGAAAATGTTACCCCTCAGATTCCTATTAAATGTTTTCTGTAGAGCTATTAACAAATACTCCAAGTAACGATCCAACAAGTTTATTAGCATATAATAAAGTTACACTGCATGTTGTCATCACTGTGACTACATCCCGACTAACCACTAGTGTCTGAAACTATAGTAATAAATGGTGACTGTATGGTAAAACCCAGACTGGATTATAGATCCGAGTGGTGTGTAGCATGTGTGTGTGTTAGTATTAGGTAGAACAGATCTACCTCTTTCCTCTTAAGAAAATAATGTAACTACAAATATATATGTGAGTACAACTAATCAAGTTTAACTGGCGTCTATAAGAATAGGCAGTCGCTTCAGCTCTGGAGCAGGTTAAGCATAGTCCCGTATCAAAGGGTAGGTTTGCAAATGTGACCCACATGTGTACGTTACAAGCTCGCATCTCCATCCTTCACCAGCGACAGTTATCCTTCGCCTCCATCCTTCCCTGCCCTACCATGGTCCACAATGGCAACAGAGATATTTTGAATGTTGTAGTAAACAATACGTGGTTCTGGTCGACTCGTACTCGGGCTGGTTTGAGATCGATCTGCTTCCCAGCCCCACTTCAGCAGTGGTGGTTCAAAAAGTAGCGCAAAACTTCTCAAGTCACGGGGCGCCCGTGAAACTCATGTCTGACAACGGAAGCCAGTTCACCAGCTAGTGCTTCAAGAATTTTGCCCAATGATGGGACTTTTGTCACATTACCAACAATCCCGAATATCCCTCAATCGAACGGGCTGGACGAGCAGGCAGTCCAGAGTGCCAAACAGGTGATGGAAAGATCTAATTTGGCAAAATCTGATGTTTACCTGGACTTGCTCAACTTAAGAAACATTGTCCACGACCCAGTGCTAGGGTCTCATGCCCAGGCAGACCCTACCACGCTGCCCATACCCAAGCAACTACTACAGCCACGGGTTCGCAAGCCATCGGTAATTCAAACACAGCTTCAGCATAAGCATGAGATCCAGAAACACTTGTACTACAAAACAAGCTGGCCACTCGAGCCGCTGGCAAGTAATCAAATTGTATGACTTCAAACTGACAAGGGTCATGAACGCCTTGGTTTAATCCGCAGCGCTGCCCCAGATCCACATTTGTACGTGGTCTATTCAGATGGAGGGACATACTGGCGAAACCGTCAACACCTTCTACCAGTGAAGGAACCGCATCCCACTTCTGACATCATGGAGAACTATTAACAAATACTCTAAGTAATAATCCAACAAGTGTATTAGCATATAATAAAGTTACACTGCTTGTTGTTATCACAGTGACTACATCCCGACTAAGCGCTAGTGTCCGGAAGCGTTCGTAATAAATGGTGACTGTATGGTAAAACACGGACTGGATTATAGATCCGAGTGGTGTGTAGCATGTGTGTGTGTTAGTATTATGTAGAGTAGATCTACACTTTGCCCTTCACCTTAAACCTATGTCCTCTGGTCCTCGATTCCCCTACTCTGGGCAAGAGACTCTGTGTATCTACCCGATCTATTGCTATCATAATTTTATAGAAGGGTCTCGACCCAACATGTCAACCACCCTTTTTCTCCAGGGATGCTGCCTGACCCGCTGAGTTACTCCAGCACTTTATCTTCATCGCTGGTCAAGGAAAGAAAGAATCGGACACTTGCTAGAAAAATGCAAGAAATTCAGGTAAACCGGAGAACATCATATAAATAAGTTTATTTACATTCAATAAATTCAAAATTACAGGCATGAAAATGAAGCAACAAGCACAATGGAACCTACAAGGTTACTTAAAACTGAGTTTGCAGGAATCAACTACCCCAAAAATCTCCCACCCTTTCAGATGCTGATTAATCAGTTGTGCAATTGTATCATTTCCCATTTTAATTTCAAGTCACCGACATTCAGTGATTGAATCCACCAATTCAATATTAATTTCTTGATTTCTTTTTAAATCCCTGTCATGTGTTAAGCTTCGCCTGAGTGTGATTGAGAGAGGTTTTAGTTTAAATACTTTATCCTCCACTGATCACCATCTATTGTTACACAGCAGAGATCAATCTAAAATACGAATGAAGTAGCAGGCATGATGTGGTGTAACCCCCAAAACCTTAATTTGCTTTAAAAATGACAATGAGTCTGTTTTTTGTATCATATACAAAAATAGAAAATGTACAAAACCATCCGTTTTGCCCCATATAAAAACATTTTTTTTTTTTTTTTTTTGCAAATGTGTTTAACGAACAAAAAGGAGTTTGTCAATCTAATTTGTCTTCCTCCTTGGCTGCCTGTGCTTCAGAACAAGGACTATCCCAAATATTCACACAAGGTGTTCCTCCTCACAGGTGCTCGAAAGTCTTAGAGCAAGACATCAAAGATTTGCCACTGCCAAGGCAATATCACTGCTGGTCTGTGGAAACAAACATAAAACAAAGATTATTACCCTTCTGATACCACTTCTGCAATACCATCACTACTCATCAGCCCTTCCCAGAGTGTTTTAACCATTCCTTGGTTGTCAAGGTCATAGAGTCATGCAGCGTGGAAACTGCCCCTCCCCCCCCAGCCCAACTTGCCCACGTCACCCAGCATGTCCCATCTAAACTAGTCTGCCTTGCCTGCATTTGGCCCATATCCTTCTAAACGTGTCCTATCCATTGTACCTGTCTAAATATTTCTTAAACGCAGTACCCCAGCCTCAAATATCTCCTCCGGCAGCTCATTCCATTCCACCCACCACCCTTTGTGTAAAAAAAAAGTTGTGGTTGCCCATTCTAGCTCAATGTTTTCCTGCCCATTATCACCGATTTTATTTTGGCTCACTATCCAACGATATCTTGTATTTGTGCAACCTCTGCTAATTGATACCATATAATGCTGATAGCCTGTGTGCCAATAACAATGCAAGGTAATGAGTCTCAAACCAACAGGGCAAGCTGGCCTTGTGTTGAAGGATCCCAGTAGCTAACGCCAGCATTCTACATCATAGATTATAATGAGATGGCTGACCTGGCATTATTAACAGAAACAGTATTTACAGTATGATCTCGGTATCTATCCATCCTCAATAAGTTAGATTTGCTGAGCCTTTCTTACTCTTTAAACAAGAGTTGCAACATTATTTGACAAGATTGTTTGTCAATTGTTAAATGAAACGTATCTGCAGCTTCCGAACATGAAACTACTAGAATAAATTACTTAGGCTAGCTATTAACTTCAACTGGTCAATAATTCTAACTAAACAATTGACAGGTTAAAAATTTGATTTTAATTGATTTAATACGGTAGGCTGAATATCGTTTCATGACTGAAGACCTAGAACTCTCCTCTAACTTAGATTGCTTAGCTTATTATTGTTACGTGTACCAAGATACAATGAAAAGTTTTTTTTGGTGCATGCTACCCAGTCAGTGAAAAGACTATACATAATTACAATCAAACTGTCCACAGTGTATGGATATAGAATAAAGAGTATAACGTTTAGTGCAAGATCAAGTCCAGTAAGGTCCAATTAAAGATAGTTTGTAGATCTCCAATGACATAGATGGAAGATCAGGACCACTCTCTAGTTTGTGAAAGGACAGTTCAGTTGCCTGATTACAGGAAGAAACTGTCCCTGTCCTCTTAAGCCAATGCTGACCAACATGCAGCTATCTCACATGTACCAAGAATGTTTTAGTCCCTGCTGGGCTAAATAATGCCAGAGAGCCAAGGAGACTCGCATTTCAGCTAAAGGCAGTGCACAAAGGGGAACAAAGTTGGGATGGGGGATGTTACCCATCATGGCCACCCACCGGTGAGCATTGGCCATTACTCCTTCCCACACCATGTCCGGTGTCAGGGTTTAAACCAAATGGTCTGCAGCCTCAGAGTTTTGTGGCTGGATGAGGCTGTAGTGACAGGGAGGATATGATGGGTTAGTAGATTGGGAGCAGATGATGATGATGCGTGAATGGGAAAGTGTGAGTAAGTGGCACCGTTTTAGATAAACTCCATTTTACAGAAGACACAAAGAGAAAGTTAACCATGAGAAACTATTGAGTGAACAATTTGCTGCTTATCAAGTTATTTTAGTTTGGAGATATAGTGCAGAAGTAGTTACATTGATAATCATCTCAATAAATGCACTGAATTGAATTAACCTTTTGGATTCTTTGTAGGTTTCTTGCCAAATGTACAAAGGTAAAGTTAATGCAATTCAACTGGATTTCTTTGTTAATTAAATAATTTATTTTTCTCACCAACAGCTTGATCATCATCTTCATCCTCAGTCTCAACACCGTCCCCAATTTCATCTTCTTCTAGAGGGAAAACATTCAGATTTATCAATCAAGTTTCAAAGCAAAATCTTTGCACACTAGGCTTCTGCTCTATTTGTTTTGAACTATTGCTTTGAGATGAATCCAATTAAACTGAGATTCCACATGAACAGTTTTTGGGAGTTTTTATGCAATTCTGAAATTGGAAAAATCACTCAATAACACCAAGAATTTCCCAAATTATATTTGGCTGAAAACAAAGTAAGTTAGACAGCAAACAGGTTCTTTGCAAGTTCATTCCTGAACTCACAGGTGTGGCATTTAGTGGGGAAGGTTGGAGAGGGGATAATTGGGCAGCTCCTTCAATGAAGTGAGATAAGCACAGTACGATGAACAACTAAGTCTCCTTTGGTGTTGCTGCGTACCCAACATCAGTCCCAAGTGTGCGCTGTTAACTGATCAGAGTCATGTACAATAATAATAAGGCCAGTTCATTGGCTATATTTAAGGGGGAGTTAGATGTGGCCCTTGTGGCTAAGGGCATCAGGGGGTATGGGGAGAAGGCAGGTACGGGATACTGAGTTGGATGATCAGCCATGATCATATTGAATGGCGGTGCAGGCTCGAAGGGCCGAATGGCCTACTCCTGCACCTATTTTCTATGTTTCTATGTCTATGTTTCTAAGACTTCAAGAAATGGTTCTCGTGACCCTTGAGCAATGGGGTGACATGGTGGGGCAAGGTTAGAGTTGCGGCCTTACGGGGTAAGGACCTGGGTTCGATCCTGTGTTGTCTGTATGGAGTTTGTGCATATGGAGTTTGTGTCTGCATGGGTTTTCTCCGGGTGCTCCGGTTTCCTCCCACACTTCAAGGTTGAACAGGTTTGAAGGTTAATTGGGTTCGGTAAAATTGCAAATTGTCCCTAGGGTGTAGGATAGTGCTAGTGTATGAGGTGATCGCTGGTCATCGCAGACTCAGTGGGCTGAAGGGCCTGTTTCTGCACTGTATCTCCAATGTCTAAAGAGAGAGAAATCAGTTTTGAATTTCCAGTCACTGTTAATGATACAGTGTGCCCCAACATATCATCTGATGATTTGTCACACTCTGCTCACTTTCCAGTTACCTAATGATTAGTTTGTCTAAAGAGTCCTGGAACCAACATGAAGCAAAGATGTGAATCGGCGTGGGACGAAATAAATGGTGAAATAGATTGGCTGAATGGCCTTCTGTTCTTTTGCTCCTTCCTATATCCACTGACTTATTCAGGCATTTATTGGCACTATTCTTTAGCTTAGTCTATTCTTTAGACTGAGTCCAAGCTATCATACACTAGTTCTATCCTACACACTGGGGACAATCTACAGAAGCCAATGAACCTACAAACCTGCACGTCTTTGGACTGTGGGAGAAAACCAGTGCACCCGGAGAAAACCCACATGGTCACAGAGAGAATGTACACCCATAGTCAGGATCAAAACCCGGGTAAGACAGCGACTCTACCGCCGCGCCACTGTGTCGCCCCTTTGATGCACCCTTTGTGAAAAGTGTTATATTGTGTTTTATGTTGTGTCTTGGTGCTGCCAGGAGTGGAAGGAAGGAATGAACATTGCGATATCTCCCACATTACATTAATTTATTCGTGCCAAATGGCAACATCTGAAGTCAGCATACCTGTTACAAA
The DNA here is from genome assembly GCA_035221665.1 of Okamejei kenojei. Classification (NCBI taxonomy): domain Eukaryota; kingdom Metazoa; phylum Chordata; class Chondrichthyes; order Rajiformes; family Rajidae; genus Okamejei; species Okamejei kenojei. Next base: position 9,879,289 of record CM069157.1, read on the forward strand.
TGTGATATTTCTCAGCGTTTCCTCTACCAGTTCCAGATTCACTGAAAACTGGTCCATGTCCTCAAACCCGTCTTCATGTTTTGGAATATGGGAGGTTCGGGAGGCATCAATGATTCTGAAAATTGATTCAAAGTAAATCATTAAGTTATATTTGTACACCAAGTGAATCAAGGCATATGGAATGACAGTGGAACAAAAATAGATCAAATTAGCACAAATCTTTAGCTGAAGAGCAAAGAAACTTTAACAATGCCCAATTGATCATGTTATTAATTAAATGTACAACTTAAACAAAATGCTTACTGGTGTAGGAGGGATAATTAAGACTGAGTTAAAAGTACTGATTAATTAATCTAATACAAAGCCCTTGGTGTTTTAAAATAAATAGGAAATATTGAAGTACAATCATAATAAAGAGACAAAATTCACAAATACTTACTTTTCTAGGAGACTCTTTGAATCCTGCATAAAGATTTAAAAAAACGTGATTAGATTTTTTTTGAATGATCCTGCATTTCTAGCATACAATTTGAAGAAAAACTTTGTCAGTCAGCCGACACTGTGCACACTGACTTGTGCTCATTCTGCTTGTCTTGTTCCCCGAAAAGTTTAGTTCAGAGATACCGTGTGTAAAACAGGCCCTTTGGCCCGTCGAGTTGGCTCTGACCAGCTATCAGCTCCTACGCACAAGGGGCAACCTGCAGAAGCCAATTAGCCTACCAACCTGCACGCCTTTGGAATGTTGGAGGAAACCGGAGCACCCGGAGGAAACCTTCACGGACACAGGGAGAACTGTGCAAACTCCATACAGAGAGCACCCCTAGTCAGGATCGAAAGGTGATCGTATTGCCTGAAATAGGGATTAGATTATTCACAGATCTCCAGCCCAAGGGAGGCTGGTGATTGTGAGCTCAGCACATCTGGCATTGGGTGTGATGTTGTGCATCTAGGCAGGTGTTTCTGTGCCGGTTCAAAAGCTGAGAGTTGCTGTGGCTTTGTGCCTGACACTTGGTTTGAGAAGCGGTGGAATGAGATTGGCAGGAGGACAATACTATGCTGCATTATGATGTCCTCCAACTTCATATTTTTTTATAAATCACATGACTGGGATCGAATATTCCCATAGAAGATAATACAACATTACTGCAGAAAGACACAACTGTGTAGAGAATGGTGGAGAAGGGCCTCACCCAAAACATTGCCTATCCATATCCTCCAGATATGCTGCCTGACCCGCTAAGTTACTCCAGAATTTTGTGTTGGAAGGAACGGCAGATGCTGGTCCAAACCGAAGACAAACACAAAAAGCTGGAGTAACTCAGCAGGTCAGACAGAAAAGGAATAGGAGATTTTTCTGGTCGAGACCCTTCTTGTGCTATGTTGTCATTTAACGTTCTACCTTATTGGGCGTGAGATTATGTCAACAGGTATATTCAGGGAAAGGAGTACACAAGTTATGGGGAGAAAGCAGGAGAATGGGGTTAGGAGGGAGAGATGGATCAGCCATGATTGAATGGCGGAGTAGACTTGATGGGTCGAATGGCCTAATTATACTCCTATCATGCATGACCTTATGACCTTAAGTGTGACTTACAACAAGGAAGGCAGCAATTGCAGGCTCCTCCATGAACTGAATGGCTTTCTCCACTAGCTTGGAGGATCCGTCAAGGTGTTCCTTGTATTGTTTGATAAGGTCCTTGATGAACGTTATTTTGTCCTCCTGTTCCTTCGAAATAGACTGTAGCATGTCAGTTTTCCTTTGCTCCAGGGTGGCGTATAAACGATCAAACTGTTCCATGAGCATGTTTTTCTGGTGCTGACTGTTCTCCTGGGGAAGTGAACCAATGAGAAAAGCTTCACTACGCAGCGGAAATAAAACTCTCTCCAAAGGAGGTCACCAACTTCCCAGCTGAGTTTTCACCCAATTGACGGTCATGGAATGGCACTACCCGGTTCATTGTATCAAACAGCATGAAAACGGGTCATAGAGTGATACAGCGCGGAAACAGGCCCCTGCAGCCCAACTTGCCCACACTGACCAACAAGTCCCGTCTACACTAGTCCCACCTGCCTGCGTTTGGCCCATATCCCTCCAAACCGGTCCTAGGCTAGCCATGTCCCTGCCTAATTGTTTCTTAAACGTTGCATTAGTCCCTGCCTCAGCAACCTCCTCTGGCAAATCGCTCCATACGCCCACCACTCTTTGTGTGGAAGAGTTACTCTCCGATTCCTGTTAAATTTTTCCCCCTCTGGTACCCTCTGGGTTTGCACCCACCATCAATCACCTAATAACATATCAGTCTCTCCACATTCCCACCATCTGCGCACTTTCCATGAACCACCCTTCACGCCCCCCTCCCAACCCCACTCCCACCCCCAGCTCCTGCAGGTTCTACCATTTACTTACACACAAAGGGCAATTTACAAAGGCTCATTGAGTCTTCCATCACCTTCCATCTATGGGATATGGGAGGAAACCCTAGAACCCTTCATGGTGACAGGATGAATGAGCATTCCCGATTTGGATAGCATCAGCGGTCAGGATTGAACCCAGAGTGCTGGAGCTCTGAGGCAGCGTTTCCACTAGCGGCGCAACTGTGCTGCCAATTAAATCTGCTGCTTAATAATCAGTGGATAATGAAAGAGGATGCAATCGGGATTATTCACTGGAATTTAGAAGGATGAGAGGATATCTTATAGAAACTTATAAAATTCTTAAAGGATTGGACAGCCTAGACGCAGGAAAAATGTTCCGGATGTTGGGGGAGTCCAGAACCAGGGGTCACAGTTTAAGAATAAGGGGTTGGCCATTTAGGACTGAGATGAGGAAAAACGTCTTCACCCAGAGAATTGTGAATTTATGAAATTCTCTGCCACTAAAAGGCAGTGGAGGCCAATTCACTTGATGTTTTCAAGAGAGAGTTCGATTTGGCTCTTGGGGCTAAAGGAATCAAGGGATATGGGGGAAAAGCAGGAATGGGGTACTGATTTCAGGTGATCAGCCATGATTATATTGAATGGCGGTGCTGGCTCGAAGGGCCGAATAGCCTATCCCTGCACCTATTTTTCTCTGTTTCACCAGAAATGGAAAGCAGGTCTTCCAAGAATATAGTTACTTCAGTACAAGTATTCAACCCGGTGAGGAAAGCAGAGCTTGAATTCTCTCTAAACTTGTAATAGCAGCCTTTGTCAACTGAAAAACACTTATGAAGTGAGTTGCTCTTGCCCAGTAACAAATAATGCACCCTGGATACCTCTACAAGAACGAAAAGCACTCTACCTAACGAGGTATTGGGACAGTGACTCAGAGAAAATAAGTAGTTTTACAGGAACATTTTAAAGATGCTGTCTTGGCAGGAGGAGAGATTTAAGTTTAGGAAAGGGATCATAAAACTTTGGTCTTTAAAGTTAAGACGTTCGTGTAAGCTCATCTTATCAAGTCAGCATTCTAAAGGAGTTCTGAAGGGAAGTTGGACAATATGCTGAATGCGCATTCCCAATCCCTGGAATTTTTTTTCAAAACCAGGATTATTTTACATGGTCTATTTTGGAAGAGATGGAAGGAACGACACAGCTGTTGCCATGGAAGTGAGGGAAGAAAGCAGACATCTATTTAAGGGACACAGGGCTCAACGATTGCTCCTGGCTTCTCCATACCTCAATTCTTTTGCTTGTCTCTTCCAACTGGTCTGTGATGGCGTTGACCCTGTCATTACCGGCCACCAGCATGGCGATCCCATCCGTCAACTCTGTCTGTGGAAACACAGCAAGAAAAGTTGCCTCGTGTATCGTTTGGGCAGCTTACAATTCTTGATTTCTCTAACGTCTTGCAACCCCTCTCTCTCCGTCCCTCCCCCACCCTAGTGGTCGTACTGGTTTCACTGTCATCCTGCCGTCAATGTCACGTTCCTCACAGCCAATAATGGACTATTTTGGGCTCCATCTTTCTTTGATCATCGTTGCCTTGTGCCCTCTATAATGTCTCATTTCCCTCTCCCCTGACTCAGTCTGAGGTAGGGTCTTGACCCGAAACTTCACCTATTCCTTTCCCCCAGAGATGCTGTCGGGCCTGCTGAGTTACTCCAGCATTTTGTGTTTATCTTTGGTGTAAACTAGCATCTACAGTTCCTTCCTAAGCAAAAACATTAATGTCTTTGAGGTCCTGAGGGAGTACCAGACATTGGATCCTGTTGGACACTTCCAATGTGCTCCTGTCCTCTCTCTCAACTCTGTTTGTGCCCCAATTTGAGTTTAGAAGGATGATGGGGAATCTTGTAGAAACATATAAAATTATAAAAGGACTGGACAAGCTAGATGCAAGAAAAATGTTCCCAATGTTGGGCGAGTCCAGAACCAGGGGCCACAGTCTTCGAATAAACGGGAGGCCATTTAAGACTGAGGTGAGAAAAAACTTTTTCACCAGAGAGTTGTGAATTTGTGGAATTCCTTGCCACAGAAGGCAGTGGAGGCCAAGTCACTGGATGGCTTTAAGAGAGAGTTAGATAGAGGTCTTGGGGAGGGTGGAATCAAGGGATATGGGGAGAAGGCAGGCATGGGTTATTGATTGGGGATGATCAGCCATGATCACAATGAATGGTGGTCCTGGCTCGAAGGGCCAAATGGTCACCCCCTGCACCTATTTTCTATGTTTCTATGTTTCTAATTTGCATCAAATCCTGTTCACCTACCCACCTGATGCAGGTGGTGATATGCCTCTCCTTTACATCTCAATATTAAAACTTGTTTGCTAACTCTATTATGGGATAACCCTTGGCACCTGTAATGTTCTCTGAAATATATGACTGTCTGATTATCCGTTAATTAAATGACTCCACTATTGATTTGTATGCCTTTGACTGTCAACATGCAAAGCATTGGAATCTCTGACAATAACTCACTAGCTATCGTTCACCTTTTTGGAGATACTCCTTAAATCCTTTAAATTTTTTCATATCATTTTTTTTTCCGCTTTAAAAATGTTTCTTCTAGGAGTAATCGTTAGTATACCAGTATTCTATTCTTGTAGGAATAATCTTCATTATACCAATATAATGGTATTGACCATTACCATAGGATCATCATGGTAACATTGACCATATTTTATGGTCAATAAAATATGACCAATATTTTATTCATGTGCCTTCATAATATGAATATTGATTTCTCTAACTTCAAGTAACCCCTGCATTCCCTCGCTCGCAATTCCTCCCCCCACCCAAGTCATACCAGCTTCAAAGTTGTCTTGTTGACTTTTATTATCTGTACTCGTTCTCACCTACCAAACAGCTAACGATGGCCAGTTTCCATTCTCATCGTTGTTTTTTTTGCTTATCTTTCCTTCATTTGTTCTATAACACTCCACATCACCGTCTATATCTCTCATTTGCCTTTCCCCTGACTCTCAGTCTGAAGAAGGGTCTTGATCCAAAACGTCACCTATTCCTTTTCTCCAGAGATGCAGTCTGACCCGCTGAGTCGCTCCAGCTTCTTGTGTCTATGCCTTTATAAGGTTTAGTGTCTTTTTTCTTTTTTTGATTATCGCTCCCAGGAAATACCTGAGACATTTTACCTGTGTAAAGGCTGACGTTTCTTCAGTCACTTAGAGGCAGCACAAATTAGCTCAATGATCTTGTGGAGAAATAAGGCAGGTTTTCTATTGCAAAATTAGCCCCTAGCCCATCTGGAATATGGGCACTGCTCTGATGACAACTGAGGTCAAACAATCCTCTTCTGCAAGCATACTTGTTAAGGTTACGCAGTGGCTTTGGCATTTACCCCCTTCCCTCCGCAGCTCAGCTATATATAACTTGCTATTTATTCACTGTATTAGAAACCCTTGAAAAATGGTGGCCAAATATCGCAGGATTATTACAACTAGTGGCTCATACTATCTCCGATGTTCAGTGGTAGTGACTGAAACAAGCCACAATGACATGAGCACATTTCAAGAAGATTAGTGTGGGTTTGATTTCCCAGTAATCAGTCAGGAAAGCTGAAAAGTGGAGCATCGTAGCTCCAAATAATTGTCTCCTCCTTCCTGCCGTCCCACCACCAGCTGTCGCACTGCGACACTTCTGCACTAAAATTAGCCTGAACGTCAAGGCAGCTCATGCATAACGTTATTTTAACTCCTTGTTACTGAGGCACATCCAAGCTGCTTTATTTTGTGTTGAATAGAGCACAGAGGGAGACTCCGTGGATGAACAGATATTTGTGTTCAATGCAAATCTCCTCCTAACCCCCCTCTTCCTTCATTAACATCCTCCAATTCCTTGACTGGCGTAACTTGGTCAGGCAGCATCTCTGGAGAACATGGATAGGTGACGGAAGATAGACTCAAAAAGCTGGAATAACCCAGCAGGTCAGGCAACATCTCTGGAGACGGGGGGGGGGGGGGGGGGGGGGAGAAAGCTGGAAAAGGGGAGAGGCAGGACATTTTGGCAGGTAATAAGTGGGCATAGCCGAAGGAGGGTTTTGATAGGCAAAACAAAAGGCCAGCGATAAGAGCGGAGGGCGTGAGATGGGATTGGAGAGTTGTGGATTGTGAAACCAGTGGGGGAAAGCAGAAGGAGGGGGGGGTGTGGAGGGGATAAATAAGTGTGTCCAGGTGGGGCACAGGGAAAGAAAGGAGGCGAGGGGGGGGGGGGGGGGGAGATGGGATGAAGAATGGAGGTGTGAGAGAGAAAGGGGGAAGATTTGGGAGTGAGGTAAACTTATATTACACAAGCAGTGTACACAATAAGAGTAATACACCGGCACAATATGGTCAGGTGTGATCTGTAATTTCTCTGCTTTTGTATTCTATTCTCCTGTGAGTAATCTTCAATATTTGTACGTATTTTTTTTTACTGGTTTTGCATTTGCTGATTTGAAATAAGTACCGTAGTTTCCATTTACCTTCTGTTGTTGAAATATATTCTGCAGAGGTGCCACCTCGCAGTCTTTGTGAGCACCAAACACCTTGCACATTGAGCAAGTGGGGACTTGGCACGTGACGCAGTAAATGTTGATCTTCTCGTCCTCATGTTCTTCACACATGGGCTGGTTGCCTTTCTTCAAAGGTCTGCTGGATATCAAAAAAAGATGGATTTTCATGAGCGGGTCGTTTTTATTGAAGAAGCAGCACAGGAAGCAAGTTAAATCTGACGCCTTTTTTGTCTTTTTTCATCTCTGGCCTTTGACCACCCATCTGCCCTTTCTCTCATCCACCTGCATCCACCTATCACTTGCCGGCCTTTTTCTTCCCCCACCTCTCTTTTCCAGCTTTCTTCCCCCACCACAATCTGTCTGAAGAAGGGTTGTAATCCAAAATGTTGCCTATAAAATTCCCTCCGTGGATGTTGCCTGACCCGCTGATTTACTTCAGCTCTTGTTCAGCTCCTCTGTATCTTTGTTTATGCTCCACATGAACCTACTCCGTTCTCACCAAACATAGGTTTTCATTCCAAAGGATTTGAGTATAGCAGCAGGGAGGTTCTACTGCAGTTGTACAGGGTACAGTTTTGGTCACATTCTTGCTATAGAGGGAGTACAGAGAAGGTTCACCAGACTTATTCCTGGGATGTCAGAACTTTCACATGAAGAAAGACTGGATAGACTCGGCTTGTACTCGCTAGAATTTAGAAGATTGAGGGGGTTTAGAAACTTACAAAATTCTTAAGGGGTTGGACAGGCTAGATGCAGGAAGATTGTTCCCGATGTTGCGGAAGTCCAGAACAAGGGGTCACAGTTTAAGGATAAGGGGGAAATCTTTTAGGACCGAGATGAGAAAAACATTTTTCACACAGAGAGTGGTGACTCTGTGGAATTCTCTGCCACAGAAGGTAGTTGAGGCCACTTCATTGGCTATATTTAAGAGGGAGTTAGATGTGGTCCTTGTGGCTAAAAGGATCAGGGGGTATGGAGAGAAGGCAGGTACAGGATACTGAGTTGGATGATCAGCCATGATCATATTGAATGGCGGTGCAGGCTCGAAGGGCCGAATGGCCTCCCCCTGCACCTATTTTCTATGTTTCTCCCTCATATTCTTGCCTGGCTTCCCCCTAAACATGTCCAAAGAGAGTCAAACTAAGGCAGAAAGCTACAATGGACATAAGGACACTGGGCAAGCAGTTACACACAAAGATCTACTTTCAGTTACTCTTGGATCTGTGATGCGTTTCTGTTTGAGTTTCAGATTTCCATCCTTCACAGTGAGCATGACCTGTGAGCATGAGAATGCAGCCTTCCTCTGAACTGTAGCAGAACAGATTGCTGACACTGACCTGAACACCATGTTATCACCTGGGCACAGTAGGAGCCTACATCTGCAGCATGCAGTAAATATACTGAACTGTCATATGGAAACAGGCCAAACGGTATCACGAGAATTGACAAGAAAATTGCTTGGAAAGGGTACATCTTTATTCCCTAGTCGGACATGTGCTTGGAAGGATTGTGGAGGGAAGAGTAGGGAAGAAGTTTTAAGAAGACGAGTGAAAGCTGTAAACAAGGAGCAAAGGTTAGAAAATTGCAAAGGAGTTCGAGAACATTGGCCATTCCCAAGTCGGGATGCTACAGGTGCCTCAGAGTGTACTTTGAGCATACAGGGCGGCACAGTTGCCTTACAGCGTTCAAAGATCCGGATTTGATCCTTTCTCTGCAGATACTCTCCAGTTACATTCTTCACTAAATAATAGAGACCATTACTTTAGACTGTACTCCAGACATGACCCATCAATAACTGGGTGGCAGCTGGTAGATCTGCTGCCTCACAGCACCTGAGACCCGGGTTCGATCCTGACCTCGGGTGCTGTCTGTCTGGAGTCGCCACTTCTCCCCAGTGACCACGTGCATTTCCCCCCATGCTCTGGGTTTACATCCCAAACATGTGCAGGCTTGTCAGTTAATCGGCCTCCATAATAATTTGCCCCGAATATGCAGCGAGTGGATGTGAAAAAGGGATAGCATAGTGTGACAAAACGAGGGTGAAGGCGTGATTAAGGGTCAGCATGGACTCGGTGAGCCGATTCTTTATCTCTAAACTAAACTGAAACATAAGTTACCTATTTTTGCATTCAATTCCCCAAGCAATGAATGACGCATTCTGTTATGTTTCCTAATTACCTCCTGTCTGTATATAGCCATTTACATGTCACACACTAGAACATCATGATTCCTCTGCAGCTCTGAGCTCTGCAAGTTTGGATAATATGACTTAAAAACAAAAATTCTTGATAAAATAGACAATATCAAATAATATTATACTCTCATTGTATTCCCTTTCCAGATCCTTTGACCGTTCCCTTAACCTATCCACATCTCCCTGCAGCTTCTTACGTCTTCTTCTCAATTTGTGTACTTGCCTATATTTGTGTCATCAGCAAATTTGGTGCCTTCCTCCAAGTGATTCATCTAAATTGTCAAAAGTTGAAGCGCTAGCACTAATTCCCCTGGCACACCACTCATAACATCTTGGCCATCAGAAAAAAATACCTATTTTTGCTTGTTCTCTCCAAATCCACGAGCTTTAATTTTCCACAATAAGCTCTGACGCATCACCACATCGAATGCCTTCTGAACATGAGAACATTTTATTTGTGGCTCTATGTTTTAGCTGTTGTGATGGAAAGCTTATCCTCAAACAAACGACTGTTACTTTATTATTGATAACGAAGACAATCCATATTAAATGAGACCTTGGATATCAACATTGCTCTTTTTTAGGATTGTTACCTATTTATAAAGTTTTATCTTTGTATTCACATTGTACTACTGCCTATAAAGCCATATGTGGGTGCATAAATTACTCTGAATCAATCATGTAACAATAAATATGGTCATCATTTCTTAAAGCCAAAAGCTCAGCAAATGTCGTTGGACTGGTGAGCTGACAATTTTAGTGCATCTAGAAATAGCTGGGCTAATTTCCAGTTTCGATGGCTCTTACATATGAGACCTTCACCAGATGACCTTGAGGGCAGAGACGCAATGGAAGTGAATATAACTTATGTGTCGCCAGTGAGTGAAAAGCACTCCTGAAGACGTTGTTTTGTGACATTTTAATCTAAACTATGCACCGTGTGGCTTAATGTACAGCCTCACAAAACACTACACCAGATGGTTCTCAGCTGCCGCCAGTGAACTTGCTAATCTGAGCCTGCGTAACAGTTGAGGTACTAAACTTGGTCGTTTTGCGTAAGGAGGAAGATATTAATCAGGTTTCCTGTTTCTGACTGCAGCACTGTAATGTGGTCTTTCGAGATAGAGAAAATGCGAGACTTGTGTACAGAGAACTCCTTTCACAACTTTGCAACTGTCCAAAGTGTTTTCCAGCTAATTGAAATGCACAAATCTTGAGACTGAAGAGTTAGTTTGAAGAGAAGCCACTGTTGTAATGCTCAAAAATAAGGCAGCTATTTTGCACACAATTTGTTCAGACCACATTGATATGTAACCTAAGTATCCTCTTGTTTTGTGAAATAAGAGAGAAACGTTCACCGGGATATTAGGGAGAATATGCTTATACTTCATGCGGACCTAGATTGATGAGCCAGAGTTGGGCACTTGATCCCTCAAGAAAGTTCTGCCAGTTAACAAGTCACAGCTGATCTGATTGTAATCTGAACCCCTACTCCCACCTAGCTCCACTAACCTTTCACCTACTTGCTTATCAAGAAGCTGTATCCATTTATTTTTAAAATATTCAAACCATCTGCTTTCACTTCCATTTCGCTTCCAAAGACATACGACCTTCCAAGGGAAAACTCTTTGCCTTGTCTCTATCTTAGCAAAATTCCTTAATTTTAAAGAACAACCTATGGATCTCGATTCTCCCACAAGAGGAGATATCCTCTCCACATGTGGCAGGGTGGCACAGCCAGTAGTGCCTGCTGCCTCAGAGTGTCAGAGACCCAGGTGTGATCGTGACCTGGGAGGCTCTCTGTGTGGAGTTGGTACGTTCTCCCTGTGACTGTGTGGGTTTCCTCAATGCCCCCAAACTGAAGCGCAGCCAAAATCAAGTATTCATGTCCTTGGACACGGATCCTTCTGAGTCAGAGGTGAGTCAGCTACAAATAATGTAAATCTCTCTAACCTCCAGTACATACTTCCCAACCATTAAATATAATGGTATTCCTCAATGTTGCAAGGGATATTGAGTTCCACATTCGAACCATTCTCTGCATTAAAAAAAACCTCCTTAATTCCATGTTGGATTTATTAGTAACTATCTGAAGATCCAATGTCTTTGGAATCTTCCACCATCTTTGCTTCTGCCCTATCAAATCCCTGCATAATTTTCATTAATAAGTTATGTGTGCTGACCAGTTTCCTTTATGTTTTACTGTGTAAAACATGAAAATAATGAAGGGATATGATAGTCTGAATATTAACAGGGGTATATTATCTAAATAGTACCTACTTTAATGAAGAAGGGCATCTAAAACGTCATCTGTCTATGTTCTCCAGCTGTCTATCCAACTCGTTGAGTTACATTATGTGCTTTTGTTTTACTGGAAGACTAAAATAGGTCATGAATCCTGCTGCTTAACGCAAAGGAATGCTTGACCCCTCAAATACCTCAGATGAACATCATGGGATGGATGGTGTGAGATGGCTCATGACAAGCATTTGCCCCTTCTCACTCCATGTCAAGGGTGGCCTCAAACTCCTCTGCCAAAACTCCGCCGCACCTTTCCCCTTATGGGGCATGCAGTGGCGGTTACCGATGCTAACCTGATGCCTTCCTCCTTGTAGATGTCAATGATGTTCTCCACCAGAAGATTCCTCTGTAGCCCGTATACTCCATGGCGGTCCAGAATCACTTCATGTCGGCAGGATGGACACCTGAATCTACCGCCTGACATCATGGTTCCTCGCCCTTGCCAGTAGGGGTTGGCAGCCTAAAGCGCAGCACAATTTCATATAAATATCAGCATAGTATCCTGATTAAAAATGCTGCACCCGAAATGGTCACAATACTGAACTACATTCCACGTTTTCTTTTTTTGTTGTGAAATGCTTAAAATATCAAATTTCTCACAATTTACAAAGTTTTCAGCAAAGAGATCATTTGGTTAAAAGCATTATTACATTGGATACAAAAGAAAATCTGCCATGCTTTAATGAGGTTTCTCTCTGCGACAGTGCCTCCGTTTGGAAAGTATACTCGACGGCCAGTAAAGCGATTTAGCACATCCTGAATGGAAAACAAATAAAACTGCAGAGGCTGAATGCTGAAACATAAACAGAAATGTTGGAAGAACTCAGCCAGTCAAGCAGCATCTGTGGAAAGAGAAACCAGATACCATTTCATGGCAAAGACTTTTCATCAGGATCAAGAGAGAGAGAAGGCAAGTTAGTGTAAGTGACAGAGTAGGTGGTGGAGGTCTATTCCCTTTGTTCCACCAACTAATTTGCTTTCTCTCTTCAGTTCAATGTTTTGTCACGTGTACCAAATACAGTGAATAGCTTCTATTGCATGCTATCCAGTCAGCTTTCTCATTTCTGATGAAGTTGCTAGACTCAAAACGTTTGAAATGTTCTTTTCCCACAGATACAGGGCAGCTGGTTGAGTTTCTCCGGCATTTCTAGCGTTAGAACATCTTGAAGCTTTAATCCCCCATTTCTTTCTTTCTCTTCCTTACATTTCACATTCTATCTTTTTCTATCTCCCTTTATCTTACTTCCTTTCTCTCCTCTCTTGCAATTTTCAGATTCAGATTGTCACAGGGTCCCAAGTTCAACTCAAGTTAATGTGGAGTTAGCTGAACTCAGGCAAGACTTAGTCCAATAGGTTTCCCTGCCTTTGGGCTAAGGAAACGGCGAGTGGGCAAGGGGTAGGCTAGGCTGTTGCAAAAATTCACCCATAAGAGAATGGAGACGACACATGTGGGACTGTATGGAATGATCTCCACACTTAGAAGGTCTAGTAAAACAAGTGTGTTACTAAGTGCAGGGTATAAGGCGAACAACAACAAATTGCATTTATATTTACACCTTCAATATTGCTTCAAGCCACTTTATAAAAGGCTTGGCCAGGAATATTCGACTTGAAGCCAGACTTGATATTCGGATTCATGCCCAATAAGTCAACATTGTGAACTCCTGTAACACAGCACGGGTTTAAAAATCCTAGGTGAAAACTTGAAAATAAAATTTTCCTAAGTTACTGTCCCAGTCAAATATTTATAACGGAACAAGCCTTGCTGAATATCAAATTAAATGTTATTGCAATCACTGACCTGGAACACATCGTTGGCACATTTTCTGCACAGATTGTGCTGGCACGGTAGGATCACGACTGGCTTTTCAAACATTTCAAGACAGATTGGGCAGATTAGTTGCTTCTCCAATGTCTCCATTGTGTTGGATTCTCGAATTATACTTGGCTGGAAATCCATCTCTAAAAATAAAGCAGGCCACTCGAAAACCTGTTGACTTGCTTTGGCTATTTCCTTGCCTGTCGCCCTCGCTCCTTTCCCTCGAATCCCTTTTCGATTGCTGAGCCTTCTCTTCAGAAGTGAACAAATGTTGAGCTCTCCGGTTTAGTCTGTGCTAGGACTGCTCGTGCCCTTTATAAAGAGCATTTTAGCATCACATGACAGCTGAGGCGAGGGGAGATGGGAGTGGGGGGGAGGGGAGGGGGAACAGAGTCCTCGACATAACTCTTCCCATATTAGAAACCTGCAACGTGAAACTGGGAACAAGGAGGACTCAAGCACGCAATCACATGTGATGCTCAGCAAAACAACTTTCAGTGAAAGAGTAAATAAAATACAGATTTACTCAACTTTGGACATAACTATAAATGTACCAAGCTCAATCGAGAACATGCTGTCCAAGTTATTGATCAATAATAAGTTTGTTTCTATCGTGCAATGAGGGAATTTTGCAAGCCATTATTTTAGCAAAAATTGAGGGCAAAAATGAGCTACTGAGGAGGAATGGGAGTAATGTGGGGCAAGAGCTGGTTCAGAAGATGCATCCTTGTTCAGAGACTTTTGCAAAGTGCAAGAAGAGGGGCAGAAGGTGCAGTTTTAATGGTAAGGTCATGAATGATCGGGTTGCTTAGACCAAGAGGGGAGTTAAGCAGAATTTAATTGTAGAATCTGGGTTTTAGAAGTTAGTCTCCTAAATGATGACCATGAAGCTACCAGATTGCCATTAAAACCCAGATGTTTCTCTAATGTTCTTTAAGGAAGAAAATCTGCCAACCCCATAGGGTCATAGAGTCATACAGCATGGAAACAGGCCCATCGGCCCAACTTGCCCACACCGACCAACATGTCCCATCTACACTAGTCCCACCTGCCTGCATTTGGCCCATATCCCTCTAAACCTGTCTTATCCATATACGTGTCTAATGGTTTATTAAATGTTGCAATAGTTCCTGCCTCAACAACCTCCTCTGGTAGTTTACTCCATACACCCTTTATGTTAAATAGTTATCCCTCAGATTCCTATTAAATCTTCCCCTGCCATTACATATTGCCAAACATCACAAAAGAGCTGATATCCCATGTATAGGTCATGATAAGTTGGCAGATATGCTATTTCATAAAGTATTATAGTAATAGTTTATGATTTACCTGCATATGTGGACCTCAGTGTTGTCAATTCCGTTATGGTACCATTGATAACACCCTAATTTGAGGTCCAATCTTCCTTGGGACATCCTGAGACAAAGTGAAGAAGAGAGATAAGACTTTGCCTTCCATCACAGTGAGGAGGAGATTCGCTGTGATGGATGTTTGTGTAAGTTGTGTTATGTCTTGCTTCTTTTTCTTGTTTGTATGACTGCAGAAACCAAATTTCAATTGAACTTCAATTGAGGTTCAAATGACAACAAATAAATTGTATCATTGTAAGAATTATGGCTTGCGATGTCATCTACAGTGTACAGGCACATGTTAAAGGGAATAACGTTTAGTGCAAGATAAAGTCCAGTAAAACCTGATTAAAGATAGTCCAAGTGATTCCAATGAGGTAGACATTAGCACTCCAGTTGTTGACAAAATGGTTCAGTTACCTGATAACAGCTGGGAAGAAACTGTCCCTGAATCTGGAGGTGGACATTTTCACACTTCCCTACCTCTTGCCTGATGGAAGAGGGGAGAAGAGGGTGAAACTCATCCTTGCTTCTGCTGATTGCCTTGTCGAGGCAGCGTGAGGTGTAAGTGGAGTCAGTGGAAGGGAGGTTGGTTTGTGTCGTGATCTGGGCTGCGTCCACAATTCTTAGTAATTTCTTGTGGTCTTGGATGAAGCTGTTCCCAAACCAAACCGATAAAATATGTTCTACACGTTCCCACATTTCCTTCTTAAACTTCCATTAAGATGTTGCTTAAAACGTCCTCATTTGTTCTATGAGCTCCTTATTAGATTCTGTGTCAAATATTGAGTGATAATGCACCAGGACATTTCACTCTTTAAAAAAAAAAACAATTTGTTAATAATAAATGCATAGACTTAGACAGTGATCTCTGATCTTTAACCTCAGAGATTAGATGTGACATATGAAGTAAAGAAATGCACAATATTAAGGAGTATGTAGGAAGGAACTATGGGGTTGGCAGATTTGTGTCTATCTGCAATATTAAGGATCACATCTTGATACAGATATCGGACATGCAAAGGAATACATGTTCATGGGGTTCATGGGGTCATGATGGAGTCATACTTTGTATCATTAAAGAAGAAATAAGATGCAACACAAATTAATCCAAAAGCAAAGAAACTAATAAATGCTTACATTGAAAATTCTAAAAGTAAAATGAAAGATTAAGACAGCATTTGTGTGACATGATGAGCTGATCAGCTGCATTTTTAGATTCACTGTGCGGTGAAAGAAAGAGAGATGGCATTAATTTTCCTGCAAATTATTTGACTGCAACGAAATGAACACCAATCATACTAACCAACTCAGTTCACTTCCACATTAGTCGATCCAGATATCACAAGAAATAGGAACATGGCCAGGTTATATGTTCATGTCCAAAATGCATTATAATTATTCACCTAGTCCACTGTGACAGCAGCTCTCAAATCTCCAACGTCCTTCACGAAGAAAGACAAGGGCAGCAGGTACATGGAAACATAGAAACATAGAAAAATAGTTGCAGGAGTAGGCCATTTGGCCCTTGGAGCCAGCAATCATCATGGCTGATCATCCAAAATCAATACCCCGTTCCAGCTTTCTCCCCATCTCCCTTGATTCTGGTAGCCCTAAGAGTAATATCTAACGCTCTCTTGATATACATGGAACGTCATCCCTGTCTGTTTGCCTCCAAGTAATGCAGCATTTTTCTCTTGGACATATGTTGACATTCCTTAATCCTCATTGTTTCCAAATCCTGGAACCTGCTTCGTAGAGACACCAAGGGAGTATCATCTCTACCAGACAAACTCGGTAATTCAAATAGCTGGCCCAGCACGTTGGGGCAGCACAGTGGTGTAGTGGTAGAGATGCTGCCTTGGAGCACCAGAAACCCGCATTCGATCCTGACTGTGGCTGCTGTCTGTACATGGTTTGTACATGACCTGCCTGGGTTTTCTCCAGGTGCTCCGGTTTCCTCCCACACTCCAAAGACGTACAGGATTGTAGGTTAATTGGCTTTGATAAAATTGTAAATTTGTCCCCGGTGAGTGTAGGAAAGTGTAAGTATGCTGGGATCGCTGGTCGGTGGGGAATTGGTGAGCCGAAGGGCCTGTTTCCATGCTGCATCACTAAACTGATCACTTAACTAAACTAAACTAAACAGCACGTTTTCAAGGGCAATTCAAACATTGCCCTTTTTTAAAATAAAACTTGCAAATCTGTTGAGGCAGAAGATATGAAAGACAATGATCATATTTAATGGCAGGACATTTCCCATGTTGCCCACATCTTGAAAAATTAATAAAGAAATATAGTTCCTTGAGCATGTTCTGCCATTTAATATGATCAGAGCTGTTCATATTTTCTATTTCAACTTGACAGATTTGGAGACACAAGAGACTGCAGATGCTGGAATATTGACAGATTTGTAAGGTTTAAAAAAAAACATAATAAAGTTGAAGTGGTATCACATTTACTTGGGAAATGCAGCAAGACCTTCCTTTCACATCACTTGCAGGATTTTCTAATTTGCCTTGCACACAAAAAGCATTTTTGAAATGTAGTCCCTGGTGTAATTTTGTGAACTTAGCAGCTACTTTGTGTCTCGTGAAAAGGTGATACATCAATGGTGTTGGTCCAGGGATCAGTATGGTGATAGAGCGATGCACTTAACAGAGCTACTAGCTCGCAGCTCAATCCTGAACCCTCCGTCTTCTCTGGATGAAGTCTGCTTGTTCATTTGCGATCAGATGGGTTTCCTCATGAAGTCCTGAATTTCCTCCTTCATCGCAAAGATGCGCGAGTTGGAAGGTCATTGCTAAGTTGTTAACTCGGGGTGGAGAGGTATTGATGGAAATAGGGTGGAATAGGTTAAAAGGAAAATTAGTAGGGAACACCCAGCTGGCAAAGACTCAATGTGCTCATAAGGTCATAAGTGATAAGAGCGGAATTAGGCCATTCGGTCCATCAAGTGTACTCCGCCATTCAATCATGGGTGATCTGTCTCTCCCTCCTAACCCTGCTGCAATAGCTTTGTTCTATGCTGTAAGGAAATATGGCATTGACCTGTGTTGATATTGAGAGTAAATCATCAACTCTCCACAGAAAGCATGCACAGTGGTGTTTTATGCCCAGTGAGACAGTAGTGTGGTGTAACAGTTCAATTCAAATCGGCGGGTGAAACCAAACATACTGTAGCCTCTTTTAATAGAATTTCCCCGGCTTGTGAACTCTGCTGCCTGCAGGGAAGAGCACCGCAGGAGGTAAGAATCACCTTCAAGATTGCTCCGGTCTCTCAGCATCCGACCGAGGTTAGAGAAACATAGTTAGATCAGTGACTTCACGATGGGGGGGGGGGGGGGGGGGGGGGAGAAGCTATCTCAGGCTCAGTGTTTACTCACGGCTGTGTTCTGAGCTTGTGCAAAACTAGCTGTGACTTTGCTCTTGCAATGTTTCCAGGAAAGGAACGACAGTGGTGGTCAACAAGTGATCACATGGCTGCGTGTGTGTACAACAATGGCGGCCCTTAATGCAACTGTTGATGAAAGGTGATACCCTCGATGTGCCTACACAACCTCTCAGATGACATCCGCATGAGGAATATCAGGTGAATACTGAGGCTGTTGCTGCCAGCGGAGGTCAAAAGGCCACGACTCACAAACATTCAATTCAAGGAATGTTTCACCAAATCAAACAGCAGGATCCAGATCTTGCTGCATTGCATAGCTCAGCCCATATCCCATTAATTAAACATTCTCTTTCAACTATGAGCTGGAATATGTTTCATCTCCGAACTTCTTGTAAGTCTAGACACAAAGACCAGAGACCAGCAGTGGAGGAAGACACAAAGTGCTGGAGTAACTCAGCGGGCCGGGCAGCATCCCTGGGGAAAAAGGATGGATGACATTACTCATTCAGAATCGAGTCTGAAGAAGGGTCCTGACCTGCTGAGTTACTCCAGCACTTTGTGTCTTCCTCCACTGCTGGTCCCTGGCTCCTTCCACCAAGCGAATGTTGAATCCAGTTGAGACTCTCACCTGGATCCTATGTGATCTAACCTTCTGGACCAGCCTACAATGCAAAGAGCCGCATTCACAAGATGCATGTCAGAGAAAAAGTTGTCAATACTGTAGCTCCTGTTCTCCCAATTATGCTCCCTGAGATGTAACCCTCAAGCTGTTGAATATTGATTAAATACCAGGGTGGCATGGTGGCACAGCGATAGAGTTGCTGCCTTACAGCGCCAGAGTTCCAGGTTCGATCCCGGCTACTTCTTCTTCTGCTTTCGTGTGGCGTGCACAGCCTAAAGTTGTCGGACAACTCGTTCTATTTGATCTTCCGTTTGTGCACGTCGAGTTGATTGCATTAGTCGAAACAGGGCGGGCCACGTGAAGGTTGCAATCTTCCACCCCAATCCTGGCTACGGGTACTTGTCTGTACGGAGTTTTCTCCGAGATTTCCGAGAACTTCGGTTTCCTCCCGCACTCCAAAGATGTACAGTTTTGTAGGATAATTGGCTTGGTAAAAAAATGTAAAAAATGATCCTAGTGTAGGATAGTGTTAATGTGCGGGATTGCTGGTCATGGCGGTTTCGGTGGGCCGAAGGGTCTGTTTCCGTGTTGTATCTAAACAAAACGAAACTGGAATTAACTCATATGGTTGGTCAAGCTTACTCCACCAATCAATGGGATTATGACTTACCTGATCTTCTCGACATCTCCCCTAGTCCTAATGTCCTTAATGTTGTCTTGGAAACATTAAACGACTTGACCTCAATTGCTCTCAAAAGGTGGAGAAATCTAACAACCCATGACCTTTCGAGAGATGATATTCCTCTTCACCTCCATCTTAAATGTGACTTTTTATTCTGAAACTATGTCCCCCTGATCCCAGGTTCCCCCAAAAGGTAGAAGCACTTTCTCACCATCTGCACTGTAAAGTCCCATCATGATCCCATGTAATATATTATTTAATATGTTATCGGAATTGGTTTTCCATACCTCTTAGCAAAGCCACAAGGGGAAAATAATTTGGATGCCCAGCTTAACAAATAAAAATGAATTAAAGAAGCTAATAGAACACTGATCATCAACTCTATGATCCATTGATCGTTAACCACCCTGGCCATGCTCTCATTCCGTTCTTGCCATCGGGAAGAAGGTATAGGAGCCTGAGATCTATAACATCTAGCTTAAGGAGCAATTACTTCCTTACAACCAGCAGGCTATTATACACTACAAACTATGTAGACTCGGGGGTATTATTTTTGAATTTTCACTATTATTGTTTGTTTATTTATATATGTCTGTATTACTAAAAGTCTGATCTTGACTACTTCCTGTTGTTCTGTATATTGATTTTAGAAGAAAACGCTGCCACTTATGGCTGTGATTTTTGGCCATCTTAGAGTCCCCCTCCGCTGCGCAGGACAAGAGAATTTTTCCCATTTTTGAAAAATAAAAGAGTTATTAGTGTTTAAAAAAATGTTGAGATTCTCTCTCCCGAAGGGCACGCCCCTTCCGGAGGGACTATAAAACCCGGAAGTGTTGAGTGCCTCAGTCAGTCTCTGCAAGATGGGGGAGCGAGAGGGTCATGTCTCTTAGTTGGAGCTGTGAATAACACTGAACACATGTCTACTAAACTGTGAGTCGTTTACTGACCTGTCAGTGCCCTTAATGTGGTTTGAAAATATAGTTTTGAAATGTTAAAGCTGTGTTGCCTTTGGTTTGGAAATGCTAAAGCTGTGTTACCTTTGGTTTGGAAATGCTAAAGCTGTGTTGCCTATTTAAAGTTGCCTTGCCTAATTAAAGTTGCCTTGCCTTCTATATAATTAAAAGTCTAATCTTGACCACTTCCTGTTTGCGCTTTATTTTGATTTTAGAAAAGACGCTACCACGTACGGCTGTGATCTTTGGTCATCTTTGAGTAAGATCCCCTTCCGCTCATCAGGTGATGAGGATTTTTCCCATTGATGAAAAATGAAAGAGTTATTAGTGTTTAAAAAATGTTGAGATTCTCTCTCCTGTCAATCACGCCATGAAGGCCACGCCCCTTCTGGTGGTAGAGGGGGAGGGACTACAAACCCAAAAGTGTGGGCTCACTCTGCAAGATGGAGGAGGAAGAGGTCACGACTCGCTGTCTTTAGTGGCCTTGCACCCTGCTTGAAATGGTATGAAACTGCACTTGAATTTGGTGATCTTGCACCCTGCTTGAAGTGGTAAGAAACTGCACTTGAATTTGGTGGCCTTGCACCCTGCTTGAAATGGAATTTCAAGGAATAGCCGTGAATCAACTGCTAGCCCACCAGCCGTGAGTGAGCCTCCAGCACAACAGGCTTGAGTGACTGAGCCGCCAACCCAAGAATCCATTTGGCCCACAATGTCCATACTAGCCCTCCGGAAACCAGTCCCTTCAGCCCACAACACCCATACTAGCGTTCCAGAAAGCCCCCCACCACTGGCCACCAATATTGGAGTTGGTGGAGAGGTGGAATATTGCGTTGGGGTACCAGCCCTCCCGTGTGATGCTGATCTAATATATTTATATATCTACACACACTTAGTCTAATATATTTATATATCTACACACACACACACACACATATATATGTGTGTGTGTGTGTGTGTGTGTAGATATATAAAAGAGCGAGAGAGAGAGAGAGGGAGAGAGGGGGAGAGGGAGATACTGTACATGTGTATATATAGATAGACTGTTGCACAGTGCCGGTTCATGAGATCACCGGCCTCCTGTATTTTCTGCGGCGAGGTAGAGACCGTGTTTCACGTGCAAATGGAGCATTTGAGGTTGCTGCCCCTGTACGAATATCTGAAGAGGTCGCTCCTCAAGTTCTGGTTGCATTTTAGTCCCACGATCCTGATGTTTGGACACAAGACAGGTAGTGGGGAGGACCAATCGGGGGGGGGGTTCTCCCTGCCCGTTGGCTCCTGGGCCTGGACATGATGCCCATTCATGGGTCCAATTGCGGGTAAATTGATGCCATCTCTCCTTCTTTTACCATATGGTGGGACAGTGCCCAACGGGTCCCACTTGGTCTAGTATGACAATAAAATTCTCTTGACGTGACTCTTGATGAGGACTATAATAGTACAAAGAGGAAATTATGGTTGAATTGTGGGAAGTCTTGATCGAATCCCACCAAGCGTATTATGTTCCGCTCTGGAGAGTACATCTCAGGAATGTATTGGCTATATAGTTGGGTACATTAAGTGGAACATCAGGACCTAGAGGATTAAGTTAGACGGCAGGTTGTATTAACTAAATTTGTGTTCTCTTGAGGTTAAATAATTGAGAAGTTATCCAATTGAAGCATTTCACAGGCTAGATATAGAATAATTATTTCCTTTAGTTAGAGAAGCAGATCCTAAATTAGAATATGCATTCATCTGGGAAATTCCACTGCATTTTACAACCAATGATCTTAAAGTTTGGTCACTGCTGTCGGAATTGTTCCAAGCAATTGGCGTATGGCAAGGTTCCAAAAATACCTAAGGGGAAAAGCACGCGTGCTGTAGTGATGCTGTCTCAGGGATAAATATTGGGTCTGGACTTCAGGGAATACTCTCATCTTCGTGGATTAGTGCCATGAAAAAAAAGTTAAATATGAAATAGCACTTGGGGCCTCACCGTAACGATTTAGGAAGGAGCGTTTATCTCACTTTACTTTAGAGATACAGCGTGGAAACGAGGTCCTTTGGCCCATTGAGTCCACGCTGACCAGCGATCACCCCGGACACTCACACTATCCATCACACGAGAGACAATTCTACAATTGGATAACTTCTCAATAAAGCCAATTAACCTACAAACCTGTACGTCTTTGGAGTGTGGGAGGAGATTGGAGCACCCGGAGAAAACCCACGCGGTTACAGGTAGAACAAACTCTGTACTGTCAGCACCCAAAGTCAGGGTCGAACCCGGGTGTCTAGAACTGTGAGACAGCAGCTCTACCACTGCGCTGCCCTATTTGTACAATCCACAGAACCTGCTGCACCATTCAATGGGATCATGGCTGAAATTCCAGCAACTCCACATTCCAGTCCTTTTATCAAGTCACTTGATTACCCTGAATGCTGAACAAGGATATTTTTAATCCTTGGTTAATTGCTCTCCTGGGGCCACACCATAACAATTTAAGAAAGAGGAGCAGGAGTGTTTACTTTACCTTAGACTTTAGAGATACAGCACAGAGACTCGGCCCACCGAGTCCGCACCGACCAACAACAAGTAGTTCCATCCTGCACAATAAGGACACTTCACAGAAACCAATTAACCTACAAATCTGCACGTCTTTGGTATGTGGGTGGAAGCTGGAGCACCGATTTGGCTGTGATCTGATGTTCTCAAAGGTCTTCCACTTCTTCCTGTTTTGGTTCAAATATAATGTACAGCCAAGTAGCTTGGGTGCCTGGAGAGCTGTTGTAGTTTGGAACTGAATCCAGGCAAAAGTATTCCTTTCTGTAATTCTGACGGAATAAAGAATCTATGAAATTAATACCACAATATCAATGACATCTATGAGAAATGAGTGTGCGTGCGCACACGCGTGTATCTGTCAGTACTTGTGCAGATGTGCTTATGTTAGAAGTTGCACTTGTGTGGATATCAAAATAGGCTGGTTGTATATATACTGTATGGAGATGAGATTAGTGATGTGGATATATATCTTGTATGGAAAAATAGCTTAATGCACAGTGGTGCTTGTATGTTTTTGTGGGTAAGCTTTTTATATGTTGGTTATAGGATGAGTGAGGTAATTGCATTGTTTAGTGTCTGGGAGGGAACTGCAGATGCTGGTTTAAACTGAAGATGGACACAAAAAGCTGGAGTAACTCAGCAGGTCAGACAGCATCTCTGGAGAAAAGGATTGGGTGACGTTTCGGGTTGAGACCCTTCTTCAGACCCCAAATTGAATTGTTACTGTTTGTATGTGATTGGGATACGATTATGTATTGTGTACGACCTGTGTGGGCATCACAGGAAATTGTGTATTGTGTATAACTTGTGTGGGCATCACAGGAAATTGTGTATTGTGTATTGTGTGTGGGCATCACAGGAAATTGTGTATTGTGTGTGGGCATCACAGGATATTGTGTATTGTGTGTGGGCATCACAGGAAATTGTGTATTGTGTATGACTTGTGTGGGCATCACAGGAAATTGTGTATTGTGTATTGTGTGTGGGCATCACAGGAAAAGGCTCTTCGCCCCACAATGTCTGTGCCAAGCATGACAACAACTTAAACCAAATGTGGATCGGTGATTTTTTAGATGTGCAAGCTTTTACAAAAAGTGTATATTTGGTGTTTGTATCCATGTTATTTTGGAAGTGCCTTAAAGTGAATATGCAGTTGGATTTACGATTTTGTCATAAAAGCTGATATTCCATGTCCCAATGTTTGCACTAAGATGACGATGAGTGACTGACTAAAGCATTAACTAAAGCAGAATGATTTAACATATCACCAGAATACATGGCCAATGTTATGTGAGTGTTGAGTGGGAACTTTGGAGGAGCAGGTTTGGAATATGTCAGAATAGAGCATATTATTTACAGCACATCTCCAATGAGTCCCATTACATCAGCTGTTTATGATTTTATGAAGCAGTTTACACTCCGCAGTAATGGGAACCACAGCTAATTTAAGATGTGGAGTCAAGGTCAGACTGTACTTTTGCTAAAGTGCCTGCATGGTGGGATGGGCCAAATGGCCTCTTTATATGACTGCATGACAATATGCCACTGTTTAAAATGTACTGAGTGGTATCTGATGTTGCTTCCACAAACATATATCTAAGATCCTTCCTAACTAAAATGTATCTCACTCAAACCAGTTCCTTTTGCACCTCTCCCCATTTTCGTTGAGTGGTGAAGAGGGCTGTATAATTGGCTGCTGATTCATCGTCACCCAGTCATACCGCGGGTACGATGAGAATGACTCGAGTTTGATAGATACCATTTTGTCACTTCATGCCCTTCATTTCATATGTTCCCACATTCCCTGGGCAAATTTGATCTCAACCGAGCATCGTATGTGGGGGCAGGACTGCTGTGCGAAACAGCCTGACTTTGGTTCGATCCTACAATCTGCTTCTCAATCTCCTCCCGCCTCAATTACTGCAACTTCCTTTACACTGGCATCAGCCAATCTTCCCTGGCCCGCCTGCAACTGGTCCAAAACTGCCCGCAGCGAGACTCCGGACAGGCACCCGAAAAAGGGACCACATCACCCCGATCCTGGCCTCTCTCCACTGGCTCCCTGTGCGGTTCCGAATAAATTTCAAGATCCTTCTTTATGTTTACAAAGCCCTTAACGGGCTTGCCCCCACCTACATCAAAAGTCTGCTCACCCACCACACCACCTCCGGGTCCCTCAGATCGGCCGACTTGGGGTTACTGAACATCGCGCGGTCTAGGCATAAGCTCAGGGGGGACCGACCGCGCCTTTGTGGTTGTCGCTCCTAGACTGTGGAACAGCATCCCTCTTCCCATCAGAACTGCCCCCTCCATTGACTCTTTTAAGTCGAGATTTAAAACTCATCTTTACCCGCAAGCCTTTCTTGATGTCCTCTGAGGTAGGGATATATGTATGTATTTATGTATGTACTTAATCTATGAACCACTGTTGTATAACGTTAGTACCTCCACCAATGTAAAGCACTTTGGTCAACGAGAGTTGTTTTTTAAATGTGCTATAGAAATAAAAATGACTTGACTTGACTTCTAGGAAATGGGTAGGCAACTCAGGCACTCAAATCTACTCTGCCAGAAATACACAGCATGTCAGGCCATCTGACAAAAGGTCTACAACCTGAAATGTTAGCTCTGTTTCACTCCCCATGGATATGACCTGACCAGCATGAAAACACAGAGTCCTGGTTGACCATCGATCAATGTTCTGTTAATCTACTTTCTCATCCACTCCCTACACATCGGGGGAAATTTCATAGGGGCCAATTAATCCGCAAACTAGCCCGTCTTTGGGATTTTTGGAGGAAACAGGAGCATGAGATGAAAACCCGTGGGGTCGCAGGGAGAGCGTGCAAGCTGCACACAGACAGCACTCACGGCTAGAATCACACCTGGGTCTCTGGCGCCATGATGTAATGGCACTACCAGCTGCTCTTATTGCTTTTTGACACTTGTCATAACCCCTTTGCATTATCTCTTATCAACCACTGCTCCATTTTCTACGTACTAGATGAATATCTCCTTCCTTAGCCTTATCCTTCTTAAAGCCAATTGAAAAGCAACCAGACATTTTGTTACTGCTCTGCATTATTCAAACAGCCATATTTTTCTTCATCACCAACAAATGTCAAGAGTCAAGTCAAGAGCATTTTATTGTCATGTGTCCCAGATAGAACAAATAAATTCTTACTTGCTGCAGCAACGATCGTCCCACTGTTTGCTGCGGTAGCCAGCCAATTATTCTTCAATTCCTGGCGATTTAAGGGCACTCCAGTTGTTCTTGATTAGTACGGGTGTCGGGGTTATGGGGAGGAGGCAGGAGAATGAGGTTGTGAGGGGAAGATAGATCAGCCATGATTGAATGGCGGAGATGACTTGATGGGCCGAATGGCCTATTTCTGCTCCTATAACTTATGAAGGTAGACACAAAATGCTAGAGTAACTCAGCGGGTTACAAAAGGAGGAAGACTGACTGAACTTTATTATGTTAAGTTCTATTGTTCTTTTAATTGTGTTGTGTTCTTTTAATTGTATGACTGCATGGTAATTCAAATATCACTGTACCTTAATTGGTGCATGTGGCAATAAATGAGAATTTGAATTTGAATTTGGGTGAGGCAGCATTTCTGGAGAGAAGGAATGGGCAATGTTTCGGGTCGAGACCCTTCTTCAGTCTGAGTAACTCAGTTACTCCGGCATTTTGTGTCTACCTTCGATTTAAACCAGCATCTGCAGCTCTTTCGTGCCTATAACTTACGAGTTGAGACCCACTTTCCGTCGCCTCACACATGTATTTGTATCTTTAATTACATAGCCTGATGGATCAACAGGACCCAGTCAGAGTTAGGTTAATGCTCGGTCACAAGGTCCCAATAGATGCTAATGGCAATGAATCATTATCTAGATTTCTTACCACTCCCCCACCAACTGCATTAATTTCCACAGGGAAAACCAAGTCTTGTGATGTTTATGGTTCTTGGATGACTAACACAGAACGACAGCCTTCACCCGAGGAACACACAGCAACCTGCCATTTCCAAGCATTTTTTAACCGTAGCCAATAAGATGTTCCGGAGAGCAAACAGTGAAATCATTGCTGCTCTGCATTTATCGAGCCTTCACCTCTTTCTCACTAATATTCAACAATTAGTCCCTTCTGTACGAACAAAGTGCCACTGATCAGCCACAATTCACTGAAATGATCATTTAAGGCAGAGATTTATTTACAGACTAATCTTGGCAACTTTCATGGAATATATTTCTGGATGTTCGTCACATGGCTTCAAGCCCTCCCAGATATCCTGTAATTGGTCACCTGACAGGTTTACCCTCCCAGACCCCCTATCTTCTGACAGACAATCAGAAATATAATTCATCTCACTGTAAAATAAATTGATGTTTTTATTTAGTATTTAAGTGAAATGTGGCTATTGCAAAGACAGAATAACTAGGTATTGAACATTAGTGAGAACGAGCTGAAGTCTGAATGCATAGCAACAATTATCTTGCAGTTCATTGATCAAACATGATGTTTTTCTTGTCTAATTTATGCATAGATAAAAGCATTCAAAGGGAATGTTTTCTAAATGAAGCTTTTTTTTTAATGTCCTCGCTGGCGTTTCTCCAGAATGCCAGGCAATGTTGCCAAAACTTTGGTCCTTATTTTCCAGAGCTTCTAGAATAATCATGGCAGAGCAGACTCGATGTGCCAAATAGCCTAATTCTGCTCCTATAAGTCTAATGGGCTTATGGTTGGCAACCTTAACATCTACTCCAAACTATTTATTTTTACATCTGAGGCCACGTGGATTCAGGAAGTAATATACTTGCCTTTTTTTCTTCTTTCACAGTCTTCATAAGTTCATGAGGGATTGGAGCAGAATTAGGCCTTTCGGCCCATCAAGTCTACTCCGCCATTCAATCATGGCTGATCTATCTCTCCCTCCGTACCCCATTCTCCTACCTTCTCCCCATAACCCCTGACACCCGCACAAATCAAATGTATGTGGGCAACGCTGCCCACCTCCTTCCCGAGAAGGTGGTTCATGTATTTTTCTTTGTGAGTCGTGATGTACTACAACTGAATGGCTGCCTGGGGCATTTCATGAGGCATTTAGCTTAATGCCTTCAGCAAACTTAGGGTATTCAGATAGTTCTTTATGTTGTAGAAACTACATTAACCTTATTGCAGTAGTTATCACCCATATGCACCATTTGACAATGCTTGATTTTTAGTGATGGTTAAAGGATAAATATTGTTCAGGACACTAGCCCTCTTCAGATTACTGCTGTGGATTTGATATGTCCACTCGTGAGGGGAGGTTTTTGGAAGCTCAATTTAACATCACATCAGAAAATGCACCATTTTCCGAAGTAAGCACTGCTGTAGACCCGACTCTTCAGTCTACAAGTCTGGGACTTCACTACATATGTCAGGTTGAATGTGCAAGAAGAAACTGCAGATGCTGGTTTACACCGAAGATAGACACTCAGCGGGACAGGCAGCATCTCTGGAGAGAAGGAATGGCTGACGTTTTTGTACATGTAAAAATATCCCATGATGAACAATAAAATGCATTGCCAATAAATCAATTTCTGAGAGTTTTCACAGAGAGAAGGATGTTTCTGGTCGCGGATCTGAAGAAGGGTCTCGACCCGAAACGTCACCCATTCCTTCTCTCCAGAGATGCTGCCTGTCCCGTTGAGTTACTCCAGCATTTTGTGTCTATCTATGGCAGGGTGTGATAGTTTGCAAGGAAATGGATAGAGGATGCTCGCTGGACTTCAGGAGATCATCCTTCAGCATCTATTTCAAATTGTCTTTGGCAACAGTGTTCAGCCACAATAGAGTCAAGCAGTGTGGAAACAGGCTCTTTGGAGACTCCCCACCTTTCCTAGTCCCACCTGCCCGCATTTGCTCCATGTCCCTCTAAACCTTTCCTATCCATGTAGCTGTCAAATATCTTTTGAATGTTTTGATAGTACCTGCCTCAAGTACCACCTCTGGCAGCTCGTTTCATATGCTCACCACAACACTGTGTGAAAAAGTTGCCCCTCAGGTTCCTATTAAATCTTTCCCCTCTCAATATTCTGCAACTGCCTCCATATCAAACATGGATAAAGATGAAACTATTTATGCTTGTGCTGGGTTTCAATAGACCCTGGTTAGATTGAGTTCTGATTAGATTTAGTACTATTTTTAAGCAGGCATCAATATTCTAGATCTCATCGCATGATATGTGTAGACAGTATCTTGAGCAACATTCCTCTCTCTGTGAAAACTTCTCAGAGATTGATTTATTGGCAATGCATTTTATTGTTTATCATGGGATCTTTTTATATGTACAGAATAGATAAAAAGCAAAGTATTCATTATATTCCAAGGACCATACGATGTTCCTGAGAGATATAAGAAGGAACCATTATTAATGTAAGCCTTTGTAAAATCAAATAATGAATACTGGGGCCTCATAACTGAATATTACTCTACTTTCTACACTCTGGTTGTTCCATACACTTGCTGATCATATAAGGCACAGTTACAGAAGTAACTCCAAAGTTAAGACTGTTTATGCGCCAGAACCCCAACAATGAAATTCTTACTTGCCATAGCTTTGCAGGCGCATAAAACACAACGTAACAAGACAATGTACAATAGATTATCAGATTTTCTAGGTAAACTGGACCATTCTCTGGAGGAGGCAGGAGATTAGGGTTTTGGAGGGAGAGATAGATCAGCCATGATTGAATGGCAGAGTAGACTTGATGGGCCAAATGGCCTAATTCTGCGCCTATCGCATGAACTTATGAGTTGAGACCCACTTTCCGTCACCTCACCCATGTATTTGTATCTTTAATTACATAGCCTGATGGATCAACAAGACCCAGTCAGAGTTAGGTTAATGCTCAGTCACAGGGTCCCAGTGGATGCTGATGGCAATGAATCATTATCTAGATTTCTTACCACTCCCCCACCAACTGCATTAATTTCCACAGGGAAAACCAAGTCTTGTGATGTTTATGGTTCTTGGATGACTAACACAGAACGACAGCCTTCACCCGAGGAACACACAGCAACCTGCCATTTCCAAGCATTTTTTAACCGTAGCCAATAAGACGTTCCGGAAAGCAAACAGTGAAATCATTGCTGCTCTGCATTTATTGAGCCTTCACCTCTTTCTCACTAATATTCAACAATTAGTCTCTTCAGTACAAACAAAGAGCCACTGATCAAGTACAATTCACTGAAATGATAATTTATTATAGTGCAAGCTAAAATACATAATGCAAATTTAGTAGTACAAGGTTTATAGAGGTTTGGGACTGTGAGAGAGCTGTAGTTATGAGGGTTGTGCAGAGTGTTTCAAGGGCCTTGTGGTTAATTTGAAATAGCTGTTCATGATCGTGGAGGTAATGGTTCGTGGGCTCCTGTAACTTCTTGCCAATGATAGCAGTGAGATGAGAGTGTGGCCAGGATTTTGTTGCTCTTTGATGATGCAGCGTTTCAATGGTGGGGAGGTCAATACTGTGATGGACCGGGCAATGTCCACCATTTTCTGCGGCCTCCCTTTGTTATTGGGCCTTCAAATTAGCAAACCAGGTCATGATGTCACGTCGGTATGCTTTCCACTGCACACCTGTAGTGGAGTTTTTGGCAACATGCTGAATCTTCTCAAACTTCTGATGAAAGAGACGGTTGGGTGAACCTTCCCTGTGATTGTATCAATGTGCTCGGCCCAGGGCAGATCATCAGAGCAGTGTATGCCCAGGATCTTGAGGCTGTTAACCCTCTCCACTGCCATCCTGCCTTTGAAGATGGGAACCAGTCTCTCAGGTTTCTGTACATAAAGTCAACACTCAATTCCTTGGCCATTCTAATGCTGAGCGCAAGATTAAAGTTTTCAATATTAGCAACTCACACTTCTCTCTGCAGCTCACAAAAATCAATTCTTTAGAAATGCTATAATCGTATCATTTGTAGAACATACAATGTGTGGTCATAGTCATACAGCGTGGCAACAAGCCCTTTGGCCCATCTTGCCCATGCAAACCGAAATGCCTCCTTCCGCACAAATCCTACCTGCCTGCGTTTGGCCCACGATCCTAGAAACCTATCCTATCCATGTACCTTTTTTAAAACGCTGTGATTTTCCCAAGTATATTTCCCGATATTTTCAATTTTTTCATCCCTTTCAATATTCCGCACTTTAGCTTCATTTAGAGATACAGCCTGGAAAAAGGCCTTTCGGCCGAATAAGTTAATGCCATCATACCCGTTCACAATAGTTCTACTATTCCACTTTCTCATCCACTCCCTACACACTTGGGCTGATTTTACAGCAACCAATCAACCTACAAACCAGCTTTGGGATGTGCGACGAAACTGGAGCACCCGGAGGAATCCCAGGAGGTCAGGGGCGAATGTGTCGGAAGGAACTGCAGATGCTGGTTTAAACCGAAGATAGACACAAAATGCTGGAGTAACTCAGCAAGACAGGCAGCATCTCTGGAGAGAAGGAATGGGTGGCGTTTCGGGTCGAGGGTCTGAAGAAGGGTCTCGACCCAAAATGTTACCTATTCCATCTCTCCAAATAAGCTGCCTGTTCTGTTGAGCTACTGCTGCATTTTATGTCTATCTTCAGCCATGGAGAACATGCAAACTTCATGCAAACACTACCGAAGGCCAGAATTACACAGTGAGGAGGAGATCCACTGTGATGGATGTTTGTGTGAATTTAATTGTTTGCGTGTTTTTTTATGAATTGTTCTGTTTGTTTGTTTGTATGGCTTGTAGAAACGGAGTTTCGTTCGAGCCTCTCTGAGGTTCGAATGACAAGTAATAAAATCAAATCAAATCAAATCAAATCAAATCAACCCAGTTCTCTGGTGCTATGAGGCAGTAGCTCTACCAAGCTGCACCACTATGCCACCTTAACTTTACCAAAGTTTTACCCGTTTCACAAGCTCAAAAGGTTTTGGCTTTGACATGTTGTATGGACAAAATAACAAACCTATTTCGATGCTGCTAAGTTTTGGTTTAAGCTACCTTTGCAGATTTGCACATCATTTTAAATGGAAGATCAGAAGCAATGTTGTAATGATTTGGAAAGTAAACTTACTGCGAGTTATCTGGGATTTTGTGAACGGCCATTCTGCTCAAAAATCTAAAAACACTTTTAGATTTCTTACAAATGTATATATTTCTTTGCCTAACCTCACTTGGAACCAAAAAGATGCTGTCACTCTCCAGTGCAGTTACAGAGAGCTGGGGATGTAGCCCAATCCACACTGAACTGATGCTCAGAAGAAAATCCTTAGCTCTACCTCTGTGCCATTCACATTACCCTCATTAACGGGGAGGCCTCGTAAACCAAGATCACCATTTTGTGGCCAATTACTGCGCAAACAGTGTGAAACTGGAAGTTGTAAGCTTTATGTGCTGGATTGAGAAAATGCCCAATTAGCACAGAGGGAGGTTCCTTCCTCATTATCCGCATCCTTATTATCAAATTGTTCCATGATCTCAACTCCCAATTTCCAGCTCCACAGCCCTCAAACCCTCAGGGTGTACGGAACGAGCTGCCGGAGGAGGTAGTTGAGGCAGGTATTATCGCAACATTTAAGAAACATTTAGACAGGTGCTTGGATAGGATAG
Source organism: Okamejei kenojei (assembly GCA_035221665.1). Taxonomy (NCBI): domain Eukaryota; kingdom Metazoa; phylum Chordata; class Chondrichthyes; order Rajiformes; family Rajidae; genus Okamejei; species Okamejei kenojei. Next base: position 9,911,727 of record CM069157.1, read on the forward strand.
GTTTGGAGGGATATGGGCCAAGCACAGGCAGATGGGATTGTGTAGATGGGGCATGTTGGTTGGCATGGGCAAGTTGGGCCGCAGGGCCTGTTTCCACGCTGCATGACTCTATGACTGTAGTGCTCCTCCAATTCTGGCCTCCAGTGAATTCTCCATTTTCACCTCTGTGCCATCAGTGACTGTGCGCAACTGCCAAGGAGCTGAATTCTATCCTGAGTCCTCTCTGCCTCTCTCTCCTTCATTAAAAATGTTCCTTAAAGACTACCTCTTTGTGTCATATTTCTTTACTTGACATGGAGTTAAATATTCCTGTGGGGGCAGGTCCAAGAATGGATGATGGCGTTAAAAGTTGTTGCTATAGTTAAGCTGTGGTGCAAACAAGTGGTACCGGGGCACCACTAATATGTGCCCCGTCCTAAACAACAGCGGAAGATCCCCAGAAACAGCAGCGGTAGAACTGGAGCAAAATGCTGCTGTGTTGCCTGTTGTTTCGTTGTTTGCTTCTGGTTGCTATCGGGACACCTGTTGTTGTCTGCGTCTTGGTGTTTGTGTTAGCGCTATTTAAAACATCCAATGGGCCCGGTTTAAGCGAGAGATTGGTGCAGTGTGAGCACATAGAAACAAGACAGCAGACGTGTCAGATCCTGCCAGACTCCGTCACTGCCCCAGGCACAAATAAGAGCAAGGATACTTTTCCATATTCATCCTCATGAAATCCGATTCCACTTCTACCAAGTGCACACATTCTATCAAACTCTACAGGTTGAACTCTACAGGTCTGAAGAAGGGCCTCGTGCCAACCCGGAGCTGCCTCATAAAACCTGGTCCAATTCTGGCCTTGGGTGGTGTATGTGTGGAGTTTGCATGTTCTCCCTGTGACCGAAGATGGACACAAAATGCTGGACTAACTCAGCGGGACAGGCAACATCTCTGGAGAGAAGGAATGGATGACGTTTCAGGTCAAGACCCAACTGAAGACCCGAAACGGTGCGGTGTGGTTCAGAAATGGCGGTGCTGGCTCGAAGGGCCAAATGGCCTACTCCTGCATCTATTGTCTATTGTCTATTGTCTAAGAAAGGGGAGGGAGGTGTCGGTCCAAGTAAAATAGAAGGGGCTTGATTTTAAAAAGTATTCACATGACATAAAAACATAGAACATACAGTAGAACAATACAACATGGGAACAGGCCTTCCAGGCCCTTCAGCCCATGATGCTGTGCAATCTCTATCCACTCCCTGCCTGTTCATATGCTGTATAAATGCCTCTGAAATGTTGTTACTGTCCCTGCTTCCACCAGCTGCCCTGGTAGGGTATTCCAGACACCTACTGCTTCATTGCGTAAATAAAAGATGCCAACAAATCACTTTTAAACTTTCCCCCTTTCATTTTAAAGCTATGCCCTCCAGTATTTGACGCTTCCACCCTGGGGAAACGACTGGCCATCCATCATATTTATACCTCTCATACATTTATACACATTCGGGTCTCCCCTCAGTCTCTGACTCTCCAGACATAACAATCCAAGTCCGTCCAGCCTCGCTTTAGAGCTGGTGCTCTGTAAACCGGGCAACATCCTGATGGACATCTTTTACAACAGATAGACACAAAATGCTGGTGGAACTCAGTGGGTCAGGCAGCATCGCTGGCGAACATGGGTAGGTGACATTTCGGGTCGTCACCCTTGAACATCTTCTGCACCTCCTCCAAAGCCTCCCCATCCTTCCTGCAACACGGTGGCCAGAACTATACTCAATATCCAAAATGTAGACTAACCAAGATTTTATACTGCTGCAATGTGACTTGACTATATCCAATATCCAGATCGATATTCTGCTGTATCCTTTAACAACCTTCCTCGCTATCCACAAGTGCACCAACGTATTATTGGCAGTTCAGAGGAGATCTCTAAGACTGCTTTGAGAGAGGTTTAATTGTGAGGAAGAATCATCTAAAATGGGAAGTTTGCTTTGAAGTGGATGGAGGAGGCTGAGGAGCGATTTAACTGTAGTATGTAAGAGCTTGGATGAATAGACAGGATCGTTTCCGTTAGCACAGAAAAGGCAATATCCAGGTTATAGAGTTTTAATACAATTAAATAGAAGAATTACAGATACATTGAGGAAGTATGATTTCACCAGAACTATGTTGGGTCTCGAACACTGTCTAAACTGTTAGCTGAGACAAAAACCCTTGATATGTTTAATACATACTTGGACTAATCTCAACAGCTCTTTTTTAGGTCAGTATGAATATGATGGGCCAAATGGTTTTGTCATTCTATGACTCCGAGTTTCAATTATTTAGCCATCGTTGAACACATGATGTGGAGCTATTTATTGCCTTCTACAATGGAGTTGGGCACATTGCTTGTGAGTTGACATTGCTTGCAATCCTCTGAGTTCCTAGCGCACCAGCGTGCACTACACACCAGGGACAAATTTCATTTTTTACTGAAACCAATCAAGCTACAAACCTGTACGCCTTTGGAGTGTGGAACGTACAAACTCCGTACAGACAGTGCCCGTAGTCAGGATCGAACACGGGTCTCTGGTCCTGTAAAGTGCCTGTCCCACTTTCACGACTTAATTCAAAACCTCTGCCGAGTTTAAAGGACCTAAAAAAAATAATCAAGATCGTGGTAATCTACGAACTCCTACGACCTTCCACGACTATGTTCACGAACTTCTACGAACTCCTATGAGTATATCTACGAATTCCCCACGACTATTTCGATGCCCTCCTTACGAGTAAAAAGTTGCAATTTCTTTCATCCTGACCATTTTTTTACTCGTGGACATTTTTTTCGGGCTGGAAAAAACTGTCCCGACTTACCTGATGCCACGAGTACCTACGGCTGGCATAATGAGCCGCTACGATATATCTACGAACCCCTACGGACTTGTTACGAACATTCTGCGAGTTTGAATCAAGAGGAAAACTTGGGAGAATTCGTGAATTACCTCGTGAAAGTGGGACAGGCCCTTAAGGCAGCAAGTCTACCGCTGCACCACCATGTTGCCCCCGAGAGTACCAAGAGTGCCATTCTGGAAGTGGGAAATGCAGAATAACAGCTCAGTCTGGTTATGAAGATTTCCCAATTCTACTTTAAGCAATTGTCTTGTTTCGCCCAATCTAGAATTGGCAACACCAGGTGAATTACTTGGCAAGAGGCCAAAGGACCAGTGAGAATCACAGCGCTGGGAGATGAAACACTGCTAGAAAGGCTAAAAGGAATCCTATGTACATCTGCAGCCCTCATTAAAGATACATCAGAATATACCAACAGTCCTTGACCTTAATTGTCTCTCACTTAGGCAGGCTCCGATATCAACACATAAACATAAATGGAAATGATGTGGACTGGCCCTGCTGAAGGTCACATGCACACACTGACAGGGACACAGGAAGTTTGAAACAGTATGGTAGCATTTTTAAAGCATGTCTCAAAAGCCATCTGTTCTGCCCAAGCACTCCCGTCAGCTAAATGCTGATTTAGATTGGGAAACTTTGCACTCTTAAGACTTGGTGCATTTACAAGCAACTCCATTTAAAGGTCTGGGCGTTAACTAACTCTAAGAGCCACTTCCATATGCCAATTGCACAGCTCCACAGTTACTGTAATAACTTTTGCAATTTCTTTTAAAAAATAACGGCGATGAAATCCCATTTAATCTCAGCCGCTGAGAGGCAGCACCACTTTTTTTAAAGCTTCGCAGCACAAGGGGGGAACATTCATCACATCCGGTTAGCAATCTGTGCAATTCTGCCCAGGAATTCTGTCACCACTTCTGAACAACTTCATAGAGGTCACATCGCGGGATAGTCTCTCGCCTGAGGCGGACGGTTGTGGGATCAGGCCGAGGGTGCTGTGGAATTGGAGATGCTGCCCTCAATGTGTTAACTTAAAGTCCCGTTGACCACAAAGCAGACAAAATCAATCTTCCCCAGTTATATAATATTATTGTAACTGCCTAGATAATAACCAACTCCCCATCAACCGGTGATCATGGCGAGGGTGGGGGTGGATATGCTTCAGGTTTGGGTTTAAAAACACTGATACTGCCTTCCACTCCTACAACTTGTAAACTAATTCCTTTCAGCTTGTGCTGTTTCAGTCTAGTGACAAGTGAGGGAGACATTTGAACTATCTGCCTCAGTCGTGACATTAGCGTTGATAACTCCACCATCTGTGTCACACAGATACTTCAGCCGTGCGTTCATAACTGATGAAGTCATATGCAGATAATTTAGTGCCTTTTCCCATCAGCGACCAGCTCTTTGGGTAACATAGAAACATAGAAATTAGGTGCAGGAGTAGGCCATTCGGCCCTTCGAGCCTGCACCGCCATTCAATATGATCATGGCTGATCATCCAACTCAGTATCCCGTACCTACCTTCTCTCCATACCCTCTGATCCCCTTAGCCACAAGGGCCACATCTAACTCCCTCTTAAATATGGCCAACGAACTGGCCTCAACTACCCTCTGTGGCAGAGAGTTCCAGAGACTCACCACTCTCTGTGTGAAAAAAGTCTTTCTCATCCCGGTCTTAAAGGATTTCCCCCTTATCCTTAAGCTGTGACCCCTTGTCCTGGACTTCCCCAACATCGGGAACAATCTTCCTGCATCTAGCCTGTCCAACCCCTTAAGAATTTTGTTAGTTTATATAAGATCCCCCCTCAATCTCCTAAATTCTAGAGAGTATAAACCGAGTTTATCCAGTCTTTCTTCATAAGACAGTCCTGCCATCCCAGGAATCAGTCTGGTGAACCTTCTCTGCACTCCCTCTATGGCAATAATGTCCTTCCTCAGATTTGGAGACCAAAACTGTACGCAATGACTCCAGGAGTGGTCTCACCAAGACCCTGCACAACTGAAGTAGAACCTCCCTGCTCCTATACTCAAATCCTTTTGCTATGAAAGCTAACATACCATTCGCTTTCTTCACTGCCTGCTGCACCTGCATGTTTCACGGTACGGCAAATGTTAGCCTCTCGTATCTCTAGTGCAGCATCCTTTTTAAAAAATCGCTAATTTATTCCTTCACTTCATCTTCATTTTCCTTTTTGACTTTTCCGCTTTGCACCACACTATATACATATAGAACACTGTAGAACATCACAGCAAAGAAACAGGCTCTTTGGCCCACCGTGTCTGTGTCCTTGCTAAACCCAATGCCAAGTTCAACTAATCTCCGCCTGCACGTGACTCATGTTCCACCATTCCCTACGTAACCACGTGTCTATCAGTCTCACAGTCTGAAGAAGAGTCCCGGCCTGAAATGTCGTTTTTCCATGTCCTCCAGACATGCTGCCTAATACGCTAAGTTACTGCAGCACTATCTAAATTCCCGGTGTTGGGGGAGTCCAGAACCAGGGGCCACAGTTTAAGAATAAGGGGTAAGCCATTTAGAACGGAGACGAGGAAACACTTTTCCTCACAGAGAGTGGTGAGTCTGTGGAATTCTCTGCCTCAGAGGGTGGTGGAGGCAGGTTCTCTGGATGCTTTCAAGAGAGAGCTAGATAGGGCTCTTAAAAATAGCGGAGTCAGGGGATATGGGGTGAAGGCAGGAACGGGGTACTGATTGGGGATGATCAGCCGTGATCACATTGAATGGCGGTGCTGGCTCGAAGGGCCGAATGGCCTCCTCCTGCACCTCCATGCAGATCATAAACCTACCTATCTAGCAGAGAGCCCCAATCCACTTTCATACGAATCAGAATTCTCACCCCTCAGTGTGGGGAGTGAACGCTGAAAGTTTGTCCATTCCTTGACTGTGCTGTCAGGTGACAAAGCTCTATCCAAGCATTCCATTGATATGGAAGGTACGGGGTGGGAGATTGCAACCTTCACGTGGTCCGCCCTGTTTCGACGAATGCAATCAACCCGGCGTGCGCAAACAAATAAGATCAAATAGAACGAGTTGTCCTAGAACTTCAGGCTGTGCACATCATACGCAAGAAGATGAAGCCATGATCACATTGAATGGCGGTGCTGGCTCGAAGGGCCGAATAGCCTACTCCTGCGCCTATTGTCTATTGTCTATTGTAAATGCCTCTTAAATGCCTCGATTGTACCTGCCTCGATCACCACACTTGGCGACGTATTCCAGCTACCTACCACTTTCTGTGTAAAATAAAATTGCCCTGCTCATCTTCTTTGAGCTTTGCCCCTCTCACCTTATAACTGAGCATAGAAGGCTTATAACTGAACATAGAAAATACTAGCAGGAGTAAGCCCTTGTTTTAAAGCGTGATTGTTACGGCTATTCATCAATCACAATGCTATATTTCTGTTTTCTGTCCCTTGATGCCTTTGGCATCTAGAAATGTATCTCTCTCCTTAAATTGTTTCAGCAATCTGTCCCTACAGCCATCTATGGAGGGGTGGGGAGATTGCAACCTTCACGTGGTCCGCCCTGTTTCGACAAATGCGATCAACCTGGCGTGCACAATCAAATAGAGCAAGTTGTCCTACAACTTTAGGCAGTGCACGCCACGCGCAAGGGGAAGAAGCCATCTATGGTAGGGATTCTGCAGGTTCACCACCCTGTGGGAGAGGACATTTCTTATCTCAGTCTCTTGCTCCATAACCTGGGACTCTACCCTCTCCTCCTCGTTACCTCAGTCTGGAGACACGGTCTACTTGCATCCTGTCTTGCTCTGTCAGAATTTTAAAAGGTTCAGTTAGACCCTTTCTTTATTCGTCTAAACACCAACAAAGATAGGACACAAGGTGCTGGAGCAACTCAGCAGGTTAGGCAGCATCTCTGGACGAGATGAATCGGGAATGTTTCAGGTCGGGACCTTTCTGAAGACTGACTGTGGTAGGGAGGAAGATAACTGGCAAGAGAGGTGGGGTCTGGACAAAGCCTGATGTGAAAGGTGGATACAAGGTTTGATCAGCAGATGAGTGGGGATGATCAGCCATGATCACATTGAATGGTGGTGCTAGCCTCAAAGGGCCAAATGGCCTACTCCTGCACCTATTGTCTATTGTCTATTGTCTATTGTCTATTGTCAATTGTCGATTGAGTGGACAAAGGCCAGAGATAAAAAGAAGACAAAACACCGTGAGATAAGAGAGAAGAGGCGTAAAATGTGGAGTCCAGAGGAAGGGATGGAGGTAGATGTGGACAGGAAGAATGAGAAAGGGGAGGCGGGATAGTGGGAGAAATGGGTGCAGCAAAAATAAACCTAGTAAACTTAGTCTCTCTTCGTGCAGTTTACCTGTCATCCTAGGAATCATTAAATAACAGAATGAATCCCCGGAGATTGTTGCCTAGTTTTATTTATGAAGCAATGTAATAACTTTATGGAGTTTACAAAAATCAAACAGCTGTGGCTCATTGGAAAACGTTCGTGTCTCTGAGTCAGAGGCCATGAACCAGGAAGTGATAGATTCTGCCTTTCTGAAGAATCGTTGAACTAAGGTCCAATCTTCCCTCTCAAATGGACATATCAGATCATCGCACCTTGGAAAGAAGAGAATGTATTTCTTTCTGCATCCTGTACACTATACATCCTACCAAAAGCAGGCTGACTTGCCATATATCCCATTGCTTTCTCGTGGGCCCTTCCTGTTCATGTTTGTTGTGATATTAGCCTGTGTTAAAACGATCACTGACGGCAATTGCAAAATATAAACTCAAAACTTATTCTAACCTTCTCTTGCACTTGCTATGGTCGATAATAAGCAGTCTCCTGACTCACCAAGACATTTTAACTTTACAATGGAGATGTGCGCTGTAATGCATGGATTTCACTAAAGTTTGATCGTCCATTTAACAGTAGTGTTTAAGGGGGCTGAATTTGCTTGTTTTGTGAGCATATAAATATTATTTTTCAAAACACCAAAGTTGAAAATCTCACCACAGATGGATGTCGTTTGTTGTTTCAGTTAATTGGATTTTTTTACACTGGAAGAAGTGTTAAAGCGTATAAAAATCTTGCCAAGAAACGAGATGATCTGTTTCCTACACTCTGTGTGCACATTTTGCTGTCCTTCATTAATCAAAATGTTCGGTTTCATGTTACGATTTTGTTCTGAAGGGGTCTAGTAGAAAGTACATTTCTAAATCCAATTACATTTCAGGGACAAAGGAGAAATAAATGAGTGGGTATTCATTCAGCAAGTAAACCAAAACGTATCTCATCAAATGCCGCATGGAAGCTGATGTTTCCTTTGCAGTTAGAGTAATGAAAGGCTCATGGCTAATAATGTAGATGGCAAGGCTTTAGTTTACCTGCAGAGAAATGATGATGATTCAAAATGGCTTTGAAGTGAGAGTATCAAGGGTGATTTGGGATTTTGGAGACTGAGGACAAAATGACTTGGTGTGGACATGCTGTTCAGACCAATGTAGTTCCACCTCTGTATGACCACAGTCCATGATAGAGTAGATTTTACATGGACTATGACTTCTTGGACCAAATGGTCTTCTGCGCTTCAAACCCTTAAGACGTCTTTGTCAAACGTCAGATGGTGGAGAATAGTGGCTTGTGTTAAAGATTCTACCAAGTTTTCAAAGGTTGAAGCAGCCTGCCATCTCCACTGAAAGCAAGTATCTCATTTCTTATTTAACTGCGTTTTGGCTGTGCTCAAACTCTTGGGTTAATGGAGTTGTTTCTCTGTTCACGGTATATGGTTGAACCAGAATAGGGTTTGATTCATCTGAAATAGAAAATAAATTAAAAATTCAGTGCAAAGGCATTGAAGCAAGGTGTCTTGTGCTCAGTAAGAAATCAAACATGGTTCAACGGTGGCATTTGATGCAAAAGTTTCGTCAAATTCTAGAAACCTGTGAACATTGCTTTACATTTAAATCCTTCAATCAATAAGGACCATTTTCAGCGCTCCATTTGGAGAATCTTTATCCCATTATATTGATTGAAGAGACCTCTCCTATGTGGCCTTAATTCTTATTTTGAGATCCCTAGTATCTAGATACCTCAGGGAATCATTTTTTCCACATTTTAGAGTCAAGTCCTCTGAAACAAAATTATTGCAATGAGGATACCATTCACTCTTCTAGACTCACAAGACTAGATGTCTATTTCATAAGATCTCATCTCATGCAATAGACCTCTCATCCCTTGAACCTGTCTGGGGAATCTTTCCTGCCTTTCTTAAGGCAGAGATAGATAGATTCTTGATCAGTACAGTTGTAGAAGTTATGAGGAGAAGGCAGGAGAATGGGGTTAGGAGGGAGGGATAGATCAGCCATGGTTGAATGGCGAAGTAGACTTGATGGGCCCAATGGCCTAATTCTACTCCTATTCCTTATGACGTCATGACCTTATGATTCCCTCCATAGAAAGGACATCCTTGTTAGGTAAGGTTAATAAAATTGTACACAAGACTCCAAGTGTGATGCAATGTAATCACATTTCTGGGCAGTAGTCCTTTTGAATAAGTTATGCACATCACTAGCAACAATGTTCCTTACCTGCGTGCATGGGATGGTCCTCTGGCATATTGCATTTTTCCTCTTTCGTCAAACATTTGCCGCAGCAGAAACAGCAGCACAAGCAGCAGCAACAACACGTGATGATCATACAGAAATAGCTGACAAACTGTAAGACAAGCAAACAATTCACATGCAGTGACAGAGTCAGGTTATACAGGAGCTAAATACGAGCGTTTCGATCATCTGCTTCCTCAGCCCAAAGGCCTGCCCGATAGTCCAACAAATCACTTGAATCACATACAGTATATCTGATTTGTGAATGTGCAATTTTGTTCGCAAGTAGAAACCACTGGCAGCACCAGGCACGAGGGACAGGACTGTTGCTCACCTTCATGCAAAGGTTGTTCTGCGAAGCCAGGAAGTTCTCCCCATCCTCCCCAAGCATGGAGGCTAGGTGCAGCCCAGCTGAGCCATACGAGTCGTAGATGTACTTCTTCTTTTCATCAGAGAGTATGGTGTGGGCTCTGTTAATCTCCTTGAATAACTCGATTGCTGAAGGGTCATCTGGGTTTTTATCAGGGTGGTACCTCAGTGCCAACTTCCTGCAATGCAATCAGACCCATCAACCGCAGACAAAAAAAATACTTTAAACTAAAACATCAACCCTCCTTTTTCCAACTCTCCAATTCCAACTCTCTTCAACAAAGCTTCACCCTACACCCTCCCACTTGGTCTGAAGAAGGGTTTCGGCCCGAAACGTTACCTATCTCCTTCGCTCCATAGATGCTGCTGCACCCGCTGAGTTTCTCCAGCCTTTTGTGTACCCTGGGTTGGATACTTGATTGGCATGGCCATCCCATCCCGCAGTGCAGCCCTTCTTCCACCTGAGTTTTCCAAACTCTATATGTAGGAAGGGGCTGGAGATGCTGGTTTACACCAAAAGATAGACACGAAATGCTGAAGTAACTCAGCGGGTCAGGCGGCATCTTGGGTGGAAAAGGGATAGGTGACGTATCGGGTGGAGCCCCTTCTTCAGACTAAGAGTCTGCAGAAGGGTCTCGACCCGAAACGGAGAAAACCCACACGGTCACAGGGTGAACGTACAAACAGCACCTGTAGTCGGTATCAAACCGGGTCTCTGGTGCTGTAAGGCAGCAAAAATTACTGCTATGCCACTGTGCCACCCAAACAGGTTGTGGACAGATCCTGCCCAAATACACTGGTGAGGCAAGAGGTTTGAAAATTGTGGTCAGCAGAAACGCAGAGAAAACATTCTTAAAAGTACCAAGAAAACGTGGCAATGATACAAAAAAGAGAAAAGAGTAAATAAATAACATTCATTCATATTGAACAGTGCAACGAGATTTGATTGTATCTCCTTATAGTCTTACCTATACGCTGCTTTCACCTCTTCCGGTGAAGACTTCCGTGGCAAGTGTAGAATTGTGTAAAGAGATTCCCCTCGTGTTGAATTGGACCGCTCTAGCCTGTTGGTCATTATTGACTTCCTCTGGACTTCCTCTAACATGACAGAGGATAGATTAGTTTGGTTTAATATATTGTCACCTGTACCCGAGGTACTGTGAAAAGCATTTTTGTTGCTTGCTATCCAGTCAGCAGAAAGACGATACATGTTTACAATCGAACCGCCCACTGTGTACAGATACAGTATAAAGAGAAAAAGTCCAGGAAAGTCTGATTCAAGATAAAGTCCAGTAAAGTCTGATTAAAAATAATCTGAGGGTCTCCAATGAGGTAGATGGTCGCTCAGGTCTGATCTCTAGATGGTGATTGGATGGCTCAGTTGCCTGATAACAGCTGGGAAGAAACTGTCCCTCAATCCAGTGGTATGTGCTTTCACACATCTGTACTTCATGGCTGATGGGAGAGGGGGGACGGGGGAGTGAGCAGGGTGAGACTCATCCTTGATTATGCTGGTGGCCTTGCCAAGGCAGCGTGAAATGTAGCTGAAGTCGATGGTAAGGAGGTCGGTTTGTGTGATGGCCTGGGCCGCAAACACAATTCTCTGCAAATTCTTGTGGCCTCGGATGGAGCTGTTCCCAAACCATGCTGCATGCATCCAAATAACATATTTTCCACAATGCATTTGTAGTCGGTGAGACTGGTGATATTTACTCCTAGGAACATGAAAAACCATCTCTACTTTGGCACCGTCAGTGTACACTGGGGTATGTGTACCTCTTCGCTGTCTGAAGTCGATCATTATCTCGTTTGTCTTGCTGACTATGAGAGAAGGTTGTTGTCTTGACATCAGGTTATGAGGTTGTCCACCTAAGATTGAGATCTCACTAAAGATCAGTTTACAGGTCTGCACTCTCCTGAGTTTAGAAGAGACAATGTCATGAAAATGTACAAGATTTGTCTGGGGTCTGAGGGACTAGAGGTGGAGTTGAGGTTGCCTTGGGCTGGGTGTCTTCAACCAAGAATCACAGTTTCAGAGGAAGAGGTTCGACATTCAGGACAGAAATGAGAGGAAATTTGTTTCTCCAGTGTGTATCAGTATTTTGGCTTTTACAACCCAAGAAACTAGTGGAAGTTTAGTAAGTGAACAAAACAAAAAGTGCCAGAATAACTCAACAGGTCAGGCATCATCTGTGGAGTGGATGGACAGGCGACGTTTTGGGCAGGGACCCTTCTTCAGACTGAGTCAATGAATGTGTTCAGATGTTAAGGAAAAGGCAGAGAAGTGGCACTGAGCTAAAAGATCAGCATTCATCTTATTAGATGGCAGAACAAAAAAGAAAGGTCAATGGCCTCTTCCTGCATCTTTTTTTCTTGTGTTCTAGCCAATATCTATACTGTAGCCAACATCACATGGAAAACAGATATCGATTGCAGTGCTCTTGTGCGATCTTGTTCAAATTAGCTGCTGCTATTGTTACATTACTAGAGTGAGGTTATTTAAAGAGGAATTATGTAGTTGTGACAGATACACATTTCTTCTTACATTTATTTCACTATTGAGACGATTTTCTGATCCAATGTTTTGCTTTTGAATTTCAGGGATTGGAAAAGATGCTCCTAAGGGGATCTTCACGTGGGACACTTCCTGATTTTAGTTTTGTTCAGTTAGGCGGCATGGTGACACAGAGGTAGAGTTGCTGCCTTACAACACCAGAAACCCGGGTTCGATCCTAACCACGGGTGCTGTCTGTACGGAGTTTGTACATTTTCCCAGTGACCTGCGTGGGTCTGGTGCTCCGGTTTTCTCGCACACCCTAAAGATGTACAGGTTGGACTGAAGAAGGGTTTTGGCCTGAAACGTTGCCTATTTCCTTCGCTCCATAGATGCTGCTGCACCCGCTGAGTTTCTCCAGCACTTTTGTCTACCTTCGATTTTCCAGCATCTGCAGTTCCTTCTTAAACAGGTTTGAATGTTAATTGGCTTTGATAAAATTGTAAATTGTCCCATGTGTGTAGGATAGTGTTAGTGTGCAGGGATCACTGCTCGGCATAGGTTCAGTGGCCCGAAAGGCCTGTTTCCACACTGTATCTTTAAAACTAAAACCAAAACTAAAAGCTTTAGTTTAGAGATGGTAAATATGAATGAAATAATCTTCTATTCCTGAGCTGAGCAGTGAAATAAATCTGCGAGGGTTCCTGTTCTAATGAATCTTCAGTCATCCCCTCCTTAGTAGTACATTTGCATGAATTGTTAAGGGTTTGGACACGCTAGAGGCAGAAAACATGTTCCCGATGTTGGGGGAGTCCAGAACCTGGGGCCACAGTTTAAGAATAAGGAGTTAGCCATTTAGAACGGAGACGAGGAAATACTTTGTCTCACAGAGAGTGGTGAGTCTGTGGAATTCTCTGCCTCAGAGGGCAGTGGAGGCGGGTTCTCTGGATGCTTTCAAGAGGGCTCTTAAAAATAGCGGAGTCAGGGGATATGGGGAGAAGGCAGGAATGGGGTACTGATTTGGGGATGATCAGCCCTGATCACATTGAATGGCGGTGCTGGCTTGAAGGGCCGAATGGTCTACTCCTGCACCTATTGTCTATTGTCTGTTGTCCATAATACCCAATTACAATAGTGCCGCTCGCCTCCCTGACCATGGACACTCAGAATCCCTTGGAGGAAGAATGGTCACAACGTGAAAGGGAAGATTCAACATTGAAGGCATCATAAAAATACAGGATCTGTTAAAATGATAATTTTACTGATTTACAGATATAATTGGTGTGAAACTAAATGGAACATCACGTACAATGCAGAAGCAAGTAAGTGCAGATGCTGCTTTGCACAAAAGGACTCAAAGTGCTCCAATAACTCAACGGGTCAAGCAGCATCTCCGGAGAACATGGATAGATGACGTTTTGGGTTGGGATCCTTCTTCAGACTGACGTGAAATGCCCAGTCTTGGCTACGCCATGCACGACATACTGCAGGAGTCCATTTGCACAAATTTCACTCTTACGGTTGTTATCATTTGACATTGTCAGTGCTATGGATGGCTGGTGCTGGATTGAATTCCAGGTTGTCAGAAATGTCCAAATTGTGAGCTTTGTTGCTATTGATCATTTTTAGTTAAAATGAAGCCCTTCTGTGTTTTATGAAGTAAGATGTCAGCTGCGGAGTCATAGAACCACAGAGACACAGCACAGAGACACAGCACAGATGATGACCCTTCAGCCCAACTCATCCATGTTGTCCAAGTGCTCATCTAAGCTGGTCCATTTGCCTGCCATTGAATATTTCACATCTATGTACCTGTCCAAAGAGCTTTACATATTGTTGCTGTATATGCCTCAACTACTTTGATTAGTAGTTGGTTCCATGTACCTCTGTGTGGAAAAATATGCCACCTCAGGTCCATATGAAATCTTTCCCCTCTCATCTTAAACCTATGCCCTCTAGTTCTCCATCCTGGGGAAAAGATTGTGTGCATTCACCCTATCTACAATAGGCCCTTCATGATCATATACACCTTGATAAGTCTCTCGCATTCCAAGAAATAAAATCCTAGCCTGCACAAGCTCTCCCTATAACTCAGGTTCTCAAGTCTTGGCATCAATCTTCTCTGTGCTCTCTCCAGTCCCTGCTGTTTTCCCTTGTTTCCTCTCTCTACCTTTAAAACGTTGCCATTCCATATTCCATTCTCCTCCTTCCTGCTCTCTCAATTCCCTCTCTACACACATTGCCCAGCAAGTTCCTCCTTCCATTCTCCTCCCCCTGTTCTGTAATCCAATACACTCTGTTTCCTCTCCTCCCTTTTTTCCCCCTGGCACCCTGGCCACTCCCTCTTCTTCCCTCTCCCATCAGGTATAGAAGTGTGAAAACGCACACCACCAGATTCAGGGACAGTTTCTTCCCAGCTATTTTCCGACAACTGAATCATCCTACCACAACCAGAAATCAGTCCTGAACTACTATCTACCTTTTGGGTGACCCTCGGACTATCCTTGATCGGACTTTGCTGGCTTTACCTTGCACTAAACATTATTCCATTATCATGTATCTACAGTATACACTGTAAATGGCTCGATTGTAATTATGTATTGTCTTTCTGCTGACTACTTTGCATGCAACAAAAGCTTTTCATTACCTTGGTGAAGGTAAAACTGTAAGCTGTAAACTGTTCTCAGTATCCGATTCTCTCACACCCCTGCTCCTCATTTCCCCTCTCTCCACCCACCACTGCTCCCTTTTATTCCAACTCCTCTCAGCTTTATGTTTGGACTATTCGACTTTTCACCTCACTTGGTTTTCAGGAACAATCACAGGCGAACAATTGGGCGAAAAAAAGCAGCTTACACCTGACGCACCTTTGGAACAGGTGAGTGTGTAACTGAAAGCTTTCAATGGCATCATGTTAAACATTCAGTATGATTTTCTTACCTGTAACCTTTGGTCGGGAGGGTGCAGGCAATTACTTCACCAGTTCATCTATAACTGGGTTGAAAATCTAGTGCAGGGACTTACTGACTTCCGTGACCAAAGCCCTTATCTTTACGTAATGTAGGTCTTGTGATCACTGCCTAATAGAAAGCAAAACTGCTTTCCAGATTAGGGAGCATAGGACACACCCTCCTGAGTGACTGATAGTATAGAGAGCGATATATTCTTTTATCCATTGAGAAGAAAACACTTCAAGTATACTTCATGGTTATATTTGTAAATGCACCAGCTATGAGCTACACTTGAAATAGAATCATTCTTGATTCCTGACCTATCCAGTTAATTATTTATAGCCCAGAGATTTGATAAGGTATGTATCTAATTTTGAGCAAAACACTAAGTACTGAAGTAACTCAGCAGGTCAGGCAGCATCTGTAGAGGGAATAGATAGGTGATGTTTCGGGTCGGACCCTTCTTCAGTCAGAGGTGTCGGAAGAGGAGACCCAACCTGAAAGATCGCCTATCCACGGGTGCTGCATGACCTGCTGAGTTAGTCCAGCACTTTCTGTTTTGCTCCAGATGCCATCACCATGAAGATACTTGCAGTTCTTTATGTCAGCATGTAACTAATCATGATGTCCTTATCTCTACCATTGGAAAGTGGGAACAAGGTTTGAGCTGTAATGCCCTTAGTGGTTAAGAAACTGATCAAGATTTGCCACCTTGATGCTCACAGGATGACCAGGTCATTGGGCAAGTTATTAAAGAACAGATAAAATGATATCAGTAGGGAAAAAAACAGAAAATATATGTATACAGATAATTCATTCCAGTCTGAAGGTAAAATTACTCCACAATATCTTAATCAAAGAATTATACAGTCTAAAATTACGTGGTCAAAATTGCAGGTAAAGGAATTTCATATGAAAGATAATTGCATTTGAACACTCACAAATCTTTATCTTTGAAATAAAATCAGACGTTTTATCACTAAGGGCTCACTGAATATGTAATTATGATGTCAGCAAATACTATTGCTATGGTTTCAATAACAAGTTCAGATGGGTGTAATGAATTCTCATGTGAAAATATTATGATTGCGGTTAAAGGAATGAGTTTGTGGGTTTATTCATGGGGCAAAACAATATTGAAGATCTACAGCAAAGGTTATTAAGTGCTGGAGGGGAAATAAATGCTTGTGGAACTGGTATGTAGCATTGGCTAAATTCTTCAGCAGGAAGAATTGTAGATAAAGGGCTCATTTAAAACAACATCAAAAAACACAGTATTTTATGGACAAAAAGGACAAAATGTATCTGATGACAGTTTTTAGTAACTTTTGAGAATGTAGAAACAAGGAACTGCAGATGCTAGTTTACACCAAAGGGAAACAAAGTACTGGATTAACTCAGCGGGTCAGGCAACATCTCTGGAGAAGATGGATAGGTGACGCTTCAGGTCACGACCGTATTTCAGACTGAATGGCTTGGTGTACTTTGCCACTCATGGTCGCTCCAGCCTAGGCTGCTTTTCATTTTCCTGTAACATACTGTATGCTGGCATTTCAGGGGCAGGTTCAGGGACAGTTTCTTCCCAGCTGCTATCAGGCAACTGAACCATCCTGCCACAACTAGAGAGCAGTCCTGAACTACTATTTACCTCATTGGGGACGCTCGGATTATCTTTGATCAGACTTTACTGGCTTTACCTTGCATTAAACGCTATTCACGTTATTCCCTTTATCATGTATCTGTACACTGTGGATCACACGATTGTCAACATGTATTATCTTTCCGCTGACTGGTTAGCACGCAACAAAAGCTTGTCACTGTACCTCGGTACACATGACAAAAAACGAAACAGTCCTTTGCTGAAGAACTAGGCTGGGCCAGTTCGAAACAGATGCAGTGAGGGAACACATGCAAGCGGCTTTATAAGCAAGGATTCTCCAGGATTGAAAACCCCACACACTGCAGCAAGTCCTGTTTATCCATCCCTCCATTACATCCCTCGATGCCTCAACAATAAAGTGCACACCCATTTTTTTCAATTACAATATTTTGGATATTGAGTGAATCAAGAAATGTATGGATGATGCTGAAAAAATAAGGCTGAGATTAAAGCTCAGCTTGAAGAGCCAAATGGCCAACACCTGCTCCTATTTCTTACGTGGCTACTTGGAATTTAAACGTTCGCATCAATCATAGTCATCGGAAACTACTGGATAATTGGGGGTTTTTTAATCGGTTCTCAAATCATTTCCAGGAGTGAGGTAATAGGGGCAGGAATCTACTTTCTGTGAAACTAGGAACAGTGCAGATGCGGTGTTGGAGTATCTCAGCGGGTTAGACAGCATTTCTCGAGAACATTCCTTCTTAAGAAGGGTCCCGATCTGAAAGTAGACAAAATATCACCTTTCCATGATCTGAAATATCACCTATCCATGTTCTCCGGAGATGCTGCTTGACCCGCTGAGTTACTCCAGCACTTTGTGTCTGTTTTTCTTTCGCCAGTAAGTTGGAAGGCTGGCTCTTAACCACCCTGTGAAATGGCTACCTATTGAAAATTTAGGGATGGACAATAAAGTCTGACGGTGTTGGTGTGGACCACATCCAGTTAAAAATTATTTTAAGGAAGTAAAATATTTTGGTGATGAGGAAAATTAACTACGAATTGATTTGTTCTGAATAAAAAGAGATGCAACAAGGAATAACTTTCTAAAGGGAATACGAGCTGAACTTATGCATGTAACTGTTGTAAGACAATGGAACGATCATATTGGAGTTGTAGAAACTACTGTGTAGCTTTCCATGAGAGTTTACAGGCATGATAAGTCAAATGGCTGCCATTTGTAAACCCTGACAATTAAGAATAATCAACATACAAATGAAAAGGAATTAAACATTTTTTAATTGTATATGGATGTATGGTAATCTGATTTCTTCTCTGTAAAGCACTTTGGCTTCCACGTGATTTAATTTAAAAGTGCTATATGAATAAAATTACTTACTTAATTACTTACTAACCCATTGCAAATGTCAAGAAGGAGAGAAAACACCATAAATAATGAAGGTCATTTGAGTGCGAGAGTAAGGGAAATAAATATTCCATCTGATTTTGAAACGTTTTATTCGGGGACTAAATGATTCGCTGGGTACTGCCCAGTTGTCTGTTTCTCTGGTCATTTGTACCAGTGGTGGAACTATTGTTTTCTAGTCCTTGCAATGATCCAGTCTACCCAAATTATGAAATTAATGAAATGCCGGGGAGCTCGTCACAGTCGGTTGGTGGATAAAAATACTTCCTAAAGTGACAC
Organism: Okamejei kenojei; assembly: GCA_035221665.1. Lineage (NCBI taxonomy): Eukaryota > Metazoa > Chordata > Chondrichthyes > Rajiformes > Rajidae > Okamejei > Okamejei kenojei. The sequence continues at coordinate 9,930,309 of CM069157.1, forward strand.
CGAGCTGTACAAATCTGAATAACCTTTAGCAAGACTCGTGGTCATCGCCTATTTAGCTGACCTCAAGCCAGGACATTGGTAAATGTGTAATAACAGGTCAATCTCCCTCGGTACCAGGGATACCACTGAACATCAAAATTACAGCAGATACAACTCAACTAGTAGGATTGATTTTTGACTCGTCCTGAAATTGCTGATCCCAACTGCGGTAATTCTAGGGGCGATCAATCTGCTCTGAGCATCTCTTTGGGACGCATTCCTTGAATATTTGCAAAGTGTACATTCGTACAACCTTGTGCAGCTGACACCATGATGCCAGCACGGGTCACGTGTTGCCCACCTTGTCTTTCCACTGACTAGTTAGTGCGCAACAGAGGCCTTTTCACTGTACCTCGGTAGATGTGACAATAAACCAAACTGGCGCATTTCCTTCCCAACTGGAATGCAGATTCTGTGTTGAGTCAGTCGCCATCATTTTCCTTCAAAATTCAAAGAAAACGGAAGAGCAACAATATTCAGGATTACTGTTTAATCTCCATGGTTCTCTTAAGCGTTGAACGTCAAAAGTACATGGTTTGGAAAACTCAGCCCGATGACTAGCTCCTGCCACCTACTGGAAAGTGTATGTACATACTGCTGCTTGTGATTAGCAAGAAGATGACTAACTACCATGACTTTCTTGTACTTACATTTCAATAATCAAGAGTGGTTAATTGTCATATGTACCAGAACAGAACAGAACAACAGAATTCTTACTTGCAGCAGATCCGTAAACACAGTACTCAATAGGTAGCATAATAATAAAACACACACAAAAAAGGGGTTCGAATGAAAAAACCCCAATATTAGTTGAAAACAAAACAAAAGCCCAAAGTCTTTACTGCAACCAAAACTGTTTGGAATTTGTCGTTTTATTGGTACTTGTAGTGTTCAGGTGCCTGCTGGGTGTTTGGAAGAGGCTCTTCCCGAACATGGAGGTCAGAGTTTTCAAACTCCTATATTTTCTTCCCGATGGCAGCAGTGAAATGAGGGCATGGCCAGGATAGTGTGGGTCCTTGATAATGCTGGCTGCCCTTTTTGAGCCAGCACCTCCTATAAATCCCTTGGATGGTGGGAGGTAAGTACACATGATGGACTGTGATATGCGTGAGTTCTGGAGGGATGTCACTATCTATGGAAGTCATCACTCCATTTAGCCATTTAGGAGCAGTTTACAGGAATTAAACTCAATTTGAAACTCACTCATTTTTATATAATACTAGACCAAGTGGGACCCATTGGGTCCCTGTCACACGGAAGGCCTGGCCCCCAACGCAATATTCCACCACTCACCAATAGTCCCCACAGGAGGCCTGGTCCTCCAACACAACTTGTTCCCCAGAACAATATTCCATCCGTTCCCCCAATGCAAACCTTTCCCCCAATGCAATATTCCAGCACTCCCCATAGCCCCTAGCTGCACAGGCAAGGCTCATTTCCCCTTATGCACCCTCCCTCATTAAACATTTTTAAAAATCCTTGCTGCCAGGAATATTTTAAAAAAAGGGATTGCTATATTGTAGCTTAGCAATTGCACTTGCTTGGGCTGGCAGGACTCGGTGTCCTGGGATAGCAACATTGTACCGAGCAGGGCTACAATCCCATTGTGACATCATAGCTGTAAGGGTACCCGGATGTGGCGCCGACGGACGAGAAGCCGGAGCAAATACGTGGAAGCCTAATAACCGAATGGAAACGAGGCCTAAACGCCAAATAACCGGATGGAAATTAAGCCAAAACACCAACTAACCGAAAGGGCGGGACGCCTAAAAGCAATCTCACCTAATGGCCGCTCTGCCGAAACGCCACCTACCTGAAAGGCGGCGTCGCCTACAAGCCAACGGGACCGAAAGCCGCTCAACAGAAAAGTCAAATAACGGCCATGACGTTGCCGGGAGGCAGGACCTGTCAGCAATTGATCCAGACCCCCGCGTCCATCACATCACTGTGGAGGGATGAACATTGTCCCACACCTCCGCTCCACCCGACCCACAGCCCGCGGAGGGTGGCCGTGGGAGAGTGGGGGCTGACCCGAGGGATATCCAAGCACCATCCAACTTGGTGCTTGGGTTCAGATTGCCCAGTCACCTATGGCTTGTGTGGGAAAATTACCCCCACACTCCCGACTCCCCCTTCTCTCTCCCCTCTTCTCTCTCTCCCCCCACTCTCTCCCCCACTCTCTCCCTTCTCTCCCTCCCCCCCTTCTCTCTCTCTCTCCCTCCCCTCTCTCTCCTCCTCTCTCTCCCTTCTCTCCTTCTCTCTTTCTCTCCCTCTCTCTCTCTCTCCCCCTCCTCCTCTCTCTCCCCCTCTCGCCCTTCTCTCTCTCTCCCCCTTCTCTCTCTCCCCTTCTCTCTCTCCTCCTCTCTCTCCCCCTCCTCTATCTCCCCCTCTCTCCCTTCTTTCTCTCCATTTCTCTTTCTCTCCCCCTCTTCTCTCTCTCACCCCCCTCTCTCTCCCTTCTCTCTCTCCCCCTTCTCTCTCTCCTCTCTCTCCCCCTCCTCTCTCTCTCCCCCCTCTCTCTCCTCTCTCTCCTCTCTCTCCCCTTTTCTCTTTCTCTCCCCCTTGTCTTTCTCCCCCTTCTCTCTCTCCTCCGTCTCCACCGGTGGGAGGGTGGGGGTCATTTTCCCACACAAGCCATAGGTGACTGGGCAATCTGAACCCAAGCACCAAGTTGTAAGCGGCTGAAGGTGCGCAGCCCCCACTCTCCCTCGGAACGCACACAGCAAGCTCTCACGCACAAAACATCAGAGTCTGTAAACTGTTTTAACCGAAGATGGACACAAAAAGCTGGAGTAACTCTGCGGAACAGGCAGCATCTCTGGAGAGAAGGGTGACATTTTGTGTCGAGACCATTCTTCAGACCTGAAGACCGAGTCTGAAAAGTCTTGACCTGAAATGCCACCCATTCCTTTTCTCCATAGATGCTGCCTGTCTCACTGAGTCGCTCCAGCATTTTGTGTCTATCTTTGCTGTCAGGGCCAGTTTCCTCAACTTCCATAGCCGCTCTGCATAAGTGGGGGAGAGAGAGAAAGGGGGAGAGAAAGAGAGGAGAGAGAAAAGGGAGAGAGAAAAGGGAGAGAGGCGGGGGAGAGAGGGGGGGGGGTGAGGAGGAGAGAGAGAAGAAGGGAGAAAATGAGAGAAGGGGAGAGAGAGAGAGGAGAGGGAGAGAGAGGAGAGAGAGAGAGGGAGAGAGAGGAAGGGAGAGAAGGGAGAGAGAGAAGGGAGAGAGAGGGGAAGAGAGAGAAGGGGGAGAGAGAGAGAGAAGGGAGACGGAGAAGGGAGAGAGAGAGGGCGGAGAGAGAGGAGGGGAGAGAGAAGGGGGAGACAGGAGCTTGGGGTCATTTTCCCACACAAGCCATAGGTGACTGGGCAATCAGAACACAAGCACCAAGTTGTAAGGTGCGCATCCCTCGCGAAAGCCCCCACTCTCCCTCGGCCACCCTCCATGGGCTGTGGGTCAGGTGGAGCGGAGGTGTGGGGCAACGTTCATCCCTCCAAAGTGATGTGATGGACGCGGGGGTCTGGATCAATCGCTTACAAGTCCCGCCCCCCGGCAACGTCATGCCCATTATTTGACTTTTCTTTGACCGACATTCAGTTCGTTGGCTTGTAGGCGATGCCGCCTTTCGGGTAGGTGGCGTTTCGACAGAGCGGCCATTCGGTGAGTTTGCTTTTAGGCGATGCAGGTTTTCGGTTATTTGGCGTTTCGGCTTTGTTTCCGTTCGGTTATTTGGCTTCCACTTCATTGCTATGGCTTCTCCTCCATCGTGCCACGTCTGCACACGGCTGTAAGTGCCAGTGCAGAGGGAAGAATTTTTTTCCCTCAAATTGGAGTTTTGTAAATCAAAAAATGTGAATAACTTGTGAAATATAACATCAATCTGAACAAAACTTGATACAAACCACCACATGACCATTGTGAGTAAGGTGGTCCAAACATTATAGTGCTATTGTGTACCGTTTTGGCATAATTTGACGACATCACCGAATCTCACACACACACACACACACACACAACAGACACACACACGCACACACGCACACACACACACACTCACACACACACACACACACACACACACACACACACACACACACACACACACACACACACACACACACACACACACACACACACACACACACACAGAAACAAACAAGATGAGAGTTTTAGTATAATAGATAACAGTTTGAAATTTCTCAGACACCATTTAGTGTTTTGCATTGCAGGTGAATGGGACAGTGACTCTTTATCAGATATAGCTCACACTAACATAAGTATATTCACACATAAATAAACACAATCTTTTTATCAGATACACATAAACATCTCTCAATTCCAAATAAGACCATGGCATCTAGTCTATAGTTAGACATAAAATGCTGGAATAAGTCATTGGGTCAGGCAAAGATGCTGAGTTACTCTAGCACTTTCTGTCCATCATTGGAAAAAAACAGTATCTGCAGTTCTTTGTTTCTACATCTAGTCGATAATGTTATTCCCTCTCCTTCCTTTTCAACCTATATTCCTTCCTCTGGCTTTTCAATCCACACCTCTTCTATTCAACAAAATCTTTTCACTGTACCTATACGTGACAATAAACTAAACTGGACATAGATGCTGCTGCACCCGCTGAGTTTCTCCAGCACTTTTGTCTACCGTCTGATTCTTATCTCACATCTTTTGTATTTTCATCTCTACCCTTTCTCGAACCATTTGCGGATCAACACCCCCTCCCCTCCCCCCCCCCCCCCTCCCCCTGTATCCACTTAATACTCACCAGGCTTTGGCCTGCCCCACCTCTCTTCCAGCTTTCTTCCCACATCCCCACCCACCACAATCTGTCTGAAGATCGGTCTTAACCCGAAACGTCATTCATCTCTGTTCTCTAGAGATGCTGCCTGACCTGCTGAGTTACTCCAACACTCTGTGTTTGTCTGTAAACCAGCTTCTTACACACACACACACCAGTCCTCCAGCCCACATTGTCTCAGAGCACATTACAGGGGAATATTAAAATATTAACTACATGCAACTATCATATACCCACACATGTAAAGAAGCTAGGGGAGGAAAGAAACATATTTAAAATCAAAATTTAAGGCATTGGGGGAGGTATGAAGATCGTGCAATGAAGGAGGACATTCCAGAAGGCAGATGCATGGACGAAAGGGCAGCTGAAACTGGGGGAAAGGGAATATTGAATGAGGAGCCATAGCGAAGAAACAGTGGAGATACCAGAAGTTATAAGATAGCAGAAACAGATTGGGTGAGCCTGTGAAAAGCCCTGAAAATGATAATGAGGACCTTATGATAAATTTGATAAGATTGAGCATCTGCACAGCTTCTTACCATATCTGCTGCGTTTTCCACAGTGTGGCATGACCACAGAATCACTTTAGTGTGATAAAGTAGGAAACTCAGTGGACAATTTGTACTGAGGAAGCAACACTGGGATAAATTAGGAGATAATCTAAGTAATGTTAGCTAAGCGATTAAATGTTGGTTTGGTCACTGGAAATAACTCCTTGTTTTTTTTTGCAAATTGCTAGCTGGGGTATTGTATATCAATTTGAGACAGGGACTCAAACATCTCATTTAACATCTCATTTGAAAGATGTTGCTTCTTATAGTGTGGCAGGATCTTACTGTTTCATTGGCAGAGCTGGCCTACATTTGCATTCAATTGGAATTAATGAATCTCAACCTTCTGATTCATAAGCCTTTGCCAGAGCAAAACTGTCACTTTTAGGCAAGCGGCTGTTTTATTGTCCAAACCAGAACAATACCATTTGTAGGAAGAAACTGCAGATGCTGGTTTAAACCAAAGATAGACACAAAATGTAGGAGTACCTCTGCGGGTCAGGCAGCATCTCTGGAGATATATGGGTGATGTTTCAGATCGAGTCCCTTCTGCAGTTTGCGAGGCAGGGGAGAGGAAAAGTGGAGATTTGGAATGGTACAGAATGTAAGGTGTATATATATAGATAACTAATTAGCCCCATTCACAACTGCCATACTATGTGTAAGTAACTTTGATGCATGAGATTCCAGCACAGAATTTAAATTAATTTGAGTTAAATTCCCATGCAATATTTTACAAATCATTAGGATATAACTAAGCTAATAAAATAAACACTAGATCTCCTGCCTATCTATTATTTGCCTTCATTCACATTTTGATATTATATTTGAGGTCTAAAAGGTGCACATGCATTCCTTGCCTGTTCCTGATACATGACTGCACAATAGGGGTCACTATTCCACAAAAGGCTCCATAGCAGAAACATCCACCTGGCGGGGAACTGGAAGTAACCTGAGCTATTTCTGCTACCACCATCATCTTTTACACTAAGTGATGGCTCCCACTGATTGTCGCCGGAAGCTTGTGTCTTTTCAGGACGGACGATGACAGCGAAGTCAACATTTGAAACATGGATTGAAGGTGGACACATGGAAGGTGGGCTCTCGATCTCTTTCTCTATCTCACACGAATGCTTGGCTCATTATCAGCTGCATAAAATGTCCACTTTATGGCACCCATGCATGTAGCACTGTATGGTGCCTTCTGTTAATGCTTTGTATATTTTACAGCATTGCAGCTTTAAGATTAACCATTAAACCAATTGTATTGTATTTTCAGAGATATGCACGGCCAAATTCCTGGGCGTAGATCTGTCCTGGACCCAGCACATGAATGCAATCATAAAGAAAGTCCATCAACACCTCTACTTCCTTAGAAGATTGAGGAGATTTCGTATGTCAACAAATACACTCTTGAACTTCTACGGGTGTGCAGTAGAGAGCATGTTGGCTGTTGCATCACGATCTGGTTCATAAATCGAACGCCTGGTAATAAAGAAGATTGCAAAAAGTGGTGGACACTGCCCTGTCCACCATGGCAGGGTACTGACCGCCTGCCGCCTCCGAGCAACGTTTTGGGTCGAGACTGAAGAAGGGTTTCGACCCAAAACGTCACCCATTCCTTCTCTCCAGAGATGCTGCCTGTCCCGCTGAGTTACTCCAGCATTTTGTGTCTACTATATATACATATATATATATATATATATATATATATATATATATATATATATTGTGTCTACCATATATTCTCCTTTATAATATGGTTTACAGGGTAACATCTTTTTTTTTTAAATTTCAAAATAGACTTTATTCAAATAATAAATATATACAATACATGAACCATGCGGAAAATTCATCCGACATTTTCAAAGGCTATACAAATTATTCAATACAGTTTATACATTTTTCAAATACCACAAATCTGTCCCCCACCCGTGCCACTCATGTGGCCCACTGGCGTGGATACCTTCCCTTATTTTGAGGGGCGTCTCCACCATACCATGCCCCCCATGTCCAGCAGCGGAAGGACCCTAGACTGTGGCCCTCCCCCACCGAGCCTTGGCGTTGGCTGCACCGAGCTTCAGTGCGTCCCTCAGCACGTACTACTGCAGTCTGCAGCGGGCCAGTCGGCAACATTCCCTGACGGACATCTCGCTCCGCTGGGTGGTGAACAATGTTCGGGCAGACCAAAGGGCGTCTTTCACCGAGTTGTTGACCCTCCAGCAGCACTCGATGTCAGTCTCTGAATGTGTCCCTGGGAACAGTCCGTAAATCACCAAGTCCTCTGTGACGGAGCTGTTCGGGATAAAGCGTGCCAGGGACCCTTGCATTCTTCTCCAGACTCTTTTTGCAAATCCACACTCTGCAAAGAGGTGGGCAACTGTCTCCTCTCCATAGCAGCCGTCCCGAGGGCAGCATGCGCTGGCAGTGAAGTTCCGACGGTACTATCTTTACATATTCTGTTGTGCTACAGCGTAAGAATTTCATTTTTCTCCCTGGCACATATGACAGTAAGACACTTTTGACCCTTAAAACTTAGAAAACATGCTTCCAATGTAAGGTAGACAAAAGTGCTGGGGAAACTCAGCAGCATCTATGGAGCGAGGGAAATATGCAACGTTTCTGGCCGAAACCCTGCTTCAGACTGTCTACCTTCGATTTTCCAGCATCTGCAGATGCTTCTTAAATGCTCCCACTGTAAATTGCATGCCAGTATGAAAGATGGCGGCGCTCAAATTCGGCACAGTGCGGATCGGGCCCGCCAAATGTGACGTCTCCCGCCGCCGACGCGGTGACGCAGCGCGTCTTTGGCGCTGGCTGGCAGCCGGCCGTTAGTGACGGGGAAAGCGCCGAAGCCGCGACCGTGAGGCCTCGGCGACTCCCTCGGTGGTTGGCGGCGGTTGGAGGCCGCGTGTGGGCCGCTGGGCCCCGCAGGCTCGCTCGGAGGCGGCGGCAGGCGGCGGCGGGCGGCAGGCGAGCGCTTTTGGGAGGGGAGGGGAGGGGAGAGAGAGGAAAATGGCGAACGCGGCTGAGGCAAACGCCGTGCCTGTCGGCGATGTGGTGGTGGTGACGGCCGAGGCTGCCACCCTGGAGGGCGACGGCTCGGAGGAGAACAAGACCCAAGTCATCCTGCAACTGCAGCCGGTCCAGCACGGGTAAGCGGCCGCAGGCCCAGCCCAGCCCGCTTCACACAGGGCCAGGCAGTACGACAACTCTCCCCCCTTCCCTCCCTCCCTCCCAACCCCAGGGAGCAGCAGCACCGCTAACAACCAAAATGCATTCACTAAGATGCATGCAAATCAATATACTGCAATGTGGAAGTAAACTCACTTAATAACATTCACTTCAATAGAGACACTAAACTTTCAATACACGATAAAGCAAATGTTTAAAAAGGTACATTAAATTAAATAGCATAGTCACAAAAATATAAACATGGAACTTATAGTGCATGAAAAATATAAACATGGGACTTATAGTATATGAAATATATAAACATGGAACTTATAGTACATGAAAAATATAAACATGGAACTTATAGTACATGAAAAATATAAAGGAAAGGGTTCAACTTTTTTTTTAAAAAAGAAGCAAATTAACTAAAATATAACACCAAACAACTACCTGAAAAATATAAAGCAACTCATTCATATAAAATGTACATTGACTGAAATAGCAAATTCATTAAGATAAAAACATGAAACTTTTAGTCCATGAAAAAGATTTTAAAAATCATTCAAATAAAAAGTAAATTCAATTAAATAAATTCACCAAAATATAAATATGAAACTTGTAGTACATGAAAAATATAAAACAAATCGTTAAAATAAAATAAATTGGCTAAATATAACACAAAACCTTTACTACATGAATAATATAAAGCAAACCATTAATATAAAAACATTAATTTACAAAAATAGTAAATTCATTAAAATATAATCATGAAACATTTAACACCTAAAAAAGATAAAGCAAATTGACTAAAATATACCATGAAACTTCATACATGAAAAAGATGAAGCAAATCATTAGAATAAGAGTAAATTAATTTACATTAAAAAATCACTAAAATATAAACAAAACTTTAGTACATGAAAATGGTAATGCAAGTTATTAAAATAAATAAATCAAATCTACCTACAATATAAAATGTAGACATCTAGAATCCTAGCATCTGAATGCATGCTTTTTATTAAAAATCGCTGAAATATAAAAATAGTTTAAATTATAAAACAAACAGCATATATACAGAAGTGTGAATATAGCTAAATGTATTACAACTTTCCATTGAGGTTAAATATATTAAAGTAACATCTTTTGAATTATTAATGCAGTTGAGAAATTCATCTTGAAAAAATGTCACGAAAATCAAATTTAAGTATTAATACAAGAAAAAAACAATACATTTATGGCAATCGTAGCCTATTAAAATATGCAGTTTATAAATATTTTGAATTATTTTAAAATCAAATTGTAAATGCCTTGTAACTTGTTATAATGTTATTCAATGTTATAATGTAAAATGAAACAATGCATATCTTGTAAATATTGTGCGGTGGACAGAATTATGTAGAGTTGATCCTTCAGCATGGGCATGGAAATATAAGATGAACAATAATAGGGAACTCTGGAAAAATATTTTTCTTCCAAGAACAAGAACTACTTCCTGGAATGGTTCTGGTGAATGGTCTATTTAAGATAAGCTACGTTTAAGGGGAAAAAAGAAACAGGAGTTTATGGCATTTGGATTGTTTGAGTCAGGTAGATCAGTTGGGCTTGACATGTTTCTGTATTATTCTAAGTAATTATAAAAGCATGCAAATATCAAATGTACCATTTGAATCCATTAGATTCATAAATACAATATATTGAAGATAGACACAAAATGCTGGAGTAACTCAGCATTTTGATGTTTAGGGTTCAGCATCTCAGCCTGAAGAAGGGTCACAGCCTTTCAGTCATCTATTCCTTTTCTCCAGAGATGCTGCCTGACTCACTGAGTTACTCCAGCATTTTGTGTCTATCTTTGGTGTAAACCGGCGCAATTCCTTCCAACAATAAATTTAGTTCAATGTCAAAATATTAAAATGAGTCCAAATGGTGTATATACAATTTGTAATGCTAATAGGATTTTTAAAAAATCAACTCTGTTGCATAGCATTGTGGTGGTATCTGGTACACATGAATTTTTAGATTTGTACAAAATACAAATTATCTAAAACTAAAGAAATTGTATAAAGCGAAGCAAGCTGCCTCCAGCTTGCTAGATGCTACATGGGATGAAAAGATCTTTCACGGTTATTTCTTACATTTCATGCAATTAAAATGGTCTGATCAAACTCCATATTGCATATTTCAGAAAAAGGGTCCCGACTGAAATATCACCCATCCATATTCTTCATCATCGATGCTGCCTGACCACTGAGTTGCTCCAGCTCTTTATATGCTATAATGTTGCTGATCTTTATAGCAATATTATATAGCTAATCTTTATATGCTATAATATTGCTAATCTTTCTCTAACGTGGTTTTAACGTGGCCATCCTCGGGAGAACTTAGATCTCTGTAACATAAAGGCCTGATTTAATGATCTGAAAACACGGGTTAAAGAATTGATTGCGAAACGACAATGGAAACAGAAACATAGAAATTAGGTGCAGGAGCAGGCCATTCGGCCCTTCGAGCCTGCTCCGCCATTCAATATGATCATGGCTGATCATCCAACTCAGTATCCTGTACCTGCCTTCTCTCCATACCCCCTGATCCCTTCAGCCACAAGACCCACATCCAACTCCCTCTTAAATATGGCCAACGAACTGGCCTCAACTACCTTCTGTGGCAGAGAATTCCACAGATTCACCACTCTCTGTGTGAAAAACGATTTTCTCATCTCGGTCCTAAAAGACTTCCCCCTTATCCTTAAACTGTGACCCCTTGTCCTGGACTTCCCCAACATCGGGAACAATCTTCCGGCATCTAGCCTGTCCAACCCCTTAAGAATTTTGTAAGTTTCTATGAGATCACCCCTCAATCTTCTAAATTCCAGCGAGTACAAGCCAAGTCTATCCAGTCTTTCTTCATATGGAAGTCGTGCCATCCCAGGAATCAGTCTGGTGAACCTTCTCTGTACTCCCTCTATGGCAAGAATGTCTTTCCTCAGATTAGGAGACCAAAACTGTACGCAATACTCCAGGTGTGGCCTCACCAAGACCCTGTACAACTGCAGTAGTACCTCCCTGCTCTTGTAATCAAATCCTTTTGCTATGAATGCCAACATACCATTCGCTTTCTTCTCAGCCTGCTGCACCTGCATGCCTACTTTCAATGACTGGAGTACCATGACACCCAGATCTCGCTGCATCTCCCCTTTTCCTAATCGGTCACCATTCAAATAATAGTCTACCTTCCTGTTTTTGCCACCAAAGTGGATAACCTTACATTTATCCACATTATACTGCATCTGCCATGCATTTGCCCACTCACCCAGTCTATCCAAGTCATCCTGCAGCCTCCTAGCATCCTCCTCACAGCTAACACTGCCCCCCAGCTTCGTGTCATCCGCAAACTTCGAGATGTTGCATTTAATTCCCTCGTCCAAATCATTAATGTATATTGTAAGTAGCTGGGGTCCCAGCACTGAGCCTTGCGGCACCCCACTAGTCACTGCCTGCCATCCTGAAAAGGACCCGTTCACTCCTACTCTTTGCTTCCTGTCTGTCAGCCAGTTCTCTATCCACATCAATACTGAACCACCAATACCGTGTGCTTTAAGTTTGTATACCAATCTCTTGTGTGGGACCTTGTCGAAAGCCTTCTGAAAGTCCAGATACAACACATCCACTGCTTCTCCCTTATCCACTCTACTAGTTACATCCTCAAAAAATTCAATAAGATTCGTCAGACATGATTTACCCTTTGTAAATCCATGCTGACTTTGTCCAATGATTTCACCGCTTTCCAAATGCGCTACTTCCCATCTTTAATAATTGACTAGCAGTTTCCCCACTACCGATGTTAGACTAACTGGTCTGTAATTCCCCGTTTTCTCTCCCTCCCTTTTTAAAAAGTGGGGTTACATTAGCTACCTTCCAATCCTCAGGAACTACTCCAGAATCTAAAGAGTTTTGAAAAATTATCACTAAGGCATCTGCTATTTCTGGGGCTACTTCCTTAAGTACCCTGGGATGCAGCCTATCTGGCCCTGGGGGATTTATCGGCCTTTAATCCATTCAATTTACCCTATACCACTTTCCGGCTAACCTGGATTTCACTCATTTCCTCCATCTCATTTGACCCGCGATCTGCTATTTCCGGCAAATTATTTATGTCTTCCTTAGTGAAGACAGAACCAAAGTAGTTATTCAATTGGTCTGCCATGTCCTTGTTCCCCATGATCAATTCACCCGTTTCTGACTGCAAGGGACCTACATTTGTTTTAACCAATCTTTTGCGCTTCACATATCGATAAAAACTTTTGCAGTCAGTTTTTATGTTTCCTGCCAGTTTTCTTTCATATTCCATTTTCCCTTTCCTAATTAAGCCCTTTGTCCTCCTCTGTTGGTCTCTGAATTTCTCCCAGTCCCCTGGTAGGCTGCTTTTTCTGGCTAATTTGTACGCTTCATCTTTTTTCTTTGATACTATGCCTGATTTCCCTCGTTATCCACGGATGCGCCACCTTCCCTGATTTATTCTTTTGCCATACTGGGATGAACAATTGTTGTAGTTCATTCATGCAGTCTTTAAATGCCTTCCATTGCATATACACCGTCAACCCTTCAAGAATCAATTGCCAGTCCATCTTGGCTAATTCACGTCTCATACCCTCAAAGTTACCTTTCTTTAAGTTCAGGACCCGTGTTTCTGAATTAATAATGTCACTCTCCATCCTAATGAAGAACTCAACCATATTATGGTCACTCTTGCCCAAGGCAGAGGTACAACAAGGCTGCTAACTAACCCTTCCTCATTACTCAATACCCAGTCTAGAATAGCCTGCTCTCTCGTTGGTTCCTCCACATGTTGGTTTAGAAAACTATCCCGCATACATTCCAAGAAATCCTCTTCCTCATCACCCATGCCAATTTGATTCACCCAATCTATATGTAGATTGAAGTCACCCATTATAACGGTTTTACCTTCGTTGCATGCATTTCTAATTTCCTGTTTGATGCCATCCCCAACTCCACTACTACTGTTAGGTGGCCTGTACACAACACCCACTAGCGTTTTCTGCCCTTTAGTGTTTCGCAGCTCCACCCATATCGATTCCACATCCTCCAAGCTAATGTCATTCCTTTCTATTGCATTAATCTCCTCTCTAACCAGCAACGCTACCCCACCTCCTTTTCCTCTCTGTCTATCCTTCCTGAATATTGAATATCCCTGGATGTTCAGCTCCCAGCCTTGGTCACCCTGGAGCCATGTCTCCGTGATCCCAACTATATCATAATTATTAATAGCTATCTGCACATTCAACTCATCCACTTTATTACGAATGCTCCTCGAATTGAGACACAAAGCCTTCAGGCTTGTTTTTACAACACTCTTGGCCCTTTTACAATTATGTTGAAAAGTGGCCCTTTTAGATTTTTGCCATGGATTTGTTTTCCTGCCACTTTTCACCTCACTACCTATTGCTCCTATCCTCATTTTACACCCCTCTGTCTCTCTGCTCACACATTTAAGAAACCCTCCACTTCTTATTCGCCGTTTGTTATTTTTTTCTTCTTTCCTCCCTACGTGTTGCGTCTGACTGCTTCTCTTCTCTGCCTCCTGCCTCATAAACGGACTACTTGCCTTCTCTATTTGAGTCCCTCCCCCCAACCGATCTAGTTTAAAGTCTCCCCAGTAGCCTTTGCAAATCTCCCCGCCAGGATATTGGTTCCCCTCGGGTTCAAGTGCAACCCGTCCTTTTTGTACAGGTCACACCTTCCCCAAAAGATCCAGAAACTTGAATCTCTGCGCTCTGCACCAGTCCTTTAGCCGCGCATTTATCCTCCACCTTGCTCCATTCCTACTCTCACTGTCGCGTGGCACAGGCAGTAATCCTGCGATTGTTACCTTTGTGGCCCTTCTCCTTAACACTCTTCCTAACTCCCTAAATTCTCCTTTCAGGACCTCCTCTCTTTTTCTACCTATGTCATTGCTACCTATATGTACCACGACCTCTGGCTCCTCTCCCTCCCATTTCAAGATATCTTGGACACGTTCAGTCACATCCCGGACCCTGGCACCAGGGAGGCAAAACATTAAAATCACCATTGTTGATAATAAATGACTGGACTGTTGCAAAAACCTTCTGATCTATGAGTAGTCTTGAGGAAAGGAAATCTGCTCTCTGAAGAAGGGTCTTGACCCGAAACGTCACCCATTCCTTCTCTACAGAGATGCTACCTGTCTCGCTGAGTTATTCCAGCATTTTGTGTCTACCTTTGATCTAAACCATCACCTGTAGTTCTTTCCGACACAATCTGCTGAACTTGCTGGGCTGATCCAACACTCTACTATTGAGATTCGCAGCTGTCTCTTGGATAAAACAACTATCAAACCCAACACAAAAACTCGATGAGTACTGCTTAGATCATCCAGTATTGATAGAAAATATACACAGCCCTGTTAGCCATTCAAATCTCCTTCATGAGTACCCAAAGGTATACAAAAAATGGGGGATCTATTTTGCATGTTGGTTTAAGCAAAGGCCTGACATAGATAACCATATAACCATATAACAATTACAGCACGGAAACAGGCCCTCTCGGCCCTTCCAGTCCGTGCCGACCATTTGTTTTCCCCTAGTCCCATCTACCTGCACTCAGACCATACCCCTCCATTCCCTTCACGTCCATATACCTATCCACTTTACTCTTAAATGTTAAAATCGATCCTGCCTCCACCACTTCTGCTGGAAGCTCATTCCACACAGCCACCACCCTCTGAGTAAAGAAGTTCCCCCTCACGTTACCCCCCCAAAACCTCTGTCCCTTAATTCTCATGTCATGCCCTCATGTTTGAATCTTCCCTACCCTCAATGGGAAAAACGTATCCACGTCAACTCTGTCTATCCCTTTCATCATTTTAAAGACCTCAATCAAGTCCCCCCTTAACCTTCTGCGCTCCAAAGAATAAAGACCTAACTTGTTCAACCTTTCTCTGTAACATAGTTGCTGGAACCCTGGCAACATTCTAGTAAATCTCCTCTGTACTCTCTCTATTTTGTTGACATCCTTCCTATAACTAGCCGACCAAAATTGTACACCATACTCCAGAATTGGTCTTACCAATGCCTTGTACAATTTTAACATTACTTCCCTACTCCTATATACAATGCTCTGATTTATAAAGGCCAGCACACCAAAGGCTTTCTTTACCACCCTATCTACATGCGATTCCACCTTCAGGGAACTATGCACAGTTATTCCTAGATCCCTCTGTTCCACAGCATTCCTCAATTCCCTACCATTTACCATGTACGTCCTATTTTGATTTGTCCTGCCACGATGTAGCACTTCACACTTATCAGCATTAAATTCCATCTGCCATCTGCATAGATGTTTAAGAAAGAACTGCAGATGTTGGAAAATCGAAGGTAGACAAAAATGCTGGAGAAACTCATGGCCAGAGTGAGGCCCACTCTAAATTGGAGGAGCAGCACCTCATATTTCACTTGGGTAGTTTACACCCCAGCGGTATGAACATTGACTTCTCCAAATTCAGGTAGTCCCTGCTTTCTCCTTCTTTCCCCTCTCGTTCCCAGCTCTTCTGCAGCCCATTGTCTCCGCCTCTTCCATTCGTCTTCCCCCCCCCCCCCCCCCCCACTCCCATATCAGTCTGAAGAAGGGTCTCGACCAGAAACGTCGGCCTGACATAGATAGTCATGTTTGCAAAATTGTCCTTTTTTTGCTAATATCCAAGTGTGGTTTCAGTAACTGTGATATTGGATTATCCATTTGGCATCTACTTGACACTTCCCAATTGTCTAGTCTTGTCTTTTGTCGCACGGAAATCATCGTGGTGGACTGTTTTATGTCAGTATATAACCATATACATGGCCTTTCTGTGCAGATTAAGAAATGTACTGATTACATTTATTTCCACGTCAAAAAAGCCCTATGTTGAAGGGATGTGAATGCAATTCCTTCCACTGACACTATTTTAAACCAAATACCTCGAATGCCATTTGACATCCATAAGCTTTGCTGGTCCTATGTAATGCTGTCTTGTCTTGATCTAAGTTGAATGGTAATAGTGAAGTTTTGCTTTTTTTGTTCATCAAAGATGTCTTGCATCTCCTGCCATTATCTGAAAGAACAGCAGAAAGAACGTGCTTACCAAACCACAAGACTGTGATGTTACACTTATCCACAGCACATTATGGCAGACACCACAAAACCCTTATACTCCACTATAGTCAATGCCAACCAGGAGTTTAGATGATCAAGTGATGGTTAAACTGCAGTTGACTTATGGATTTTGGTTTTGACTAATCCATTCAAACATTTCCCAAAAGCAAGCATCCAATCCCAAGGTTTGTCACGATATCTGTCATGGTCCTTGTGTATAAAAGCAATAATGTTGCTGAAATACTGAAGGTTATCTTTAGAACTGTTACTGCAAAATGTCTTTACTACAGGGAGCATTTCAGGAGACTTCTTTAAACTGTTTGAAAAACAGTCAACTTCATGACATTCTTCAAGAAGATGAGGCATTGCATTTCACCATTTGCCATTAAGGCTATTTGACATGCTATTGGTGATAAGACAATAAAATCAGTAAATTGAATTAATTCACTGCTTAGTAATTTTGCTTAATGTTAGAGCGTGGTAAAATATCATGCTCTACTTTGGTCCAGGCATTAAACTGTGGTCTCAACTGTTAAGACTATCCAAGTTCCTGTGGCACTATTTCAAAGAAGAGCTGGCCTTACTTGGTACTCCAGGCCAAGAGTCCTTAACAGCAGCGAGTATAACCAAAAAGAATGTATTCAGTATAGTACTGAAAAAATGTAAGTGCTATCCAAATGTAAGCATTTTTTTGTAAAATATGCTGCTATCATATGATTGATCCCCATTAATTTGTATTGGTTTCATGAATTTCACCAGGGCTACTTCCATTATTTCTTCATAGTTCCAAGTTTGGCTGGATGAAATATTTTTTCCACTCTGAGGTGTTAGTAGTGCAGTCTCTATGTTTGCTTAACATATTGATTCCTCGTAGATACTTGATGAGCCTTTACCACAGTGGTGATGTGTACGGGACAAAGTGTAAGTGTGGCTTTAATTAGTGTCCACAATTAGCATAAATTCAATATATAGACATCAAGATTTCAGTCAGTGCGCTTAACAGAATTCTCAAGGCACTACTATATATTTTGCCTGAACTACTTTTCAATTGAGCAGTCATTGATATCTTTTGGCTCTGACATTCATTTCAAATTATTTCGATAGCATGTGTGAAGACGGAGCTGAGTCGAATTGCAATGCTTCGGTTGTTACTGTGGAGGCTCACACTTTACAGAAGTTAGCAGATGGGGAAGGTAAGTGGTTGCATGCTTTTCCTTTACTTTACGTTTATCAAACATCATTGAGATAAAAAAAATCCAAATTTAACATCAAGTTGAAGGTGTCCTATGGATCATATCCCCAAAATATTTAGTTGACCAACTTATGATTTTAACAATTATAAAACAATTTAAAGTCGGGTAAATGTGCAGTGCAAGTGGTTAAGTTGAAAGCCTGCAACCTAAAAATAAAAGAATGGGAATTATAGAATCTAGAACGTAGAAGTACGTTGTTCTGCACTAATGTTTTTTTTTTCCAACAAGCATTTTGATGGCATGCTATCACAATGAGCGATGACCTGAATGTACTTAGAATAATTTGTTACAGTCTGTGTTATACAGTGTTGTGGTTCAGGTCATAGGCATAACTGGCTTTTTGGATGTTCAGCAAGCTCTGGATTCGACTTCCCCCAAGTTGCTTAAAATAATACTTCGCATGGCATTATCCTGGTATTATTGATTAAGTTACAGGGACATTCTCTGTATAAAATGTTTAAAATCTAGATTTTATTAGAGACATCAACATCAATAAAATGTTTATTTGTGAAATTGCGCATGTTTTGCGATTTCATTATATACTCTGATTTCTATAGGACTTATCTCAGTGATGACAGATCCTGTGCCTCTTTTCCATAGGTTCTGGGTGCATCTAGTGGAGTTGTTTCCTGGCATTATCTGGATCAAATATGCACTTTGTTTTTGTCAAAGGCTGGACAAAGTTGTGCTGCTTTCTTGCTATTTGCAGACCTTGATGTCTGTGGAGAGTTGGGGTTGGTCTACAAATTCGTAATGCACGCTATGCGCACGTGACGCGTAAATGATGTAGCGTAAATGACGCCCAAGTGAGACCGGCCCTTTACGTAAATGACCTAGTTCCTAACTCATAGGAACAGATTTAGCCCATCGTGTCTACTCCGCCACTCATTCATGGCTGATCTATCTTTCCCTCTCATTCCCATTCTCTTGTATTTTCCCTGTAACCTTTGACACCTTTGCTAATCAAGAACCTAATTAAACTGTGTTACTGAAATGTTATTTCAATGCTTTAAATATATCATCCCATTATACTATACATCTTAGTAGACAAAAATGCTGGAGAAACTCAGCGGGTGCAGCAGCATCTATGGAGCGAAGGAAATGGGTAACGTTTTGGGCCGAACCCCTTCTTCATACTATACATCGCTGGAAATTAGGATATTGAGGGGGGATCTTTATACTGTATACATTTATTTTCCTTTACAAATCTGCTAAAACAATCCTGGGCCGTATCTGCTATTCTCAACCCGGATGTTGCAGGGAAATCTTATAATGGTTGTTTAATTCTCTGGTGTATTGCAGTGCAATGCTGAAGTTGTAACTGACTAATGTGAGGTTTCACAGTTCCTCCATATCTTCCGAGATCACTTGTAATGTTTGAAAGTTGTTGAAAGTGCAGGCTGTTGAGTTGACAGCGTTTATTTGCTGTCGGGAAGGGTATTTCCACAATTAAGCTAAAAGAAAATAAAACTGCTTGTGACTATTAAATTAGATTGTTTGCATTCCTTTACCGAGTCAGGGTTATAAAATGTGTTTTCCATCATTGGAAAATAATTATGTATATTCTGTAAATGAATAAAATGATTTGGTTGCTGGGTTTTGCTGTATTGGTTGAAAATCTTTAGAAGAGTGCGCCGACATATTTAAATCCCATATTTCTCGGGTTTATTAAAGCACGTCCAATTTTAGGGAAAGGTATGGACCAGAAACATAAAAACATAGAAAATAGGTGCAGGAGTAGGCCATTAGACCATTCAATATGATCATGGCTGATCATCCAACTTGGTATCCCTTACCTGCCTTCTCTCCATACCCCCTGATCCCTTTAGTCACAAGGACCACTTCTGTGGCAGAGAATTCCAGAGATTCACCACTCTCTGTGTGAACATTTTTTTTCTTATCTCGGTCCTAAAAGATTTCCCCCTTATCCTTAAACTGCGACCCCTTATCCTGGACTTCCCCAACATTGGGAACAATCTTCCTGCATCTAGCCTGTCCAACCCCTTAAGAATAATGTATATTTCTATAAGATCCCCCCTCAATCTTCTAAATTCTAGTGAGTACAAGCCAAGTCTATCCAGTCTTTCTTTATATGAAAGTCTTGACATCCCAGGAATCAGTCTGGTGAACCTTCTCTGTACTCTGGCAAGAATTTCTTTCCTCAGATTTGGAGACCAAAACTGTACGCAATACTCCAGGTGTGGTCTCACCAAGACCCTGTACAACTGCAGTAGAACCTCCCTGCTCCTATACTCAAATCCTTTTGCTATGAATGCTAACATACCATTCGCTTTCTTCACTGCCTGCTGCACCTGCATTCCTACTTTCAATGACTGGTGTACCATGACACCCAGGTCTCGTTGCATCTCCCCTTTTCCTAATCAGCCACCATTCAGATAATAGTCTGAACCTTCCTGTTTTTGCCACCAAAGTGGATAACCTCACACTTATCCACATTATACTGCATTAGCCTATCCAAGTCACCTTGCAGCCTCCTAGCATCCTCCTCGCAGCTAACACTGCCCCCCAGCTTTGTGTCATCCGCAAACTTGGAGATGTTGCATTCAATTCCCTCGTCCATACCCTGGCCACTGCTCTACTGTCTTTCCAGGCGAAGATGATAATTTGATAGGAAGCTGTGAAGACTTAGGCTGAGAAGACACTGTCTTGTCTGAATGACACTTGAAAATGTAATTGAGCCTTGTTTAATAACCACATACTTGCTATTGTGAACCACATGTTGAATAATTGCTTATCGTTCTGGCAGTTTGAGCATCATTGACAATGAAGGACAATCAATCCATTCTTTATCAATGTCTCTCTGCTAAGGATGCTCTAGCTCTAAATGAACTCTTGGTTCAGTCATTGACTTAAGCTTATGCGCATTTACTTCAATCAAAATAATGTCAATTATTGGAGCTGACTGTAAGGTGCACAGACCATCAATGTGTGGCTGGCATCTGTACAGTATGTCATCGTGAGGATGCTTGTGTTGGGAAACAGCTCAATGCAAAAGCCACGTGTCTTGGGCACTGCTGCAGAAACTCTTGCTTCCTAGCTGCCTGTACATGAAGAAACATTCAGAAAAGTTGCTACGTGGACTTTATCACCCACAAGTCAGCGAAGCAAAATCAGACAGTGTTAATAGTGCCTATCATTGTCCCGTAACTCCAACCAGAAAGAAATCAAGTGGTTTTTGAGCTAGTTTATACTGCCCAGTGGTAAGCTAGCTTGCCAAGGTTGCTTCTCAAGGCACAAATCTGTCAGGGCATTTATTACCTGTGTAATGGCCCTGTCTCACTGTGCGAGTTGACCCACGAGGTACCCCGAGTGAAAGACTCGTGGTTGTGTACGAGACTTCAAGTTTATGATCAAGTGTTTAACCGAGTTCCCACGGGTATGTCATTGCTGCGATGTTCCAACTTTCTCTCCCGAGTTACCACGTTCCTCTCCCGTTGCTCTTGAGCCAACCGTGAATGAAGGTATGTTTTAATAAAGCAACAATGTTAAAGAAGACATTTCCATCCTGTGGCTTTGAGTTAAAGATAAATTCAGCACGGCAGCATCTATTGATATGACCTACAAAGGGAAAATGCGCACCCTCCAGTACCAGAGCAGTTATACTTATGATTTGTTTGAAACACACATCACGTAGTTAGAAGACCAGCGGGCGGAGGTTTGTTATATTTTAATTGAATTTACTGTCAGGTCTACACTGCGGGGAGATGGGAGATGAAATCTTTGAATGTGGACGGATGTCTCCGCGCCTGCTCGTTCTAAGCGGTCAGAAGAGGTGAAAAGGTGAAGAGCGAACTGGTTGAGATGAAAGAGCAGGTTGAGGGCTCAATGATCATTTTGTTCATACAATTGAGGAAGTTATGATTAAATCTGAAGCACAAAGCGAGTGCTTTGGAAAATTGTTTCAATTCCGTCGGCACCAACCACGGAAGAAGAGTTTGAAGCTGTTTAAGGTGCAGGTTTAACTAAATACGTAAGCAGTGCAGCTTTGATTTTGCAGTAAGCATGGGTCAATATCGACCTTTGCTTCATGAGCAACTTTTCCTTTTGGAGGCCAAGGAGATTGTAGATGCTGGAGTCTGGGACAAAAGCAAACTGCAGGAAGAAGCCAACGTCCAGGCAGCATCTGGGAAACGGGTAGTCAACCTTTAGGGTCCTGGCCCGAAAGGATCCGTGTACATTTTGTGATTTCCCTCCAAAGATGCAGTCTCCTGTGCTTTGTCTGCCCAACTCTCTCCCCTTTCTCTCCCAACACGGGGGGGGGGGGGGGGGGGGATGACACGAGATAGTTTAAACAGACTTTACTCCCACTTCGTGCTTCTGTTGCGCATAATTCAGCAGCAAAACCTCTCTTCCCCTTACCCAGCGACGCCCGATTCCTCGCACCCCTACAAGTTCATATCGACGAGGGAAGAGTGAGTGAAGAAGGGTCCCGACCCGAAACATCACCCATTCCTTCTCTCCAGAGGCGCTGCCTGTCCCGCTGAGTTACTCCAGCATTTTGTGCTTATCGTCGGTGTAAACCAGCATCTGCAGTTCCTTCCTACACACGGACAGTGAAGTGCCTCGGCCAAATTGCACATATCCTCGGTCAAACCATACACACCAATAAAAGTACTGGGATTGTTTTAGTTTGGGTTCAGTGTGGTGTCCGTAGCCTGGGCACACTGCCGGAAAAAGTATCGATAAATATGTGTGGAACTTTCACAAATAAGGGGTAGATAGGTCTGGAGTGTGGTGTTAACCGCGGGACCGTGCCCTGCTGAGATAGACACGAAATGCTGGAGTAACTCAGTGGGACAGGCAGCATCTCTGGAGAGAAGGAATGGGTGACGTTTCGGGTCGAGACCCTTCTTCACATCAGCCGAAGCAGATCTGTGTGTTCGGACTTGATGGACTAAACCACCCCACCTACCCCAAGATCAAAAAGATGTTGACATTTCCACTATATATGTTATTTAATTCCTCCGCCAGAACCGGTGCGTTCAGTGGAGATTTTCTCGACGGAGGAGCGAGGATGATATTGAGAAATAAAGAGGTGGCAGAGGCTCCAAACAAAAAGAACTAAACTAATTCTCCTTTAAAAAGAGAATATGTCTGTTAAAAAAACCCCAGAGGAAATTAGTTGTTTCTACTAATGTTTGATTTTTTTCACGAGTTAACAAGTTTCCCGGGTACCTACCGTTAGCGCCACGAGTCGATAAGTTGCTCGTGCGAGTTCCGACTTTCCCGCTACGTGATCACCACGAGTGAAAACCCGGGGTCACTCGTGGGCCAACTCGCACCGTGAGACAGGGGTTTAACTCAGTAATCCCATGAGATATTGCAACAATGTGAATCACACTATATTGTAGTTTTGGAGGAAAGTAATAAAAATGTTGATTCAATTTAATTGATAAGTTGGGGGATCAAAAGGTGATTGTTATCATTTGATGTAACTGATGTTTAGTAACAATAATGTAATATGTTTCTCGGTGAGCAGGTAAGAACATGGCCAGTTGTAATATAATTGAAGAAGAGTGCACGGGCTTCCACTTTGGTGCAAAAATTATTTGGTTCTGAGTTTGTGTTTATCACTAAATTGCTAAATGAGTCCCAGTAACTGTTTTACACTGAAGACATTTCCTGCTTCTGCATCTGAAGTTCATCTAGGGAACAGCACTGTCAGCAAACTCTGACTTGTAAGTGTCCATGAGGAGAGAACATGGGAAATTGTGAACCAAAATGCAGCTCAAAAGAGTAGCTTTGATGGTGATGGGAACACAGATCCTGCCCTTGGTTGAATGATGTAATAGAAATGGAGTGAATGGACAGAGTCATATTTCATTTAAATATGGTATGACATTTGATATATATGTGTCTACATGAATTTTCTCCACTGGTTTCATGGAACTGTGTATTGTGTTCTCTATTTTCTAGCTACTGAATGTTGACTTGCTAAAATATTGCTTTAAGTGTGGGCTTTGATAAAGTTTGGTTGCTCGTCATCAATTTCTCTTTTTGTGACTGCCATTTTTTTTGCTTGCTAATGCTTACATGAAGTGATATGGGCATTAACATAAGTTTAAAAATACCATTTAAGATGAAGGTTGTTATTGGGGAGTGGCTGAAGCAGAGGACAGTGTTGCTTTACAATCACGAGATTGCAACATGGATGAGGTAGAATTTGCCACCCTTATTTGGTTAATGGATAGGTCCAGGAAGGAGTCGTTGCAAAATGATAAATAGCATGCAGACTTCATTCTTCTTTTTGCCGTCTGATTTGGCATGCGTATATTTGTTGAATCCTCACCTCCTCCTGTCTGACATCAGCCAAGGACACTAAACAATTGCTGTACTCCAAATTATGTGAGTCAGTTCCACAGTGGCAGTTAATTTCTACAAAGATCAAAGTAATTGGGAGCATTTAATGCAGAATTTTCTTGGCATCTACCTCTAACCTCAAGCAAAGAATGCAAAATTCCATGGAGGCTCATATGCCTGATCATTATGTTTAAACCCAGACCAGCATGTTTAAATCCAGACCAGTCTGGTAGCAAGAATATCATCTCTATTCAGCTGTGAAGGCCATGTAAAATAAGTCCCAAAGCAAATTCAACCCAGTCACTGCACAATGAATGAGCATGTGACTAAATTGAAGTCCCACTCAAAGAACACATGATGTCTTGCATTAGCAAACTAAGTGAGACAATGTGGAATGTATAGAGATTGGTGTATTTAGACTGCTGTGGCTAGATGTTGCATGGTTGAACACAGAAATGTAAAAGGTGGTTTGCTCTGCACCTTAACACATGCTTGTCTAGGTGTGCTTTTATTTACAGTGTAAAGTGGAGGAGGTTACAGAAGTGTAGTAGAGGACTATTAGTACATGTCAGGGGATGAAATTGTGTTTGTAAACAAAACCCAGCAAAACGGGAATAACATGAAGTATGGAAGTTGTTTTACTATTTCTTACCTATGCTATGTGTGTTTTGTATGCTATGAAGAATGTCATGCTTATTTGGGGTCTTGTTATTTTCATTCCTGCTTTATTTCTTTTGTGTAGAATTCCAGTCATTGAGCTTTTACAAATAGCTTTCAGCCATGTTTTTGCAAATCACCATCCTCCAATTCTGTAACTTACTCAAAAACACTGTATATTTCCATCATGGCTGCTTTACATTTGCTACCAAACCAAAAATTTCAGGTTGCCCATGTTAAACCTCACTCACCAGCTGATCACCTGGCAAAGAGCTGGTTGGATTTGTTTTACTTGCTTCTGAAATATATTTCACCACACCATTTATAGAACCAAACTCTGGGAATGTTCAAGGGGTATTTAGAATAACTAGGCTATTTTAATGGAGTAACTGAGTCTGAAAGAGATTAACAGAGAACCAGAATAACGTGTTTGCTATGTGGATCGGAAAAGAGAAGGTTCATCAAGACTGGTAAATCTTTCAATTCAATCTTCGGCTACTAGTCACTCGTTGAGCAGGACCCTTTGACCACTGTCCATCCTGACTTTTTTGCCCAACTACAATAATCCCATTTTCTGACAGTAGGTCTATATCCTTCTATGCTGTGCCTATTTAAGTGCCTGTCCAATTGTCTCTTAAATATAGAGGTTGTATCTGACTCCATCACTATCTCTGACGGCATGTTTCATCTATTATGTGTAAAGAAAAATGTTCCCTGAATACTAGAACTGAACATAATACTGTAAGTACATTTGAACCTGTGTTTTGTAAAGTCCAAATTTTTATGTTCTATGCCCTTGCCTATAATGACAAGCATGTGTCTATATAAAGACAACCATATCTACATTTGCGCCACTTTCAGGGAACTGTGGACTTAAGCCCAAGATGACTATGTTCATCAGTATTCCTTCGCGATGTTCCATTTACTGAATCTGTCCTTTATAGCTTTCCAAAATATATTGCCTTGTATTTCTTGAGAGTTGAAATGAAGAGTAAGAAAAGTAAGGGTCCCTGTCACCCAGGTGCCAAACAGTTGGGATTTCTGCATATCGGATAGCAGATTATCTGAGTTTACTGTACTAATTAAATGCCAGTAAGTACTGAGGTCTGCAGTGCTATTAATGCCCAAGTTTCTCACTTTGATGTCATTCAACCAATCAGTTGCTGTGAGCCTTTTACCACTTTTTGGGATTATCCTCAGGGAATAAAATTAATTTCACATACAATGCAAAGGTTGAAACAATGACTTGAATGTTTTTATAAATCAATCCTGACATGTCACCATGGAAACCTATTACTTTGCCCAATTGGCTGAGACATTGTACTTTTGTGGAGTTGGCTCAGGAACAGTGGGCCAAATGGCCTTGTGGTGGATTCTGTTGTCCTGATATGAATACACTCCCACCAAATGAACTTGCACCACTTCAAGTCTCAATCCAAGATGTACACTGGCAAAACATGGCATGGGAGCCTCAAGGCTGAGCAGGAATGGCTGCATTTTCACTTGTTAAAAATCTACAACTAGCACCAGTCACAACATCCAGTCACTGGCTACTTACTGACTCTCAGGGGTGTGCAGTTGGAAACAAGTTTTAAACAGATTTGTTGATTTTGGCGTTTTGCTGATTTCACTTGTGTAGCTTGGAAAACCGATGTGCTATGGTTGAATTTCCATTTAAACAGTAAATGTGAAAGATTACAAGAAATGTAGATGTAGAAAGAGTACTCAAATATGTTCCTCTTAAATGAGCTGACTTTTCGCTCAACTGATAGCATGTTATAATGTGAAACATCATGTAACTCTTTTACATTAGATTATAAACCTCCTAGACGAGGGGCTAGTTTAAGCAATATAACAGATGCTCTCTCTTCAATAGAGTTTTTTTTAAGGATCACTCTTCATGATCATGATTTAACCGACGATACTTTGCACATCCTTAAATCTTGTTGCATCTGATTCCATGCATTTTGTGGTGAAAATATAGACTTTCCTGACTCCAATTCTTTAGCACTATGCATAACTAGTTTACCAGGAGATTGTCTGCTGTCGATGTTCTACCCCTCAATGGAATAGTTGTTGAGTGTGCAGTCAAGAAATTGACATTTTTGGATACCATGGGATCAAGGTATATCAGATAATAAAAGTTGAATTGCAGTGCAAGATTTGTTAAGATATTATTGAATGGTGGAGCGAGACCAAGTGACTTGATTCAGTTGTGTGTTTTGATTCTCCCATTGGCTGTGTGACGATTTTTTGAATTGTTTTCCAAAGAAAAGTAGGAATAATCAGTGACCTAGCTTTTTTTCTTAGTTCATCCATTCATGGGGTGTGCGTTCCTTTTACCATGTCAGCTTGTACTTCATATTGTTAATTGGCCTGAAGAAGGTGGTGGGAAGCTGTTTTAGTGGCTTGTTAGTTAACCACTTGCTTCAAGTCTTAAGTGGCCTGCCCTGAATGGGTTAAAGTAGCATATTTCCTTCCTAAAAGCATATTGTTGTCAAAATCCATGGATTTGCCATCTGGTAATTTAATGGTTATCATTATCATATTAGCTTTTAATTAAATCAGGAATACATTTAATGTAGATCCAATCCTAGCATGGGATTTTGACCAAGCATTTTGAATTACTTGTATAATGACATACCCACAATGTACTTAATGTGTACAGTAAAATAATATGGTTTTGTTTTTTTTATTTTAGATATCTGCAATGAAGATGTTGAAATTGCTTATCCTATTACTTGTGGGGAAAGCAAAGCCATTCTAATGTGGAAGAAGTTTGTTTGCCCGGGGATTAATGTGAAATGCGTAAAGGTATGATTGAGATTTAAATGTTCTTGCTGTTACTATTCTGATATTTTTGATGATTGCTTGATGTGCTGCTCAGTATTGTAATGAGTCAGACTGGCAAAGTCCTATGGTGGACGTTTGACTGGAATAGAATTATGGTGTCTCAAAGGAGATAGCAATGAGGGTTCTGTAGTTGGAACAACCCTCCTTGGATTTATTAAAGAGAGTAAACTGGTGCCGGCACCTACATCAGAGTCACCATCGTCCTATTGATCTCCCACACAAATGTCAGGAACGTCCAGGTGTCCCTCACAAATGGTTCATGGTGGTGTTATGAAAAATTAGACCAAATGCTTATGCTGTTTATATTTACAAATAAGGAGCAATCCTTTTTACAGTGTATAGAGAGCTACAGAATTGAAACCTACCACAAGTCGGTTTTGAGTACAGGAGCAGGGAGGTTCTACTTCAGTTGTACAGGGTCTTGGTGAGACCACACCTGGAGTATTGCGTACAGTTTTGGTCTCAAAATCTGAGGAAGGACATTATTGCCATAGAGGGAGTGCAGAGAAGGTTCACCAGACTGATTCCTGGGATGTCAGGACTGTCTTATGAAGAAAGACTGGATAGACTCGGTTTATACTCTCTGGAATTTAGGAGATTGAGAAGGGATCTTATAGAAACTTACAAAATTCTTAAGGGTTGGACAGGCTAGATGCAGGAAGATTGTTCCCGATGTTGGGGAAGTCCAGGACAAGGGGTCACAGCTTAAGGATAAGGGGGAAATCCTTTAAGACCGAGATGAGAAAGACTTTTTTCACACAGAGAGTGGTGAGTCTCTGGAACTCTCTGCCACAGAGGGTAGTTGAGGCCAGTTCATTGGCTATATTTAAGAGTGAGTTGGATGTGGCCCTTGTGGCTAAGGGGATCAGAGGGTATGGAGAGAAGGCAGGTACGGGATACTGAGTTGGATGATCAGCCATGATCATATTGAATGGCGGTGCAGGCTCGAAGGGCTGAATGGCCTACTCCTGCACCTAATTTCTCTGTTTCTCTGTTTCTATGTTAATTTGCAGCTATCTTGTCTGTTAAAATTGGTAAACCCAATTTTGGATAACTGGGGCAGGTAAATCGAAATTGGGATTATTTCAGAAGGTTGAGGATGAATTTGCCTATAATCACTACTGAATCTTTGAATTATTTGCTCCACAAAGCTCCAGGGGTGGGGTCATGAATATGTTCAAGGTTAAGATTCACTATTTTAAGTGTAGAGTAGTGTAGGAAAGCGGTGTGGTCACCAAGATTGGATTATGCATGATCTAATTTGATTAGAACTCAAGGGGCTAATTAGTGCAGTCTTTCTTCTGCTCGTTTATGTTTTTGTTTTCTTGCTACCACAACAGATATTCTCTGCATGGGTAATACTTCCAATTTAAACTGAATTGTGTATAAAATCATGAGGGAAATAGATATGGGTGATGCATAGGGTCTTTTATCCAGGGTATGGGAATCAAGAACTAGGCGATGTAGGTTTAAGGTAAGAGGGGAAAGATTTAATAAGATCCTGAGGGGCAACCTTTTCCACTCACTGGGTGGTGGTTATATGTAACAAGCTTCCAGAGCATGTAGTTGAGACGGGTATTATAACAACTTTTAAAAGACATTGGGATGGTACATGGATAGAAAAGTTTTAGTGGGATATGGGCCAAACCCGGGCAGGTTAAATGTAAAAACTCCAAGTTTGTGGATGATACAAAGCTGGGTGGCAGTGTGAGCTGCGAGGAGGATGCTATGAGGCTGCAGGGTGACTAGGATAGGTTGGGTGAGTAGGCCGACGCATGGCAGATGGAGTATAATGTGGAAAAATGTGAGGTTATCCACTTTGGCGGCAAAAACAAGAAGGCGGATTATTATCTAAATGGTGTCAGGTTAGGAAAAAGGGAGGTGCAATGAGAGCTGGGTGTCCTTGCACATCAGTTACTGAAAGTAAGCATGCAGGCACACCAGGCAGTGAAGAAAGTAAATGGCATGTTGGCCTTCATAGCGAGAGGATTTGAATATAGGAGCAGGGGGGGGTCCTACTGTAGTTGTACAGGGCCCTGGTGAGACCACAGCTGGAGTATTGTGTGTAGTTTTGGTCTAATTTGAGGAAGGGCATTCTTTCTATTGAGGGAGTGCCGCGTAGGTTCACCAGGTTAAATCCCTGAATGGCGGGACTGACATATGATGGAAGAATGGGTCGACTGAGCTTTTACTCACTGGAATTTAGAAGGATGAGAGGGGATTTTATAGAAACATATAAAATTCTTAAGGGATTGGACAGGCAAGATGCTGGAAAAATGTTCCTGATGTTGGGGGAGTTCCAGAACCAGGGATCACAGTTTAAGAATAAGGGGTAGACCATTTAGGATTGAGATGAGGAAATACTTTTTCACGCAGAGAGTTGCAAATCTGTGGAATTCAATGCCACAGAAGGCATTGGAGGCCAATTCACTGGATGTTTTCAAAATACAGTTAGATGTAGCTCTTAGGGCTACATCAGAATCAAGGGATATTTGGAGAAAGCAGGAACGGGGTACTGATTTTGGATGATCAGCCACAATCATATTGAATGGCAGTGCTGGCACGAAAGGCCGAATAGCCTACATCTGCACCTATTTTCTATGTTTCTAGGTGGGACTAACGTAGATGGGGCATTTTGATCGACATGGGCAAGTTGGGTTGTGTGGCCTGCTTCCATGCTGTATGACTCTGACTATGAATTTTGTATTTCCTTTTTTTTAGTTTAATGAACAGCTCATAAGCCCAAAACAGTTTGTACATCTTGCAGGGAAATCTACACTGAAAGACTGGAAACGAGCAATTAGAATAGGTGGTATAATGTTGAGGTTAGTATCATTTTCCAGAATTGCCATTTTTGATAACCTCTTTGCTTATGTAATTTGAACTGCCAGAGTGAGTGCTTGCTTTTAATTTTCAATACATGTTTCTAATGTGAGGGCCACTTTCAGCACGTTTAAATCTCCTCCTTCTACTTTGATTGCCCACGTCATCTTCCTACCTCCTTTTCTTCTCCCCTTCAAAAATATTACCATAATTTACCCATTTCAATATTTAATTCCATTCTTCTCATCTATTACTCCCATTTTTTTATTGTGTTTATTGAATAATGAATTGTATGTCTAGCATTTGATTCCTGTCTGTGGATAAGATCAAGTACCACTTACCATTGGTTGCAAAGTTTCTAATTCACTGAATTAAGTTAGAAAATGCTGAAAATACTCAGCAGGCCTGGCAGCATCTGTGCAAACCCGAGTCCATGTTTTGTATCAAAGACTTTTAGTTGGAACTGGGCAACATTGCTGACAGCGACTCGTTTTGCCCAGACGATTTAACTTTATATGCTACTAGTCCTTTCAGGTAGATGTATGAAATCCCATGCACTTTCTCAAGAAAAGTACAGAGCTTTGCACATTTCCTGACCCACATTTATGCTCAGCCAAAACCACTGTGAGGTACATAACGTAAATGTAAAACACAAAATTGCGGGAGGAACTCAACGGTTCAGGCAGCATCTTTTAGTTTAGAGGTACAGAGGGGACACAGGCCTTTTGGCCCACCAATCAACGATCCCTGCACACTAATGCTATCCTACACACACTAGGGACAATTTTACAATTATACCAAGCCACAACCTACAAACCTATACATCTTTGGATTGTGGGAGGAATCCGAACTTCCTGGAGAAACCCCACGCAGGTCATAGGGAGAATGTACAAACTCAGTACAGATAAGCATCCGTGGTTCGGATCAAACCCAGGTCTCTGGCACCGTAATGGGCATGTCCCACTTAGGCTATTTTTAGGCGACTGTCATTGTCGTAGCAGGTCGCTGAAAAAACAGCGACTAGACCCCCCCTAAAGTTAGCAACGGCGACACCTAGGTTAACTAGCGCCAACTACAATAGTACCTACGTCAGGAGAAGTCAAGCTACCCTCATTGGCGTCAAACCCACTGTTGCGACTGCCTCCGAAAATGTTTCAACATGTTGAAAATCCAGCTGGCGACCAGAAAGATGCTACAACTCTTTGGGCGACTGAGGAAACTAGTCACGACCAGACAGGAATAGTCTCCTGTAGTCGTCTAAAAAATAGCCTAAGTGGGACAGGCCCTTAAGGCAGCAACTCTATCACTGCACCATCATGCCGCCTTGGAGGGTAGGAAAGACGACATCTCAGATTGTGACGCCCGACACAAAACATTTTCCAATCCATTCCCCTCCAGGGGTACTATCTGACCCGCTGAGTTCTTCCAGTACTTTGTGTTTGTAAATGATCCACCACAACATACATGGTATAACATTAGTCTTTATTCCATTCAGTAATACAGAGCATTCAAACTGCCAGCCATGCATTCCCGCTCTGCATGGCTTCTGAGAGCTGGCTGTCCTTGTTAGTGTAGCACTGTAATACCAAGGAGAAATATTAAGGGAGCAATAGTAAGTGCCAGTTCAGTTGAAATCCTTTTGCAGGCTAAAGTCTAAATGGAGATTAAAGACTTTAGTTGTATGGTGGCAAAGGGGCCCAATGTATTGTGTGCCTAATATTTGGTTGCATTATTGGTAGGAAGATGATGGATTCTGGCCAGTTGGACTTTTTTCAGCACGATAAAGTTTGTACAAATACCTGCCGAAGCACAAAGTTCGACCTTCTGATCAGTAGCGCTCGGGCACCAGTTCCCAGCCAGCAGAGCAATGTGATACAAACTCCAACTACCATAGAAGGTAAGTGTAATACCGCAGTGATGCATTGAGGATGAGGAGGGATGGAGATCTGAAGTGATAGCAGAGAATGTTCCAAGTTCATCAGGGAGATGTGAACTGTATGTGATTATTGTGCTCTTAGCAGGACTGCAATAATCTGTTCTCTACATCAGTGTGCTGTAGGGTATTTTTGAGCCTGATACAAAAGCAAGCTGTTGATTGTGACAAAAAAAAAATGCTTCTGAGATTGGAAGGTCACTGTTTCAGGTGAAATTCTTCACCAAAAGTCCTTATGGAATGCGGAGTATGTCACATGTATGCCTGCATCATTTTGTATTTCTAGTATTTGCTGTTTTTCTTCCCTGTCTCCAACACAATGTCGTATAATTTTAGTGAACATTTAACCCACTGATCATGCAATCAAGCTGTGCTGATTGAGAAATTGAATTGATGTTCTTAATCTGGAAGTAAGTAAAAGTAACCTTGAAGTTGTCACGCTATTTTAAATTAATCTGGTTCATTATGGTCCTTTGAGGAATGGGAACCTGCTGTCCTTATCCTGCCTGTCCACTCAGAATTCATTCCCATGTGTATAAAATTGATATGCCACTGAGGGAACTTGAAAATGCAGTAGGTGAACCCTGAGGATATCATGGTCCAATTGCATCTGCCTTTATAGAGCAGACTGCAGTATACAGCAAGGAATTCACATGATCTCCACTCTTCATGTGTTGCATTACAATATGACAATGCAGTTTAAATATTTACGTTATTTTTGATAAGTTAAAGCTTGATGCGGAATGAATTCTGTGGTTGGAATGCCCGGGACAGTAGCTCGTTGAAGGACATCTGATGTTTTAACATTGCGACAATTTGTCTGTTTTCCACGGCAACAATAGCTCCCCACAGGACCTTCTGGCCCTGTCATATGGTACTCTCTACAATTCTTCATCGCCAAAGTTACTTCCAGAGCTACAGAAAATATTTTCAGGCTAGAATTGTGTAGATAATGATGGATCATTGCAGTTTGATAGATTGGGGAGGACTGGGGACATGCATTTGAACTATGCAAAAAGTAGGAGTAGGCTAGATGTTAGGTGGTTCTCTTTTTTCCTAGAGTAGTGAGCTTCTGGAATGCATTGCCGGTTGGTGTGCTGGGTGCTGACCCTGTGCAGGCCTTCAAGAATGAGAGAGCTGGACTGATTCCTGGCTGGGACTGATATCGCATCATGTAAAAAGGTAAGTCGATAAGCAGTTAACTATATTGCCTGCGGGAGTCAGAAAGGAATTTTCTGTCATAAATCACCCACTCCAGCCATTTGCCGGTCTTTCCTTTTTCTGTGACTTTAATTTATACACGTGTTGGCAGCGAATTGATTTGTAAGAGAATAAGAAGTGGTTTGCATAATTCTCTAGGTATCACAAGTATGGTGCAGACTTGAAACAGCTAACCCTTGCCTTCATATGTAGGATTGTTTCTGAGTGATAAAGAATGGTGTAGGCAAGTTATAAAGGAAGCATGCTGACTCGTAAGGAGAGAGTTTTAATTTTCTAACACAGTAACTATACACTAAAGTATACCATTTAAAGGCTCTGTGTTAATTTTATAGGTAATGGGGCCCACATTACGGTGTCTGAAGAGAACACTGAAGAGTGCATTGAGTGGAGTCCAGCTTTGACCACCGTGGCAGTTACTACAGAGGATCTAAACAGGAAAGATGGTGAAGAAATCTCAGGTAATTTTGTAGTACCAGACTGGATAGCTTTGAGTTAACCGTTGATATCTGGGGCTGCTGCCTGCCCTTTTGCATGGGAGTGAACTGATTTCTTTTTTTCATTAAAACAATTTGCTTTATCCATTGGTTATAAAATGCAATTGCCCAGAATGCTGAAGCACATAAAAGCATTGACCTAGTGAACATCTGACCTATACGTGCCAACAAGTTCAAACTTGGATGATCTGTAGTCCGTTTATCTTGAATGGGAAAAACTAATATTGTCTCCCCAACCCTCCCTCCCCATGCCACAACACGAGTCTACAAATGTAAGTGTATGTTTGGGTTCATATTACATATCATCATAAACAAGAATGGATGTGATGAATCAATGGCGCTGTGCTCTGTCAGGCAAATATTGCCAGCACTGAAGCCCAGATTACATTCATTCAGTTGATTTGGGCAGGTTCCATCACTTGTACGCCTGATATCAGACTCCTGAAACAATTGGTCTATTCCAAGCTTTGTCATGGAATGAGATTACCAAATGGACAGAAGGAAAAATTAAAGGGTGTGCTCAAATCTACCGTGGAAAAATTGCAGCTTTCCCACATATTTGTCTGTGACCACTCATTGAGGAAGGAGCATTTGAGGTGGCAGTGAGAACCTTGAGTCCCTGTAGCACATGAGGCCATGTAAATGGTAGGACCAAGCATATTACCTCCCAAACTATCAACTCTTTAAGTCACCTTCTGTTCTAAGTGTGGAATAATCTAGTTCGCATGTTGGCTCTTCAGTCACCTTAGAACCCACAAATCTGCAGCAGAAGTGGGTGAACCCTCATCCCAAGGGATTGCCTAAGAAGAAGAATAGACGTGTATCCGTTGATGTTAGAATACTGTGGTTTGTACCCCTCTCCTGCATCCTGACAGAGTATCTGAGTGGCAATGAGAAAGTGGTGCCATTTAGAAGAGCTATTGTCTTTGAAAGCAGCATTAAACTGGGGCCCCATTTACCTCGCCAATGTTTCTTATCAAGCTAATGTCATTAAGTTTTTATACCTTGGTACACTTGACAGTAATATACCAATACCAAGACTGAGATTCAGATTACCAATCTCAGTTGTTTGTGTCCTGGATGAGCACGAATTGGCCACATAGCAGAAGTGGCAGCACTTAAAAATATTGTTTTACTGTGAACGGACAGCATGGTGGTGCAACGGTAGAGTTGCTGCCTTGCAGTGCCGGGGATGCTGTTTCGATCCGGACTACGGGTGCGGTCTATATGGAGATTGTACGTTCTCCCCGTGACCGAGTGGGTTTTTTCCGAGATCTTCGGTTTCTTCCCACACTCCAAATACGTACAGGTTTGTAGGTCAATTGGGGCGTGGGTTTGTATACTTGGTATATATGTAAATTATCCCTAGTAAGTGTAGATAGTGTTAATGTGCGGGGATCGCTAGTTGAAGCGGACTCGGTGGGCTGAAGGGCTTGTTTCCCCGCTGTATCTCTAAACTAAACTCCTTCAGCATGTCCTTGGGTCTCAAACGGCACTTCAAATCTATTTAAGGCCATTCTGTTATTTTTCTTCACTTTTGATTAATGTCGCTTCAGTTGAAAATCTGAAGCAACTGATGATCACAGATTGTGGCAGAGCAACATAGTGCAATTTGAAATGATCAAAATGGCCTTTTAATGAACATATAACCATATAACAATTACAGCACGAAAACAGGCCCTCTCGGCCCTTCCAGTCCGTGCCGACCATTTGTTTTCCCCTAGTCCCATCTACCTGCACTCAGACCATACCCCTCCATTCCCTTCACGTCCATATACCTATCCACTTTACTTTTAAATGTTAAAATCGATCCTGCCTCCACCACTTCTGCTGGAAGCTCATTCCACACAGCCACCACCCTCTGAGTAAAGAAGTTCCCCCTCACGTTACCCCGAAACCTCTGTCCCTATGTTCTCAACATAGGTTGAGAAAACTAGGAGGTCTAAGGTACATTGTGTGGACACTGTTTTTCTCCACAGGAGGCATTTGGCTCTCTGCCTTGTGGGTTCTGGAAGGAATCGTCACTTAGTTCTGTGATTACTTTTCTTCCGATAACCCTGAGAAGCTTCCGATAACCCTGAGAAGCTTCCATTCCAAATATATCTTCAACCATGTTGCACTGAAGTTAAGTGCAAACCAAACAGTTCCCTGTAACTCTCTCGTGATTCTTTATGGAACCATCTGTTTATGTGGGTTCTTGCTTCTCACGTTATCTGAGTAAGTGGAGGTAGAATGTTTTGCATCCATTGTCATTATAGAGTTCTAAGATAATAATCTGATCTGGGACATAACTCGTGTTGGTAGAATATCAGATTGATGGAGTCACTTTATTTGTTGCAGAGGACACCTTGGCTTTCTGGAAAGGAATAGCAGACGTGGGTTTGCTGGGGGAAGTTGTTACCAATATTCAGAAGGAGCTGATGGAGATGCTGGCTGGTGTTCAGCAGAGGATGGGTCAAACTCCACTGCAGATTACAGGTAGGGAGAGGAGTATTGTGCTTCACATACTTGAGTACTGGCCCTCGAATGATAATTTTGCAACAGTAACTTTCAAATTAATTCCTGTTTGGGTTTCGGCAGACATATCATTGAGATGAACTATGACAGAGAGCCACATCTGATCATTTCACATTCAGTTTGTTATCTCACTATTTCAAATGGGAGGTAAAGTACTTTGCAGCTGCCATTCATAATTACTATACAGCCGTACAATCATATTCTCATTGATCATTTCACATTCATTGACTGGACAAATTGAAGATGCCATATACAGCATATTTCTTGGACCAAGGAGAAATTTCATCTCATCTGTCATGATAGGCAGAATCTTTACTCTGACTGATCTCTAGTTCTGGATTATATAAAAGCATTTCAGAATATGTTGTGTGTTTGTTTCAGATGCTGCAGTTCTGAACAACATGGCACACACATTTGGCCTTCTGGAGACTGTGAAGAAGGTCTTGGACAACAGGAAGAGTCAAACTGATCAAAGCCAAGAACAGATTCACAATGATCTTGCAGGTAAGTTGCATTTATCGAGTTGTTATCAGACAACTGAACCGTCCTATCACCAGCTCGACTGCAGTCCTGACTGCCCATCTACCTCTTTGGAAACCTTTGAATTATCTTTAATCAGACTTGATCTTCTACTTAATGATGTGCTTTTTTCCTTTTATCTGCACACTGTGGGTGCCATCTTGCATCCTTCAAGTTTCAATTTTATTAAAAATGTGGTGTCATAACTTTGCCATAAAGGTCCATTCTTCTGGTGGCGGCACGGGATCGGTGTTGCAGGGGGCGGCCTTGCCATGTGATGTCAAAGTCCTCCACTGCTCTGTGCCGCTGCAAACTGCATCCAATCTAATTGACCCCCAGGCTGCTGCAAGGTCTCCAGCGGCCCACTCCACAGCACATCGAACCAGGCACATTGACCTGTAAATGCGCCATCCTTCGTCTCACATGGCCACCAATCTGTGCATTGGGGGCACCTCCCGTAGCCGACCTCAACATCCAGAGCGCCTCCGAGGCCAGCTCAGCCCGCTCACTCACTACTCTCCCCTGTCATCACAGGAATGTGAAAGTCCGTCAACAGCTGCACTCAGTGGGTCAATAAGTATTAAAATCACAAAATAGTATGTATCAAGGGATAAGATTGTTTTTGTTTGGGTACACCCTTTACTTCCATAAGAATCCTTTATGTTGGAGTCCATTGACAGAGTAAAACATGCATGCCCAGTCTGTAAAAAGTAAATACTTAAATATTATTAAAAATTCAACACTGCATATCTACACGTTGCTGGTTCTTCATCTCCCCTTTGGTATGCAGCTTAATTGTTGCCATGATCTTTGGGCGGTTTGTGAAATTTCTCACATTTGAGTAACTGACACCACATATTCAACTTACAAAATATCACGTTACACACACACAAAGCATCCCACAGTTCCTGACAGAAGAGTCACACTGCCACATAGGAGACATGTAATCAAAACTCTGAAAGAATTAGAGAACCGTGTAGGTTAATGGAGGGAATTCCAGAGCTTGAAGCTCAGGTGGGTAATCGGTAGTGTGCAGGAGAAGATAATTGGGGATTTCAGGAAAAGATAAGGAAGGAATCTTGCATGTACGTGAAGAGAAGATGGTAATGTTTTCTATTAATTGCCTTTGTCTGGTTACATTGATAATGGGGGTGTTTGATATTCATTTTCTTTGAACAGTACTGCTTTTAAAGATCCATTCAGTACTAACTGGTATTTTATTGTACTCTGATATTGATTACACTTTTAATTGCCTCATAATTCCACATGCTGAGCCACAAACATGAGGTGTAATAAGAACTTGCGCAGTTGGTGATGTTACCATTTCGATAATGTATAATTTATTTTCCTTTCCCAATTCCTCCTACTCTTGCTTCCTTCTTGCCAATAGAACTGGAACGCCAGCTGGAGGAGCAGAGGAGACGAGCCAAGGAACAGAAACTGAAAAACCAAACATTGCAAAATGTGGTGCTGATGCCGATCGCCACTCCCAAACCCAACAAGCGCCCTCGACTCCAGAGACCTGCCTCAGCCAGCGTTCTGACCCCAACCACACCGCTTCAGCAACCCCAGTTCACGGTCATATCACCCATTTCAATCACGCCAATGGGAACAAACTTTTCCGTTGCCAATGTCACAACCATGCCCATGACCATTGGCCAGCAATCCAGCCCTGTCACTGTCCACACACTGTCAGGTGGGTCGCAGATTTTCACCAGGTATGCCTCCGTGGTCAGTGCGGCCAAGACTACCTCCGACACGGTCACCATTCATCCCGCCTCCAGCCTTGCCCTGCTGAGCACAGCCGCCATCCAAGACAGCAACGCCATCACAACAATGGCTGGTATGAGCATGGGCCCCGTGGAGCTAGTCACAGTGGACTCTGGTCTGGCCTCTGTTGTTCAGAGCCATAGTGTTGATCATTCAACAGCAGAATCGCAGACTGTGATTGAAATTCATCCTGGGCCAGAGATGGACTCAGACCCAGATGGTGTGGCAGAAGCAGATTGTGATGATAAGACACCTGAAACGGACAACGAAACCCAAATACAAGCCATCGAAATTGTGGCCCATGAGGATCAGCAGGATGAGGAAAATTGAAAGAAGAAAAACAAACATTTGAGCTATAAAAGTAATTGCTTGGCTGTATCTGAATGTACTGTTACCAAAACGTAGTTATGTGTAAAAGGTATGAATTTTGACATGATTTTTTTTAAAAGAAGGAATGCAATATTATGATGCGTTCTTTGTGCTCTGTTCCAACCATGGGTTAGAATCCGCTCCAGTTTCCTTCATTTTGTATGCTGCCATCAACCAAGTGTTTGGGTAGCATGTAATTATCTCGCATTGTTTCTCCCTTATCAGAACAATTTGTAATGAAGATGCAATCTGGTTTCTTGATGTATTTGAATGCAAAATAAGTACCAGACCCATATACTTAAAATTTCTCACCACAACTCCCACAGGCAATTGTTAAGCCAGGAGAGTTGATTCAGATTTAACCATGCCTAGTCTAAGCATGGCATCGACATTTGATTACCTGCAAGTGGTGGGGATTGTTCCTACTTGAAGCAGAACTAAAGTTTGAAGGACCAGTAGCAGTGGATAATAAAACCAGCTGAAGAAAAATTGTATCTGACATTGGATACTTGGAGAGAGGTTTGGAAAGCAGCGACAATAGATGTAACAGGTGAAAAAACAGCAACTCCAGATGGTGCAAAACTGATGTAAAATAACGACAAATTGCTGAAAACACTCAGCATTTCCATAGCATTTGCACAAACCAATACATGGGTCTGCATCTTGAGGTCTGCTTCACTTTTTTTTAAAGAATCCACTTAATAAAATGTTGATTCTTTTCAGATGCTGCAGACCTTGCTGTTCGCTGGTATTTTTACTTCAATTGTAATTCCCTTGCATACCCTTGCCAAAATTGAACAGGTTCCTATTTGTGGAAGGGCAGCTTCATTGTGTCTCCTTTTCAATGATGTTTTCAGAAGTTTCTTAATGTGAGGCTGTAATGTTTTAATTTGCTTATTATGAATCCACAATATGTACATTTTTTAAACTAAACCAACAAAAAATGCGTAGCATTCCTATATAACAATTAAATGCATGTGACAGAAAGGTGATTGAAATTAATCAAATGCTTTTATTCGGTGTCTTGTCTAAATATACATTTATTTTTGTAATTCACTCCTTCCACTGATTTTTGCTGACAGATATCAAAACCTAACAGCAATGACAGATGATTGCATAGTTTGAGAATCATTGTCAAGATTTACTCACCAAACACATCTAAATTTTAAATAGTGCTTCAAAGCAACTGACTACTTTGAGCTAGTTCTCCTTCAGCATTAGTGAAATGAAATGGTGAGTTAGTTAGCTTTTGCTTGTGTTGGCCAGGACATTGAGAACTCTGTGCTCTGAGATTATTTTCCTTGCGAGCAGAGAGCCATGATTTACAATCACTTAAAATAAAGTGGTACTCCCAGCCACGCAGCAATTCCCTGCAATTTTCTCAGCGACAATGAGCAGGGAGTTCGTTCCCTGTTACAACGTGGATCTCCAGTTGGGTCATATAGTGTGATTTGTACCAGAAATCTGACTGAGCAAGTCACTTGGTGATGAAGCATTTGTATGGTTGTTGAGAATGCCATCAATGAGCAGTGGGGTACATCGAGCTGGGGGCTGTTTGTTCCAATAAGAAAGGGGGTGCTGAGGAATGCTATGTAGACTTCTTTAAACCCTGAAACTTGGGGAATAATTATTCCCATAATTAATACTGAGGGGCAAGAATGAATGAATGTAGGAAATATTTGAAGTCGAAATACAAATGACCATTGCTGTGCAAAACAGTTTAATGTAAGTTTTGCTTAAATCTTCCCCTTAAGATTTTTCTGGGAACTTGGATGTATACAGTATTATTCACAATCTAAATCTGTCCCAAAGCATTTGATGACGATTTAAATATTTTTTTAACCAAATCATAGTGCAAATTGTAAAACCTAAGTTTTTTTTTAACCAAACTTTTGCTTAACAGTTCTGTTTTTAGCAAATGATCAATATTTTAGGCGCTTTGTTTATGTATTATGGCCTTGTCTGCGTTTACAGATTCCACCTCTACACTGCAACAGTCTCCCTGAGCATTTCTTCCATTCTATTCTTTAAGTTCTTTGCATAATCTTTGGAGGAGGAGGATAAAATATTTTTTACGCTGGTGGATAAATAAAAGATCATAATTTTAAAATCATAGCCTGGGCAATTCGTAGTAAAGTGAGTGCAAATATCTTCATGTGAAGAGTGGTCAAACCTCGCCCCGTTCTAAAATAGATGTCGATAATAAATTTCATATCCAAAGATTGGGTAGATAATTGCAAGCCAAGGTCATTTGAGGATACAGAATCAGGAGGAGAATTGAAATGCAGTAAATCTCAACCATAATCCAAGTCCATGTGAGTTTATTGTCGTGTGTCCCTGATAGGACAATGAAATTCTTGCTTTGCTTCAGCACACAGAACATAGAAGGCATTTACTACAAAACAGATCAGTGTGTCCATATACCATATATAAATATATACACACATGTATGACCTATATAATCTCATCAAACCATGAGAATTGACAGGCTAAATAATAGTATTTCGTGCTCCCACTTTGACTACCATATCTTGTGGGGCATTTGTTAAGGATGAACTGTGTGTCATTTTCAGCTGTTGCTTCAATGGTAGAGAAGCATACGTATGCCTCTGTCCTTTATTTTATTAAGGGCCAAGGATGAGGAAAAGGCTGAAGAAATTTAGTGGGATGATGATAATTTGGTGTTCAGACTAATATCCAAGATGAACCATCACCCAATAATATGGTAGTGAAGCATTTTGAACTGGGATGACAGCTTCTAAATCTTTGCAGCTCGATTCTAATTGTAATTGGATGCTTGGAAGTGAATTAATTAATCACAGTGGGTGTGATGATATATAGCAATTTAAGGGACAGCAAATTGTCCCCGAAGTAGAGTTTAAGTTTGATTCTAGGGACTTGAATACACAATCCACATTGATGCCCCTGAAATACCAGGAGGCTTGGCATTGCTGTGGAGCCATTGATGCATGAAACACAGGTAAATGTAAAATATGTCACAGAACTATTTCAAAACAGAACAAGTTCTCCTTGGTGTTCTGTCAATATTTCTTGACCAACAACAGATTATATACAAAGCAGGAACTGCAGAATATGAATACTGGCGCATTTCCCACTTTATAACAATTTAATTCAAATATACTTAATTTGGCAATGGAGGGATTTGTGACATCATGAGATCATGAAGGGTGCTTTGTAGGTACATGCTTTTCTTTAAATCAGAATAACAGCTCAGCCATTCAAGCAGCATCTGTGGAAAGAAAACAGTTGACATTTGAGCATAAGGACTCTTAGAATGGATAAGAACGGAGGATTTACAGTTTTCAAAGCAGCTGAGGGGAGCTCCATATCTCTAAACCTATCCTATCTAAGTACCTGTCCAAATGTTTTTAAACATTGTGACAATACCTACCTCAACTACCTCCTCTGGCAGCTCTATTCATATACCCACCTCCCTTTGTGTAGAAAACTTTGTCCCTCAGGTTTCCATTAAATCTTTCTCCATCACCATGAATCTATATCTACTGGTTCTTGATTCCCCTACCCTGGGGAAAAAACTGCATTTGTATCCTATATTCTTCTCATGGTTTTATATACCACCATTAAATCACCCCTCATCCGCCTGCACTCCGAGGAATAAAGTCCTAGCCTGCTCAACCTTCCCCCTATAGCTCAGGCCACAAGTCCTGACAAGGTCCTCGTAAATGTTCTCTACGCTCTTTCTAGTTTGATTTTTGAATATACTTGTAAAATCTTATTTGCCCCCTATCTCTGCTATTAGCTATTGTAATTAATAACCAGAAGTTCGTATTACTGATCTATAATTTTTTAAATACTAAAGTACTATTCTAGTGATTCAGAAAATTTGAAAGTGTCTTCTCAGTAAAGCATGTCTTCCAGGGAGAGGGAAATGACAACCTTAATAATTATAACAAATAGTAAATTATTAATCTAGATTTTATTTGGATTCTTCGTGGAATATGTACATTCCGTTCCTACCTGATTGAGAACGTCATATTTTCCTTGAAAGACATAAAAAATAAGTTTACCTCCTTGTAGATCATTCCTGTTTCACAACTGGCCTTCATAATGATTGCTCGCCTGAGCTCCTTTTGAATTACATGTCATTCGCAGAGAAGGAATATATTTATGTAAAAGGTGACACAAAGTGCTGGAGTAACTCGGGTCAGCCGGCATTTATGGAGAACATGGATAGGTGACTTTTCGGGTCACCACCCACTTATATACATATGTAACTCCTTTTAAAATATGCCAAGCCCTTCGATGCCAATTAATCATTTTCTGAAATAAAGGCATTGCAGACGTGAAACATATGAGCTCGTCAATCAGCACTCAGCAAGATTTTTTTTTAAACCATTGTGGTATTGCACACTACCTACAACACAAACTAGTCCATTGATTCTGTGTTGGTTCTGCATAAAGTGATCAAGGCAGTCTAATTTCCCCATTCCCCCATTCTTTACAATAGCTTTGCATTTTTTTACCATCATAAACCACAATTTAATTTGCAGCCATCACAGTTTAACATAGTTCCTTACATATCAACTGTTCACAGTATAATTAATAATTCATTTCCTCTTGGTAGGCATGGATGTTTTACCAACCACATTAAATCAAGAGCCCTGGTCAGTCTCTTAAACTCCTGACTCTATCAAACAGAAATCTTAAAGAAATAAAGCAAAATAAGAAATATTCAGCCACTGCACGCAGGCCAGTAATTGAAATTACCTGCTTTTTGATAAAAGACACTTAATTTTGAGTATGAAGGACATCATTTTGCAGATATAGAAACTTGGAAATATAGTAAACAGTGCAAGGAGAGAGGGATTCTGGAGAGTATAGAGAAACCTAATTGCCAGATCTTTCTAGACCCAGATTGCTGCCTGGAATAATTGCCTACACTTTAACCACACCTTTGCTAATTGGTACAGATGCATTCGTACAATCTTGCGAGGCTCCTGCATCTGGGAGACATCCATTAAACCAAAGTAAACACAGTGGTGACTAGACATCGGAGTGCTGAGGTCCCACCCAATTACATCCCAAATGTACTTCCTCCCAACTCCCCACAGCCTGTCCATGTCCTTAGACGCATGATCTCTGCTCAGAGACTTACAATAGCTTTGCGATTTTTATTGTCATAAAACGCAATTCAATTTGCAACCATAATAATTTAACATTGTACCTTCCATCTTCTTCTTGCGTATGGCGTGCACAGCCTAAAGTTGTAGGACAACTTGTTCTAATTGATCTTATTTGATTGTGCACGTCAGGTTGATTGCATTCATCGAAACAGGGCGGACCACGTGAAGGTTGCAATCTCCCACCCTGTACCTTC
Source organism: Okamejei kenojei (assembly GCA_035221665.1). Classification (NCBI taxonomy): domain Eukaryota; kingdom Metazoa; phylum Chordata; class Chondrichthyes; order Rajiformes; family Rajidae; genus Okamejei; species Okamejei kenojei. The sequence continues at coordinate 9,975,141 of CM069157.1, forward strand.
CATATCAATGGAATGCTTGGATAGAGCTTTGTCACCTGACAGCACAGTCAAGGAATGGACATACTTTTAGTCCCCACACTGAAGGGTGAGAATTCTGATTCATATGAAAGTGGATTGGGGCTCTCTGCTAGATAGGTAGGTTTATGATCTGCATGGAATTTTCCCAGCTTAACATTGATGGTTTACACTGAAAAAAGACACAAACTGTTGGAGTAACTCAGCAGAACAGGTAGCATCTCTGGTGAATCTGACTCGAAACACCACCCATTCCTTTTCTCCAGAGATGCTGCCTGTCCCGTTGAGTTACTCCAACATTTTGAGTATCTTTGGATTGAACCCTGGAGATTCTTTTGGAATGACTGACCATAGCTGACATGATTCACCCCTTGTAGTATTAGGTGTGAAGCTTAGAAGAATAGTGGAAAGCAACAAGAATGATATGATCTTAAAGGGGCAGAGGAAAAGTAAGACCTATGTGTACGCAGTTTCAAAGTTGTTCTTTGATACAGACTCCATGCCATTCTCAACTTGAACAGGGAAAAATTGTTCAATGGGAAAAGATTTATGTTAATCCTTTGTAAAACATTGCTTAAGTCTCAGCTGGCAGAGTGTTCAAGTTTGGGCCCGCTGGTTAGGCAAGATGTTAAATTCTTACTGATGAGATTCACTAGAATGATATGAGAGATGAGGGAGTTGGCTGCAGAGGCTGGAAAAACTGGGCTTTTGACTTACAGAAGAAGCAATTTCATCAAAGTGTTCAATATAATTAATCCTTTTAATAAAGGAGAAATAATTTCCATGGCAACAACCAGTCAATTCATGCTTGAGATATGAACAAAGTAACCAGAAGGGAGTTTTGCATAGCTAGTTACTACAATTTGAGATCAAATGATTGAAAGAGTGGGGCAAGTATATGCAATACTAACAATCAAATGGGAATTGGGAACGCACATAATTGAACTTGCAGGGCTTTGAAGAAAGTGGAACATAGATAACTCTGAAGAACCCAAATTGTTAGATAACTAGAGAACCCGAAATGTTGTCTAGCCGTCCTAGCCGGGAATCTAGCGGAGTTCTTCCAGCATTTTGTGTTTTTACTCAAGATTCGAGCCTCGTGTCTACATCTTCCTGTGACCACAACTGTTTCCCTTGGGTACTCAGCATTCCTTCTACATCCTAAAGGCAATCCTGGCCTAGATCGGACCATTCAGAGACTTGGAACTTGCAAGATGGTGGTGGAACATAGTGACTCGCTGTGTACTGCTCCAGGAGGATCTATTGTACTCATGTATTGCAAGATTTGATGGATAGCATGCAAAACAGACATTTCACTATATCTCTGTATATGTGACAATAAAGAAACCATTCATCCATTGAAAGCTTAGTAAACTGAAACAGAGGCCTACGCCAAATAAACCTTAATTCTGGTGTCTGATCCGGGTTTTGACACCAGAAAGGCAATTAAGATCCTGGAGAAAAAGTGCAGTATATAATTATTAGAATGATTTCAGGCACTGAGATCGTTAAAGACACAGAACTGCAGATGCTGGAATCTTGCCTAGAACACAAAGTATTGGAGTAACTCAACAGGTCGGGCAGCATCTCTGGAGATAGGGTACGTTTCAGAGACCCAATCCAAAATATCATCGGTAGACAAAATTGCTGGAGAAACTCAGCGGGTGCGACAGCATCTATGGAGCGAAGGAAATAGGCAACGTTTCGGGCCGAAACCCTTCTTCAGACTGATGTAGGGCAGGGCTGCCAACTCTCACGCTTTGAGCGTGAGAATCACGCATTTGAAGAAACTCTCACGCCCTCACGCTGATCAGAAATTTCTCACGCTCTGTGGAGAGAAATTCTGTGATCAACGAAAATTTCAAAACTCAGATAAACTGCATTGTCCGCGGCTGTTGGAGAGCCGGGGTTGAGGGAGGGATGGAAGCAGATGTAGCGGCGGGAACAGATGCGGACGGAAAGCCGGGGCTGCGAGTGTTAACGGGGCTGGCGAGTCGCTCGCTGCATCTCCGGCCATGGTGCAATGCAAGAGTCCTGGGCCGTCGCAGGCGTCGGAAGCGTTGCGCCGCTGCCGCGGGAGTCTCTGTGCGATGGGACAGAGGCTCTCAAGGGGAGGTGGAGAGAGAGAGGAAGGAGACAGGGGGAGAGAGAGAGAGGGGCTGAGAGGAGAGACAGAGGGGGAGTGAATGGGGAGAGAGGAGAGGGGGAGGGGGGAGAGAGATGGGGGAGAGAGGAATGGCCTCTTCCTGCACCTATTTTCTACGTTTCTATGCTTGAGTATATGGCAATAAAACTCAATCACTTGATTTTTAAGCATTCATGCATGGTGGAGGTATAATGTGGTCATAGAGTGATACAATGTGAAAACAGGCCCTTCAGCGCAACTTGCCCACACCTGCCAACGTGTCCCAGCTACGCTATCTGCTTTTGGTCCATATCCCTCCAAACCAGTCCTATCCATGTATCAGTCTAACTGTTTCTTAAATGTTGGGATGGTCCCTGCCTCAACTGCCTCATCTGGCAGCTTGTTCCAAACACCCACCACCCTTTGTGTGGATATAGTTACCCCTTAAAAAGTTACCTCTTAAAAATACTTCATACAAAAAACATTTAAATTATACTTCTACAATGCACTAAAACATGATTTTAATACATAACATTTCAAAAAGTTCCTACCCTGGGAGGGGGGACACCCTTCTTCCATACCCTCTCCCCACTCGGTTGCTCCACTCCCTCACCGGGTACCCCCAAGGCCAGTGATCAGTGATCGCTCAGCCTCCCCACTTTCAAAAACGCTCCGCGGCCCCTGGTTCAGATGGAGAACACTAACAGATGTGAGCGGGGAACCATGATGTTTGGATCCCAATGCTCAGCGCTTCATGTTTCAGAGTTGGCTAATGTTATTGATTTGTAATTAGCCTGATGACTTCAGGACTGTTTGTTACGAAAATGAAAGAAATGGTATCAGAATACTTATACAGCTGAGTGAGTATAATTTTATGGATGGGAATTGTGTTCAACCAATTGATGACTTCTTTGACAAAGTGAATAGCATGTTAGATAACAAGGAAGCCAATGAATGTAGCAAATGTTGTTATCCATAATCCGGTCTGTGAAGTGCCCCATAAAGGATTACTGCATTAGCTAAGCACCTGTGGACTTGAACGTAATAGGTTAAGTCCAGGGGGTCAGATATGGGGCTTTATGTGTGGGCCAGATATATTGTCAGTGCAAAGGGGCTAGGAGCAAGGCCAAGTGTCTATAAAGTGCCAAGTGCCTATATGACAATAAAGGAATCTGAATCTGAATCTGAATCTGAATCTGAAGTGTGCATCTAGAGTCAAGGTCTGGAATAGTACTAGGTATGCAGTCAAAGCTGGGACCAGGGGTGTGTCAGCACTGGGAACCTAAGCAGGTAAGCAGCTATGATCAGGGTAGAATAGGGGGCCAGGTGTAGGGCTGGACTCAGGGACAGGAATGAGAGAAGGTATGCAACTGGAGTCAGAGCCAGGAGTAGTACCAGGTGTGCAGTGAGACCCAGGTTAGCCAACATGGGCCAAGTGTTTGATTATAATCTGATTTCCATACATGAATACATTAAGATCATTCATGTGCTGCACGTATGGATCAGAGCCTGGGCTCTACTGTGGAATGTAATTAGGAATGTAATTTACTCTAACCTTATTCATAGCTAATCCAATTTAAAGCATATATATTGCATTCAAGTGTAAGTTAAAAGACTCGCTACAGTATGCACCATATTGCACAATTTCAAGCTGAAAAATGCAAAAGTTCCGTACCAATGGGAGGGGGGACACCCTCCTCCCACACCCCCCACCGGTCGCAACGCACCCTAGGGGCTGGGCGGGGCGACATGCTGGAGTAGTCGCACTTTTCCACATTCCCAATCTGTTCATCTTCAACTGTTATTATAGCTCAGCCTAAGTTTTATAACTACCCATAAATATTTAAACACCATCGACAGCACCTCTCCACACCGCAAAGATGCCAGGCAGAGGGAAGAAAGAGGAGCCAACGACAGAAGACTCGACGACCAGCATCGTCATGGCTACGCGAGCAGCCATGTTAACAGAGCACAAGGCATCGCTACTGGCAGAACTCAGCGCAGCGTTCTTCAAACTGGAAACAAAGCTGGACAATACCCAGACCACTACTCTAGACTAACAACAGCGTCTTTCGTCATTAGAGTCATTTGCCGATACCACCAGCCAAGGCGTGCGAGCTACGGAGACAATGCTAACTACGGCGACCGAAGAGAACGTCAAGCTGAAGTCTAAGCTTATCGACCTGGAAGGCAGGAGTCGCCGAAATAACATAAGGGTAGTCGGTCTCCCCGAGAGCATCGAAGGCCCCCAAACAACAGCTTTTTTCTCTCAACTTCTGCTCGAGACTCTTGGCGAACACACACTGGAATCATCCCCGGAGCTAGACCGAGCCCACCGTACGCTAGCAGCCAAGCCAAGCCCTGGTTGGAAACCCAGAGCAGTTGTGATTTGCTTCCATAGATTCCAGATCCGCGAGTTGGTGGTGCGTGAGGCTCGGAGGCAGAGGGGTCAGCTGAAGTACAAGGACATCCCGATCCACATTTTTGAAGACTACTGTCCCGAGATAGGTGAACAACGCTTCGCATACCGAGACATTATGAAGGAGCTGTACAACCTGGGTCTCAAACCCTCCCTTCATTATCCGGCCAAGCTGTTCATCACGGCCGGGGAAAGAAAGAGGCGACGGTTAACATCTCCCGAGGACACTCAGGATTCCATTTCATCTTACCGTCGACGCAGACCGGGACCCACAGATGACTGACTTCGCCCGGTACATCTACATCCAAGTGGCACAGGGGCCCGGTTAACCTACGGTCACTTCATGGGCTAACTTTAGCTCATAACCTTAGCCTGACTGCTCTTAGCTACTAGCGCTCGACCTTGCTGATTATACTAGAACCCTGTCCTGAAATATATGAGGCCGATAAGAAATCACCACGATTCCTGACTATGTTATACCAACTTTTCCTTATAATGTTTATGTGTAATCATACTTGAAAGACTCTTCCCCTGCACATGCTATAAAATTGGGCTTAAAGGACCCACTTTGTGGTTCGTAATCTGATCGCTGCCTTCTTGTTTTTAACACTGGCTGCTAACGTTGCCAGCATTTGACCGGTTTGTTTACACTAGTCTTCATAGCGGACTGTCTGGGACTGATAAGAACTCATTGTAGTCAAGGCTGTGTTACACCAATTAGTTCTTACAGCGTTTTTGTTTAACAATACTTAATTGACGTTCTTCTGCCCTGCGCTTTAATCCAATAACCCAGTTTGCAATTTGCTAATCTCTCTAACGCTAACTCTTTCTTTTTACCTTGTCAACTTTAAGTTATACTATGTCATACCAAAGGAAGCTATTCTTGTTTCACTTATACGTTGGCCTACTTATTTAGTATCACCATTTTGTTAATTTTCTTTGTCTTATTATTACTATCATCACTAATATTATTACCATTAGTATTAGCAATGTCATTGGTAGCACAACTAACATGGCAATTATTTTAACTTTGTATTCATTCATTTATGTTTATTGTACTTTATTGCTATTATCTATTTTTAAAATTATTATTATCATTGTTATCATTACTATATTTATTTCATTTTATGCTACTTTACTGACAATGAGCGATCTTGTTGCTTTGGGAGGTGGAAATATTGGGAGTTAAGATCGGACAACTCCATGCGGATGCGAGGACAACCTACCTTGGTGCAATGGGCACTCAAGGTTCGGTTGGGACATTGGGGATCTCAGGTCCGGGGACTCAGGTTTGAAAGATAGCTAAGTGATATGTGTCCCGATTGTTTGTTGTGTGTGTACGTATGTATGTATCTTCTTTTTTTTTTAATTTATTTTTATTTTTTATTATTTTTTAAAATTATTATTATTATTTATTTGTTTTTAATTTATTTTATACTTCTCCCCCCCCCCCCCACCCACACCCACACTCTTTGCAGCTGGCTTTGATGCGCTCTTCCGTCTCAACGTGCAGTACCACAGCGCTCTGCCCAGTCGCTTGGATATAGCTAAATATGGCCAACACAAACGACATTCTTAGATTTGTCTCGTGGAACGTGAGGGGGGTGGGGGGTCCTACTAAGACTGATAGGATCTTGGCCCACTTGCAACAGCTTAAGGGCGATATATTTTTTTATTCAAGACACCCACCTTCGCAACTGAGAGGTAACACGGCTTAAGAGAGGCTGGATTAGCCACTTATTTCATTCGAAATTTAATGATAGGGCTAGGGGTGCTGCTATCCTGATTCGTAAAAACGTTATGTTCGAACCACAGAAAACTGTGGAGGACCCTGCTGGCCGCTTTGTCATGGTTTCTGGCAAACTGCAAGACACACCTGTCGTATTGGCCAGTATTTACGGTCCCAACTGGGATGACAGCTCATGTGTAACCACATTTTTTACATCTCTCCCAAACATTGAAAATCACCACATCATTGTGGGTGGAGATTTTAATCTGGTCCAAGACCCTATACTGGACAGATCTTCGAACAAAGCCTCTACTTTAACTAAATCAGGTGGGACTTTGCATGCTTTTGCCAAACAACTTGGGCTCACAGACCCATGGAGACACACATTTCCCACGACTAAATTATTTTCATTTTTTCCCACGTGCACCGCACCTATACCCGTATAGACTTCTTCCTCTTAGATAACGGACTGCTCTCCAAAATCAAATCCAGGGTGTATCATAGTATCGTGATATCAGATCACGCTGCGACTTCCCTCGATCTCCACTTTCGTAAACGAACTAACCCCTTTAAACAGTGGAGGTTCAACTCCTCATTACTAGCAGAGGCTCACTACAAGCAATTCTTGCACTCCCAAATCATTTTATATTTTGAGCTGAATGACTCGCCAGACATAGAAAGAGGTATACTCTGGGAAGCTTCAAAAGCCTATATTAGGGGCCAACTTATCTCTTTTGTCTCCAACCTGAAAATAGCCGAGACGTCCCAAATGGCAGACCTGTTACGAAAAATAAAGGACATTGATGGCAAATATGCATCTGACCCAGACCCTAATTTTTATAAAGAACGCCTTAGGTCACAAACAGACTTTGACCTCACGTCTACTAATAAAGCCAAGCCAAGAGTGCTTAAATCTAGGCAACACTTTTTTGAATCTGGGGATAAAGCTGGGAAGTTTCTGGCCTATCAGGCCAGAACCGAGGCAACTTCACAGCTAATTCCAGCCATTAGATCTAGCTTAGGGGAGATCCACACTGATCCTCTTAGAATTAATGAAGCATTTGCTAAATTCTACGCTGAACTATACGCTTCCGATTGTCCTCCCACTGCAGATGACATGCTCCGTAGTATGATGTTTCCCCGAATTGACGATGAAGCCACGAGAGACTTGGGTGGTCCCATAACTGTTGCTGAGGTCCAAGCAGCCATCACATCATTGCAAAGCGGAAAGTTGCCCGGCCCTGACGGCTTCACTGTAGAATATTTCTCTCCTCGCACCTGTCCTGAGAGATATGTACAATGAGGCGTTTCTACATCGTCGCCTACAGCCCACCTTGTTGTGGGCTACTATTTCCCTGATTCTTAAAAAGGAGAAAGATCCCCTGCTTTGTAGCAGCTACAGACCAATTTCACTCCTGAATGTGGACCTCAAAATCCTCTCTAAAATCCTTGTGCTCCGTCTTCAACAAGTGATGCCCTCTATTATCTCGTTAGATCAAACCGGGTTCATGCCAGGCCGACAGTCCTCCCACAATACTAGGCGTCTCCTTAACATCATCCATTCACCCAAGTAGTGAGACCCCGGAGATAGTGGTCTCCCTTGACGTCGAAAAAGCTTTCGACAGGGTCGAGTGGAGGTACCTATATGAGGCGATGGACAGGTTTAGCCTCGGCAATAGTTTCATTCTTTGGGTCAGTTTGTTATACTCGTCCCCGGTGGCCTCAGTACAAACAAACGACACGCTGTCGCCCCACTTCCCCCTTCGGAGAGGTACCAGGCAGGGTTGCCCATTATCACCACTCCTGTTTGCTGTTGCGATAGAACCCTTGGCGGTTTGTTTACGCTCAGAGAACGGCTTTAAAGGTATTACACGGTTTGACACAACTCATAAAGTCTCATTGTATGCGGATGACCTGCTTCTGTACATCTCAAATCCAGTCAGCTCGCTCCCTGTGATTACGAATATTTTAGAACGGTTCGGTGCGAACTCTGGTTATAAACGTAACTACCAAAAAAGTGAGCTATTACCGATTAACTCATTGGCTAAGCAGCTCCCTCGCTCTTTAACCTCGTTTAAATCGCTACCTCGGCATTTTTTATCACAACACCTATATCTGATATGTTCCGCACAAACCTCCTGCCTCTGGTTGAGAAAGCTGAAAGAGACTTTGACCGCTGGTCAGTTTTACCATTATCACTCACGGCCTGGATAAATCTGGTCAAGATGGTCGTCCTACCCAAATTCCTGTATCTTTTCCAGCACATCCCTATACTTATCACTAAATCTTTTTTTGATAAATTGGAAAGGAGAATATCTAAATTTTTATGGGGTAGCAAACCAGCTAGAATTCAAAAGACGATACTACAGTCTCCTAAGAGAAACGGCGGTTTGGCACTTCCTGACTTTAGGCGATACTATTGGGCAGCTAACTTGCAAAAAATCCTGTATTGGATGAATGATGGTTGCGACCACCTACCGACCTGGGTACACATGGAAAAGGCCGGTTCACGTCTCCCGTTGCGGTCTGTTCTGTGCTCCAAACTCCCCATTTCTACAACATCTGTGGGTGCAGGCCCAATTGCTTCCCTCTCGCTCAAGATATGGAGTCAACTCAGGAAAAACTTAGGTTTACAAGGCCCTTCCATCTTGACCCCACTGCTTAACAATCACATCTTTAAACCTTCAAGTACAGACTCCGCATTCAAAACCTGGCATAGTAATGGTGTCAGTAGTATCAAAAACCTATACAAGGATGGCATTTTTACGTCCTTTGCGGAGCTTTCGTCCAACTACAGCCTCCCAAACTCCCACGTTTTCCGTTTTTTCCAGATTAGGGATTTTGTGAAGAAGACATTCCCTCACTTCCCAAATCGCCCCCCTGAAACCCTGACATTCCATCCTAGCTCTAGATCCCAACCGGAAGAAATGCATCTCTTTTTTGTATAACTTGTTAGGGTCGGTAATATTGAATCCTCATACCTCTTTAAAAGCTGCATGGGATGGCGAGCTGAATATGAAACTACCAGACCAGCAATGGGACTCTGCCTTAGATCTGATCCATTCTTCCTCTATATGTGCCCGTCATGGCCTAATCCAATGCAAAGTCCTTCACAAAGTCCACTACACAAATGCAAGATTATCTAGAATATACCCCGCTGTCGAGGACACCTGCAACAGATGTAATCAATTCCCTGCCAACCATAGCCATATGTTTTGGTCTTGCCCTAAGCTGGCAGCCTTTTGGAGGAGTGCTTTTGACGTAATAGGCAGAGCCTCCAAACCCACTGTCAGCTATTTTTGGTACTCCTCCCAACACCAACCTCTCTGTTGCGTTGAAGCGGGTCCTGGCTTTTACAACCTTGTTAGCCCGGAGACTGATCTTGCTTAACTGGAGGCTTACCTGTCCCCCGACACACGCCCGCTGGATCAAGGAGGTGCTCTAAAATTTAAAGCTTGAAAAACTTAGGTTTCAACTTATTTCCGGACTCAGAAGAGGACTGAGTGCCTTCTATCACTGCTCTGTCTTATTGCAGCTGCTCTCCCCTCAACCCCCCCCCCCCCCCCCCCCAACACCTTTTTAAAATTTATTTATTTATTTTTTTCAAATTGTTTTTGGGGGGGGGGGTGGTTTCGTACATTTTGTTTTGTTTATCTTATCATATTTGTGTGGATGTGTACGTATGTGAGTGTTGTTTGGCCCCGTTTGGTTCCGACCTGATTCGGGTGGATTGAGGGAGGGTAAGGGTAAGGGCTTTGAGGGTCGCTTACATACTGTTGCACAATTATGTCCTGACTATCACTGTCTGTTATCATTGTATGTATGCAAATTGCTGTGAAATTCAAATAAAAAGATTTAAATAAATTAATACATTAAGATCATTCATGTGCTGCACATATGGATCAGAGCCTGGGCTCTACTGTGGAATGTAATTAGGAATGTAATTTACTCTAACCTTATTCATAGCTAATCCAATTTAAAGCATATATATTGCATTCAAGTGTAAGTTAAAAGACTCGCTACAGTATGCACCATATTACACAATTTCAAGCTGAAAAATGCAAAAGTTCCATACCAATGGGAGGGGGGACACCCTCCTTCCACACCCCCCACCGGTCGCTAAGTACCTTCGGGCTTGGTCTCGCAATTTCTCACTCCCAACTCTCACCCAATGTTGGCAGCCCTGTGTAGGGTGGGGGGGGGGGGGGGGCGGGAAGACAAAAGGAAGAAGAGGAGCCAGAGGGCTGAGGGAGAGCTGAGAAGGGGAGGAGACAGCAAGGGCTACCGGAAATTGGAGAAGTAAATGTTCAGGCCACCGGGATGCAGACTGCCCAAGCGGAATATGAGGTGCTTCTCCTCCAGTTTCCAGTGGTGCTCACTCTGACAAGAAGGTCGGATTTGGAATGGGAGGGGGAGTTGAAGTGCTGAGCCACAGGGAGATCAGTTAGTTAATGCGGACCGAGTGGAGGTGTTCGGCGAAATGGTCTCACCGATGTAGATCAGCTGACACCTAGAGCAGCAGATGCAATAGATGAGGTTGGAGGAGGTGCAGGTAAACCTCTGTCCCACCTGGAATGACTGCTTGGGTCCTTGAATGGAGTCGACGGGGGAGGTAAAGCGACACGTGTAGCACCTCTTGTGGTTGCAAGGGAAAGTGCCTGGGGAGGGGGTGGTGCGGGTGGCAAGGGAAGAATTGACCAGGGAGCTATGGAGGGAGCGGTCTTTGCGGAAAGCAGACGGGGGGGGGGGGGGGGGAGATGGGAAGATGTGGCGAGTGGTGGGGTCACTTTGGAGGTGGCGAAAATGACGGAGGACTATTTGTTGTATGTGACGGCTAGTGGGGTGGAAGGTGAGGACTAGGGGGACTCTGCCCTTGTTACGAGTGGAGGGATGGGGAGAGAGAGCAATGTTGCGGGGTATTGAAGAGACCCTGGTGAGAGCCTCATCTATAGTAGGGATGTGGAACCCCCGTTCCCTGAAGAATGAGGACATTTCCGATGCCCTGGTGTGGAACACCTCATCCTGGGAGCAGATGCGGCGTAGACGGAGGAATTGGGAGTAGGGGATGGAGTCCTTACAGGAAGCAGGGTGGGAAGAAGTGTAGTCTAGATAGCCGTGGGAGTCAGTGGGTTTATAGTGGATGTCGGTCAAAAGTCTATCACCTGCAATGGAGATAGTGAGATCAAGAAATTGTAGGGAAGTGTCGGAAATGGTCCAGGTGTATTTGAGTGTCGGATGGAAGTTAGTGGCGAAGTTGATGAAGTTAGTCAGTTGCGTGTGGGTGCAGGAGGTAGCACCAATGCAATCGTCGATGTAGCGGTGGTCGTGGTCGGGGCTGGGGCCCTGGCACGTCTCGAACAAAGATTGTTCGACGTACCTTTCAAAGATGCAGGCATAGCTGGGGCCCATGCGCGTGCCCATAGCTACACCTTGTGTTTGGAGGAAATGGGAGGAGGCAAACGAGAAGTTATTAAGGGTAAGGACCAACTCCGCTAGGCGGAGGATAGTATCAGTGGACGGGTATTGGTTGGTTCTCCAGAAATGCTGCCTGACCCACTGAGTTAGTCCAGCACTTTGGGCACACCTGGGGGCATTTTTAAAAATAATTTCAAAAACAATATTAGGAATTAAGAAATACATACAGAAAAGTGCAACATTTCTTGATACAATCAACTGTGTCATCCACTCCCTTTCTTAGAAGGAGAAGGTTGGGGAATACCCTGCCAAGAGTCACCTAAGGTACAGGCAGGAGGTAAATGGGTGACCATCAGGAAAGGGAATAGGAGATAGATGCAAAATGTCATACTCAGTGATGTTCACATCAGTCTACACAAAAAAACCCTGCTACACATGGATATCCCTTCCCTTGTTTGAAGAGGAAAGTGGGGAAAATTCTAGCTCTCAATGTCCAGCGTTGGAATGCCAGAAACAAGCTACTGCAGATGCTGGTTTATTGTAAAGGTCACAAAGTGGTAGAGTAACTCAGCGGGTCAGACAGCTATCCATGGTCTAAAGAGATGCTGCCTGACCTGCTGAGTTCAGAATAAAAAGGCAAACCTTTAGAAAGGAGACGAGGAGGAGTTTATTTAGTCAGTGGGTGGTGAATCCGTGGAATTCATTGCTGCAGACCTTGATGGCTGTGGAGGCCAGGTCATTGAGTATTAAAAAAATTAAGGTGGAGATCGACAGATTCTTGATTAATTGGTGTGTCAGGTTTTAATGGGAGAAGGCAGGAGAATGGGGTTGAGAGGGAAAGAAAGATCAGCCAGACAAGAGAAAACTCGATGAACTTTTGCGTTATTCCAGCACTTTGTGTCCTTTTGTGTAAAGCAGCATCTGCAGTTTCAGGTTTCTACACAAAATACCCTTGCAACACATGGTGACATCCACTCAATTTCTTAGAAGGAGAAGGTTGGGGAATACCCTGCCAAGAGTCACCTAAGGTACAGGCAGGAGGTAAATGGGTGAGGTAAATGGGTGACCATCAGGAAAAGGAATGGGTGATGTTTCGGGTTGAGACCCTTCTTCAGATTGAGAGTTTGAGAAGAGGGAGACATATCTGAACCGTCTGAAGAAAAGTTTTTCCAGTCTTCAGTGTAAACCAGCATCTGCAGTTCCTTCCTACACATTTCGTCTGCTCCATTGCAGAATCTGCTCAAGGTATGCCTACTTTGAAGTTATCTTTCTCTCTCTGACAGGAAGAAGGGTCTCGACCCGAAACATCCCTATTCCTTCTCTCCAGAGATGTTGCCTGCCCTGCTGAGTTACTCCAGCATTTTGTGCCTAGCTTGGGTGCAAAGTAGCATCTGCAGTTCCTTCCTTATACTATTCTTATACCAATGTAAAGCACTTTGGCCAATGAGCGTTGTTTTTTAAATGTGCTATATAAATAAAAGTGACTTGACTTGACTTGACCTTCCTCCACATTCCATCATCAGAGTGTCTGTAGGTTATGGGGCGAAGGCAGGAGAATTGGGTTCGGAGGGAGAGATAGATCAGCCATGATTGAATGGTGGAGTGGATACTTTAAGGACGAGATGGGTGAAGAAGTGGCCTTGTACATTGGCAATCTATACTCCTAAAGACTGATAAGACTATCAAGGTTGGTTTTGAAGAAGAGTCTAGTCGACAAATCCAAATGCGTCATTTTCTAACATTAGATGTCTCCATGGAGAGATGCGATCCTTGTCCTGCTGAGTTACTCCAGCAGTTTTGTGTCCATCTTGGGTGTGAAGCAGCATCTGCAGTTCCTAGTGTAGGAAGGAACTGCAGTTGCTGGTTTAAACTGTAGAAGGGTCTCCACCCAAAACCTCACCCATTCCTTCCATCCAGAGATGCTCCAGCAATGTGTGTAAGGGGGATAAGGGTGAAGTCTTTAAGGACCGAGATGAGAATTTTTTTTTTCACACAGAGAGTGGTGAGTCTGTGGAATTCTCTGCCACATAATGTAGTTGAGGCCAGTTCATTGGCTATATTTAAGAGGGAGTTAGATGTGGCCCTTGTGGCTCAAGGGGTATGGAGAAAAGGCAGGTACGGGATGCTGAGTTGGATGATCAGCCATGATCATATTGAATGGCGGTGCAGGCTCGAAGGGCCTCCTCCTGCACCTATTTTCTATGTTTCTATCCCAGGAATCAGTCTGGTGAACCTTCTCTGTACTGTTACTCCAGGATTTTGTGTCCATCTTGGGTGTGAAGCAGCATCTGCAGTTCCTAGTGTAGGAAGGAACTGCAGATGCTGGTTTAAACTGTAGAAGGGTCTCGACCCGAAACCTCACCCATTCCTTCCATCCAGAGGTGCTCCCTACTCCACATTGTGTGCAAGGGGGATAAGGGGGAAGTCTTTAAGGAACGAGATGAGAATTTTTATTTTCACACAGAGAGTGGTGAACCTGTGGAATTCTCTGCCATTGTGGAATCACCTATTTTCTATCCCAGGAATCAGTCTGATGAATCTTCTCTATACTTGTGAGATATAGGTTGTGCTCACAATCACTACTCAGAGACTAAATCATGGAAACAAGAAATGCTTTATTTGCAAGTCTGCAGAGTCGGGTGCCTCTCCAAGTTGAGACACACTGAAGTCAGGAAAGTAAAGCCCCTTTATACACACAATTCTACATTTAACCTCCCCTTCTGGCCCTTCCCAATCAGAGCACTGAGGTGCACAGTCTATAGGTACGTCCCCCCAGTACCTCCCACATCATACATCGCATGTTCATGGTAATGAGCAGTTTCTTGACCAGGGGCGTGTTAGTAATATTCATTTATTTCATTAAGCATGCTCCGTTGTAAATGACCTGCCCCAGTTTGCTCACCTCCAACTGACCTGTCTCGGTTTTCTTGTATCTGAATTAAAAGCTAGTCTCTACTGATAAGGGTCGCATCCATCACTCCCCTTCTACCGCTATACAATGCCATCAATCCTTACTCAAGGACAGTTCTGGTAACTTCATCCACAGCTGTGTCCCTGGCCTCTATCGGTTAGAATCCTCTCCTGAACCCTTACAATAGTGGGGTTTAATCACTTTATCCCTCACATACTGTTACTCCAGCATTTAGTGTCCATCTTGGGTGTGAAGCAGCATCTGCAGTTCCTTCCTACACTAGGAACACCAGGCTGGTTCTATAGAGCTCTCCTCAGAGTGAGAGTGTGAGTGCGTGTGAGTGTGTGTGTGTGAGTGTGAGTGAGTGTGTGTGTGAGTGTGTGTGAGTGTGTGTGTGAGTGTGTGTGAGAGTGTGTGTGTGAGTGAGTGTGTGAGTGAGTGTGTGTGTGTGAGTGAGTGTGTGTGAGTGAGTGAGTGTGTGAGTGAGTGAGTGTGTGAGTGAGTGAGTGAGTGAGTGTGTGAGTGTGAGTGAGTGAGAGTGAGTGTGTGTGAGTGAGTGAGTGTGTGTGAGTGTGAGTGAGTGAGTGAGTGAGTGAGTGTGTGTGTGAGTGTGTGTGAGTGAGTGTGTGTGTGTGAGTGAGTGAGTGTGTGAGTGAGTGTGTGTGAGTGAGTGAGTGTGTGAGTGTGTGAGTGAGTGTGTGAGTGAGTGAGTGTGAGTGAGTGAGTGTGAGTGTGAGTGAGTGAGTGAGTGTGTGAGTGAGTGAGTGTGTGAGTGAGTGAGTGAGTGTGTGAGTGAGTGAGTGAGTGAGTGAGTGAGTGAGTGAGTGAGTGTGTGAGTGAGTGAGTGTGTGTGAGTGTGTGTGAGTGAGTGTGTGTGAGTGAGTGAGTGAGTGAGTGAGTGAGTGTGAGTGAGTGAGTGTGCCCTACCTGGAGTTTCCTTCCTACACAATGAGGTGAGGCGCCGGGGAGTCCGCCGGCCTGCCAGTGGCGCTGCGGGCGGGCGGGTGGGCGGCGCGATGCCGGGGCCGGGAGGTGGGGGGAGGGAGCGGCTCTGCTGCGGCCCGCGAGCGGCGCTGCCATTGCGCGTGTGTGTGAGAGTGAGGGAGGGAGTGAAGCAATAGCAGAGCAGGCCGTCCCGTCCCGTCCCGTCCCGTGGGGAGGGGGAGTGAGCGGCATTAGCCGTCGATAACAGGAGCAACACCAGCGTTCGATCGCCCCAGGACCGGGACTCGCTCAACGCGGGTGGGATATTAAACAAAATACCACCGCCTCCCCCATCCCCTCCCCTCATCCAGCGCACAGATTCTCCCCGCTCGGAACATACCCGGCCCGCCTGTGCCAGGCCGCTCGGAGCCCAGCCCACAGCCTCGGGAGCCGCGTAACGACTCTCTCCCTCCCCCCCCCCCTCCCTCCCTCCCTCCCCTTCACCCTCCCCTCCCCACACCCCCTGCTCACGGTTCATGAAGAAATGTCGGCCACCAGCGTCCTGGATCAGGTACGGAGCATCGGTGTTCGCCCGCCCGCCCTCCCTCCCTCCCTGTGGGGTCTCCGTGTGCGCGGTGTCGGGGCGGGGGCGGTGGCGGGGCGGGGGGAGGATGTACGGGAGGGCGCGGGGTGGGAGGATGATGGTGACTCGCTAGGCCGCGGCCTTGGCCTCTCTCTCCATTAATGATTTCTCTCCCCCTCTTTCTCTCTCTCCCTCCCTCTCTCCCCCCTCTCTCTGGAAACCCGCCGACGCAGAGACCGAAAGGCCAAGGAAACAAAGGTAAGGCGGAGAAGCCCCGCAGTCTCGGGCTGTCCTGGGCTTTGGTTCTAAAATGGTGGCCGGGCCCGCGTGTGAAAGGCGGGAGCGTCTCCCCCTTCCCCCCCTCAAAAAAAACCCAAAACGAACCGTCTCCCTCTCCACACCCGCACCCGCACCAGGGGCGAAGAAAACTCGTGTTAGTAAGCAACTGCAGATGCTGGGTTTTCCTACACCGAAGACACACGAACGCACACACACACACAATTGCTGGAGTAGCTCAGCGGGACAGGCAACATCTCCGGAGGTTTCGCCTCAGACTCGTCTTTTACACAGGCTTCTCCCCCCACCCGAAATGCCACCCCCTTTTCCCTCTCGCTGCCCGACCCGCGGAGTTACTCCAACATTTTCGTGTCTGCTTTTCCAATGAGGAAAGCTCGTGCGTTTAGCGGGGTGGGGTAAGAAGGGAAACGGCAGTGGACAGGCCTGAAAGCCTGGGGCTCGAGTTGAGTCAATCCTCCGATAAATTCCCCCCCCCCTTTCCGTCCCAACCTTCTGTCCCTTCACTTATCACTCTCTCCCCCCCCCCCCCCCCCCCCCCCCTCGGGGTATAAACCTATCATGGGAGATTTATTTTAAAATATCCTTTAAGATCTTATAAGATACACATCGCACCCTGAACAGGAAGCATGACTAATGTGTTTCTGTAGCATCATCATTTTGTGTTTTCTCGAGACATTGCGATTGATCGTAAATCTTCCTGAGTTTTAGATTTTTTTTCTCTTTCAAAAAATGGCGCACTTCTACGATTTGAAGATTTAAATCAGTGTTTTTAGAAATAAGGGAGGAGGGCAATATCACCACGTTTGAGTCCTTGCACAGGGTTCTCGACCCAAAACATCGAACGACATCTGCCTCCACAGATGTTGCACGATCCGCTGAATTCTTCAAGTTTTTTTTGTTTTGCTTCAGATTCCAGCATCTGCAGTCTCTTGTGTCACAGTTTTTCGTTGAATGATGATTTTCATTTTATGGTGTTTCAGAATCTTACAATGAACTAGTCATTGAAGAAAATACCTCGATTAAAAAAAAAATATCGTCTGCTTGAAAAGCTTGGATCCATTTGATACCATTAGCACTCAGCCATGCCCATATTTTTAGTAGAAGTCCTTGTGTTCATTTGTAATATGTTGGTAATTTTGATATTTGATTATCAATGAGGTCTACTGAGTATATGTGTTATTTTGCTTTGTGCCCACACCTGAGGCTGGCCACATTTTTGTTACCACCCTTAAACCCTCCCATTATTTTCTGTCATTATGTTGTGGTCTTTTTGAAGCAAGATATTACTCATTCCTTTCCAAAGTTTATTCACCTGGAGTAAACTTGTTTGTGTTGATTTAAATAACCTGTATTTCGGGAAAAATAAGCACACATAAATATTTACAGTTACACCAACACCCTGTTTATCATCAGTGTACAAAAAATAAATGCTTTCCCCTCCTTATTGTTGCCATGCCGAACATTTGATCTCTGCCAAAATGGTACATATCCGCTGCCCATAACAAGTTGATTATTCAAGTGCTAATCAGTCTGACTTTCCGAACAGTTTGTAACTTTCTCCTCCTTCAAAGACTTCTATCTTTTGTTTGTGCACACTTCTATATTGGTTTGTTGGCAATTGGCCTAAAACAGGGGTGAAATAGATATAGGACTGAGTAAATAATCTTGAGACAGATATCACACGGGCTAATAACCTGCAGCAAATTAAACTAAAATGACCTGTTAGGAATAATCATACCACATTCTCAGGCTTGTGTTTGGTATGGAATCTAGAGAAAGATCGATCAGTCTTAATTTTGGTGTAAATTGTAAATACACGACAAACTGATAGATATAGACCAATGAAAGCATTTCTTATATCTGTACATGTTGTGTTATCACTTTCTGCAGTCTTAAGCACAGTTCGAAAGCTTCTAAAGATTCCTGATTAATATTATTGTTAATGTGATTTTAGTTGTAATGCAAACAGCAGCCGATTTGTTGTGGGGGGGGGGTATCAAACCAGAAGCTTTGTTTGGACACAAAGTGCTGGAGTAATTCAGTGGGACAAACTGAAGACGGGTCCAGACCAGAAACATTGCCTATCTACGTGCTCTCAGAGGTGCTGCTTGACCGGCTGAGTTACTCCAGCACTTTGTGTCCTTTTGTATAAACCAGTTATCAGCAGTTACCTTGTTTTCTATTTCCAGTTTTATTTCTTCCTTGTCTATCCCCAAATTTTCTATAATCTTATGATGTAAGATGTATGCTAGAGTAATGGGGACATAAGCATTGGTGAGGCTCAATATTGCTGTGGGTACTATTTGGGTGTGTAAAATTAGTTGATGTGCAAATCTGTTGGACTTTCTCCAGGAGACATTTTATTTTTATTAGGGGTGGAACTTTGGTTGATATGCATCTTCTTAGATTGGTATTGGTCTGACAAATTGTAGAACATCATTTGTGCTGTGGCACAAATTATCCGCAATTGGGATTAAATGTGACTTTCCAAATGCATACTAGGCAGTATTTGATCATTTCATTTTTTGCTTTGGAACCGGAAATTCACATTGTGGACACGTTCCTGTAAAAGCACAATTTATTTCTGATAACTCCTAAGATATATATTCAAAATGCTGGACAAGGGATGTATTACTGGTTGCCTGGTGTTTTTAAACTGTTTATATGCCCTGTTAACAAAACAATGAACCAGGAAAGGCATTTAGCATTTTATCTTGTTAAAGAAGGAACTGCAGATGCTGGAGAATCGAGGGTTACACAACAAGCTGGAGAAACTCAGCGGGTGCAGCAGCATCTAAGGAGCGAAGGAGATAGGCGACGTTTCGGGTCGAGACCCTTCTTCAGACTGAAGAAGGGTCTCGACCCGAAACGTCGCCTATCTCCTTCGCTCCTTAGATGCTGCTGCACCCGCTGAGTTTCTCCAGCTTGTTGTGTAACCCTAGCATTTTATCTTGGCAGGAATGCCATATCTTTGAATGGTTACACCACATGCTTGACTGGCCTACTAAGTAAATAAAACTGTATGGTGAGCTCGTGAGTCATGCCAGTTTAAAAGTGCAGGAGTGTCTAGTAAGGATGCTAATGTATTGATTCTCTTTCTGCAAGCTATCTAGGACAGAGAGCTATTGGAATGGGGCTAAACAAGATGTTTTTGTCTTCCATCTAATTTTATTTTAGTTCTCAATTTCATATGTAACCAGATCCAGCTTTCATTTAGTCCTGGTGGCTGATGACTCTCCAGTTGGCTATTGGAGGTTTGCTGCTATTGATAGGTTTTGTGTAGGAAGGAACTGCAGATGCTGGTTATACACCGAAGATAGACACAAAATGCTGGAGAAACTCAGCGGGACAGGCAGCATCTCTGGAAAGAAGGATTGGGTACCGTTTCAGTTCAAAACCCTTCTTCCTTCTGCGGTCTGACCCGAAGTGTCGCCCATTCCTTCTTTCCAGAGATGCTGCCTGTCCCACTGAGTTACTCCAGCATTTTGTGTTTACCTTTGATTGATCAGGTTTTATTGAATTTCTGCATCGCTCCTCCATTTTCCCACTCTACCAATTGTAGCAAAAACAATTAGAGCAGCTGCCTTGCCTTCCGGTCACTTGGTTTTGATCCTGACCCACAGTGCTGTCTGTAGAGAGCTTGTACATTCTCCTAGATGGCTACATGGGTTTCCTCTGGGTGCTGTGATGTCCTCCGTCATCGCAAAAGGTTGACTGCTCGACTCTATGGGTGGGGTGGGCTGATGGGAATCATGGATTAATGGTAATGTGGGTAGAATAAAATGGGTTAGTGTAGAATTGGTGTTAAGATAGTGTTTGGCGTAGTCTTATTGGACTGATTCTGTGCCATAACTTTCTCAATGATTCTGTGACCATTTCTTTTGTAGTGCAAAATGGAGCGGTTCACCAAAAGGATGCACTCAATGATGATGATTTTGAGCCTTATCTGAACACTCAGACCAGGCAGGTGAGTGTGTGTGTATTTTACTATTAATTGTGCTTTTATTGGGAGAGAAAAAAATAATGTTAATTTAGAGAATGTTGAAAACTTTGTCAGGAATGAAGTTAACATTGCCCCGGTATTAATGTTGAATTTGTTCTTTTTTTCTCGGTTACATAGAAAAGTTTAAAGTTGTAGAGGGAGGTTAAGTGGAAGTATCAATTTTCTGGGGGGGGGGGGGGGGGGGGTTTACCTTTGATTACTCTTTGTAACCATCACATGGATTTGATTGTTGTGATGAACAACTGCCCAGGTAGTCTAAGAATATTTTAAATGATCTTGGATATTGTGAGCATATTATAAACATGTGTATATCATCTGTTTTTGCCTTTGTTCTTTCCATCCAACTACAACCTAACCAAGTTTCAGTTGTATCTTAGGGTATTTTGGTGCTATTTACCTTCTGAGTGCAAACATTCCTGCAAGATCAATCATAAGGTCAACACCTTATTTTTTTTTTATTCTGACCCCCCCCCCGTCCTAGATTCTACCATCTTTTGTTATTAGTACTCTGAAGAATAATAGTTTTCCAGGGGTTAAATGTGTTTACAAGCAAATACCTTTTGTGATGAATTTACTTGTGCATGTGTGGAGAACATTATGTACACAATTCCACAAAAGAACACTAAGATTAGAAATTGGTAAATTGTTGGCTGTGGAAATCGCTCATATAGTAGGGGAGCAGGCCCTTCAGCCTGACTCGTCCATGTACCCAAGATGTCTACCTAGGCTGGTACCATTTGCCTGTGTTTGAGCCATATCCCTCTAAACTTTTTGTATCCACGTATCTGTCCAATTATATTATTGTACCTGCATGAACCAATTCCTCTGGCATCTTGTTCCATATACGTACAACCCACTATGTGGAAAATGTTGCCTCTCTGTATTCAATATCTTGATTGATGAAGACCAGTAAGCCCCTGACTACCTATGAAGCCACTTACAAGAAACTATGAACATGTTATGCATCCCTCTGTTCTACAACATACCCTAGGGCCCTACCATTCACAGTGAAAACCATACCCTGGTGCGACTTCCCCAAATCTTACATTTCATACTTATCCGAATTAAACCCTATTGTGTCTGCCATTCAGAACCTCTCCAAAGTCCATATAGAACAAGTCTACTGCCCTGCCTCATCAATGTTCTTATTTACTTCAAAAAAAGGGGTCAAATTCGTGAGGTATGATCTCCCGGACACAAAGCCAACCTGGCTATCGTTAATCAAGCCATACCTTTCCAAATACATGTATATCAATTTAAATCTGCTCTGCTCTAGTAACTTGTCTACCACAGATGTTAGGCTTCCTGGTCTAATGTTGCCATGTTTTTTTTTTGCAGCCCTTAAATAAAGGCACAATGTTTGCCGCCCTCCAATCCTCTAGCACTTTGTAAACTTGTATTTCATTTTAATTTTAACTACTTAAGAACTCCTGTAAGATTCTAAACCTAATATTGGTTTGTTCATCAGTGTGTTTTGAATCCACACCCAGGTATTTGAAATGTCTCCCAAAACATCTTGGGGGCATTACAGTTGCACTAATCTGAATGAGAGGAATTAAAAGGCAATACAAAGGACAAGAATGCTGGCAGATATGATTAATATTTCAAAACTTCATTGATGGACGTTGAGATAAATAAGCTGGCCACTCCCATTTGAGAATATTTTCTAAAAGATTCTCTCCCTGATAGCTCAGACAATACTCGGTCATCATGGTTTAATGGCCTTGGTGAGTTTACTGGTTTCAGCCAGAATGACACAAAATGGGATGCAATGGCCTAAAATGAAAACATTCTGGAGATGCTGCTTACAGCTGCCGACATTTATGGAGGGAGTTAATGTCACTGACCTGTCATTATCAATATGTGTTTTTATTTTTTATTTTCAGCATCTGCACTATTTTAATGTAAAAATTATCTTCCCCCAGCATAGGGAGCAAGAAAGTGCAGACACTGGAAATTTAAAAATAACTGCTATAAATATGAGTGATTAATTAATGCCTCAGTATCATGCCTAACCTCAGACATATATCCTTTATGTTACAAGATCATTGAATTTCTTTGCTTGTCCTTAACCACAGCCTCTTATCACCATGAACTTAGTCATATCTAGTGCTGGATCTCCCTTTTTCTCCACCTCTGCAATTCACATGTTATCTAAGACTATGCTCTTCGCTTGTCAATTGGTATGATTGACGGGTAAAGAGCTGCCTCGCTAACCTAATTAACTCGTCCCAAGTGCCATTCATTTAATCATCCTTATGTTGAGTTCCATCATTCTCATGCCAATCATATTTCTCCTAATTTGATCCTAACGTCTGCTGATCCACACCCACAATTATCTTTTCATGCTTCATCTGAACTTCAGGCTCTGGGTTTTTGCACTCTGATGGAATAGCTTTTGGCTATGACTTTTCAGATCTTCTGTTTGAAGCTTTTCCTATTTTTCCAATTTTTTTCCCTTCACTTTTCCATTCCAATTGTTCCATTTCAGATTTGCAAGGGAATTATTGACTACAGAGAGCTTTCCCGCCTCCTATACAGTTGCAGTAGACTTATGCAGTCCAATATGTGCCAGATAGTGGCAAAACAGTGATACTCCTTTGCGATAGTTGTCTGTTTTATATCTATGCCAATCTTTTCATAGGTGGCCTGAAAAACGTCAGAAGTGTGAATCAAGGTGTGAATTGTTCATTTAGAGCAACTGTTCACTAAACTAAATTACAACATAATGCATATTGCACCTCAATGATGAAATATTTATTTTTAGAATCATTTAGATCCCTGAATGTCCTCCTCTGTCCCAAGCCAAATCTTTCGATCTTATCCTGGCCGTAAATCCTGTTCTCCAACCTCCCCTTGCCCCGCCTTGCTCTTATTGAATTCCTCCTTTCACTAAGTTGCAATTTAAAACCTGACTGACTGCCATTCTTACTGGAGCTAAGTGAGATCTGCTGTGTCCTCTTTTTTTCTGTCCCATAACAAGTGTTTGGTTCTGATTAATTATTTGCTAAAGTATTCCTGATTAGTCTTTCTACAATCTTTTCTTCTCCCAAACACTCCTTTCCTCTCCTGCTCCCAAAACTACTTTTTTTGCCATCTTGCTCACAATTTATGAAGTTCAAATAAAGTTTGTTTCCTATGGAGTCATGACTCACAAATACCCAAGGTGAGATTCAGGTATCAGTTTGCACACTTGACATTTTCTTTAAATGCAAGCAGTTGTAACATTTTCTTCTGAGTATACATTTAGTTTTGTTTTATATGAAGTTTCAGGCACATCTTTAGTTAAAGCAGCTGCAATAATGGGACAAGAATCCACTGTGGCTCATGTAAGATCACTAATTTTTGGTGCCCATCTTTGTTAAGCCTTTGAGGGAAAATTACTAATGTCTCTTCCTTGTTAGATATCTTAATGTTAAGAGGGGGATCGTGCAGGAACATCAGATAGTTAAATGTCAAATTGAAGGGAAATCAAACTACATCCAGTTAATTCATGGAAAATTATCTGAAATCAGCTTGTAGCTGGAAAACCATTCCAAATAAAGTTAGTTTTATCTTGCTGGAAAATGATATAATGTTTCCTCTTTTTGTGCTCTCAACATTGCGAAGGATGCTACTGTGATTTGTGACAATAGAAATGAATAATAGACTGTGGTATTTCTCCATTATGCTCTTGTAATTTTAATACAATATAATTATGCATATGGTTTGAACTTCAGTAAAGATTACTTTTATGTACTTCCATGTAAATGTTTCTAGCCAAGTTGCTTTGCAGAGTGTGAGCTGTACTTAAAGCAAAGTATTTTAAACCTATGTATTGCTGGGAAAAAAGTTGAAATCTGATAAGTTTGGCAAAGATTTGTCCTTTCATTGTGTTTTACCCTGTTGTTCAGTCAATTTTGTGTGATTGTGATATTGTGAATAGTGTTGGAAGTATTTTGCAAGCTGCTTTGTACTTAAAAATTTGTACTTGCGTTGTGGGACATGTTAATGGAAGCAAATGGTGTGAGCATTTCCAAATTGGGTAAAAGCGCAACTATGAAGTTTCCACATCTTGAACATCATGCCACGTGCTGGCGGTGCTTCCTGCTTTCTCAAGCACTATCAAACATTATGCTAGACTAGTATTAGTGTAATTCTATTCAGGGACTAGTATTAATAGTCTGTTCAGTTAGGAACAAGTTTGTGCTGAATTTAGATAATCAGACTAGTTCCATAAAAGATGGAATGCTAACAGAAAGAATCTTCATGCCCTCAATTTATGTTAAGTATAATTAATTCTGCCATTTAGTGACTAGATTCATATGCAGAATTCCCCATATTTCCAGATAATGTAATTGTACATGCAATGTTTTTTCAACATAAAAATATTTTGGGTGTGAAAGACCTATTGTATGAAGACTGGAGTAAATGTAAAGTAAACATAAACTCGGTAATCTGAAATTTCTAATTTTATTCCAATTTAATGTATTCTTTACATGGCTTTTAAAATTCATTCCTTAGCCAAAAATGTCTTGTACCAAGTAGTTTCCAATCGCAAATCTGCAATAATTTTATAATTATGGGGTTGTACTGTATCTACCATATGGTCTTGAGATTCCTGTTACTTGTTTCTTTCTGTTGCTATAATTGATGTTTAAAGTGGCTTATGATAACTTGGTGCAACTATATCAATGATATGAAAATCCCAGTGAGAGCGTTGCATATTCCTGCTGTTCATTGGCTGTTAATTTAAATGTTTTAATATAATTTAAATTGTCCAAGGTGCTCATTCTGTGTAATGTCTTTCATCGCTGAATATTTTTATTTTTGTTTTGCAGAACAATACGTATACTGCCATGTCTGACTCCTACTTACCAAGTTACTATAGTCCATCTATAGGGTTCCAGTATTCATTGAGTGAGGCGGCTTGGTCTACTGGAGGAGATCCACCTATGCCCTATCTGACATCGTATGGACAGCTGAGCAATGGAGAGCATCATTTTCTACCTGATGCCATGTTTGGACAGCCTGGGACTTTGGGTAATACTCCTTTCATGAGCCAGCATGGGTTTAACTTCTTTCCGAGTGGCGTGGACTTCTCAGCTTGGGGAACCAGCAGTTCTCAGGGACAGTCCACTCAAAGCTCAGGCTATAGCCCCAGCAGTTATGCCTATCCTCCTAGCTCTCTGGGCGGAGCTATGATGGATGGACAGTCAACCTTTGCCAACGATACACTGAATAAAGCACCGGGTATGAATAGCATTGACCATGGAATGACAGGACTGAAAATAAGTGGTGGTGAGGTTGCTAGTAATGTATCTAAAATGGTAGGTTCTGCTGTTGGGAGCAATCCTATATCGACTATTTCAAATAATGCGATACCTTCTAATCCCATGCCACCAACTACAATTGCTCCACCCAAGCCAGCTTCATGGGCGGACATTGCAAGCAAGCCTGCAAAACCCCAACCCAAGAAAGCAAAAGGTGGGTCCAGTGGGCCATCTCTTCCACCGCCTCCAATTAAACACAATATGGATATTGGTACTTGGGATAACAAAGGGACAGTGGCCAAAACTGCTCCTCCGCCATCAACTCAAGCCAGTGGCCAGCAACAAGGCCAGCCACCTCCGCTGCCAGTGAACCAGCAGGTGGTCAATATGCAGCCTCAGCAAGTGTCCTCGGGCCAGCAGCAGCAGGTGTCCTCACAGCCAGTGCAGCAGCAGCAGCCGCAGCCAAATCGCTGGGTTGCACCCCGCAACCGTGCTGCAGGATTTGGTCAAAATGGCGTGGATGCTGGAAGCATCGGGCTGCCGCATGGGAATTCAAATTCTGCCTCAGTGGAAGCGCACCCAGTTTTGGAGAAATTGCGTTCTGTCAACAACTACAACCCTAAGGATTTTGACTGGAACCCCAAACATGGACGAGTTTTCATCATTAAGAGCTACTCTGAGGATGACATCCATCGCTCTATTAAATATTCCATTTGGTGTAGTACCGAGCATGGCAACAAGAGACTGGATGCAGCCTACCGTACGATGAACGGCAAAGGCCCTGTTTACCTCTTGTTTAGTGTCAATGGGAGTGGTCACTTTTGTGGTGTTGCCGAGATGAAGTCAACGGTAGACTACAACACTTGTGCTGGGGTGTGGTCTCAGGATAAGTGGAAGGGACGGTTTGACGTCAGGTGGATATTTGTGAAGGACGTGCCCAATAGTCAACTGCGGCATATTCGTCTGGAAAACAATGAGAACAAACCTGTCACCAACTCCCGAGACACTCAGGAGGTGCCCTTGGAAAAGGCCAAGCAGGTTCTGAAAATTATTGCCAGTTACAAGCATATGACCTCCATCTTTGATGACTTTTCTCATTACGAAAAACGTCAAGAGGAGGAGGAGTGTGTTAAAAAGGTTGGTCATACTAAGAAATGTTAATTGGAAAGTTGTAACATGGTGAAAATTGTCAACTTTCAAAAGTCAGTTGGAACTTTTGAGTATTAAGTGTTAAGTTTCTTTTTTTTAATATGCATATACAAGAAAATCTGTTTACTTAAACCCTGGTAATCCTAATTTTGTCTGAGTTTAATGGCTTATAAATGTCACTAGATATCAGAAAACATTAAGGAGGGATGTGAAATGTTCAGTGTGCTCTTGCACTGTAATCCCTCACCCTGCAATTATTGACATTTTAGATTTTGTCCTTCGAACCTTGGGTAGTGTCTGGATAATATTTTCTGTTGTATTACAATAGGATGAAGCATTGAGGCGATAAATTCAGGGTGTCGCACAAGTATATCATATAATAAAAGTGTATTGGCTCAAATGTGATTTCTCTTTTCACTTATGGTTTGAAATAATAACAATGGTGATAACTGCACTGACCACACAGCTATAAGATTTGAACCCAGCTACTTATAGTTGAAGAAATTAGAGGATACATTAAGATAAGACTGCAGCTACTCAACAAGCAGAGTGATAATTACTCCTAAATATATTTTGAAAAAATATTATTTCATTTTGCCCTGTCATCACCTGTTGAGTACATTTTTAAGCATGTTCTTTTAGTTGACTGAGCTCATTGATTTAGTGCAAAGGATTAATTCCTTGATTTAAGCCACTGTGGCTTGTATTTTGGACCAGTCCTAACTGACAGACTAAATGTTCTTAATGTGCAAAATGATTTTGGGGGTTTCTTTCATTTCCATTCAGATTTTAATGGAGTGGTATGCAGTGCAATTAATTTAGTATTAAGGTAGAATCTATGAAGAAAGATCACAATGGCTGAAGCTGTCATAAATCACTGTTTGAATTGGAAGACATTTTCCTAAATAATAGAATATTAAATTCTCTAACTCCAAATGTGATAGCTATTTTAAGCTATGGTGATGTTGGGTGACTGACTAAAGAAATGTGTTAAATTTCGCACATCAATAGGGTTTGTAATAAGCACATAAAACAAAGCTAAACAGATGGATATCTATCTTGTGCTGTTCAACTTGTCAGATAGTTTACCTTGAGGTCAATGATATAAGAAGTGCACCAAATAACGCATTAAGCAAGGAAGATTACTTGAAGTCGCATCTCCCCCTCATTCGGATACTGTGGCTACAATAGTTACCGTGTGAAGATTGTACAGTGATGCCTCTGAGCCGTGAACCTTCATCATTCAGAAGACCATGGATAACATCACTAACTCTCATCTGACTTTCTGAATTCTTGAACTCAATTATCCATCTACTCTTCCATCTGAGTAGAGCATTTGGCCTACGCCTATTTAACCTGGCATGAAATCATTACTACTTTGCCTGGGAAATTTGTTAGAATAATGAAGCTAGGCAGTTTTTGATCAAAATTCATTTAAATCTTCCTGTACTTTGAAACAAAAAAAAATTAACTCCAAATTTGTTGCTAAAAGATTTTGTCAAATTGATGTATTGCATGCTGCTCTTCCATAGTTAGGAGCAAAGAGGGTGGGTTCTGAAAACCAATTGTTTATTTGCTGGTGCTCTATGGGTGGATGTTCCGTGTTCAGACCAAACATTGAATATGCACATTCATGGCTGACATTTAAGTATTATATGAATAAAGGGGTGTTGCATTACTGAACATACAATCCTTCGGGACAAATGTTAAACCTTGAGATCCGGTGTGTTTTGTGGTTTGTTTTGAGGAGTGGTGCCTCAGATGACATTTGGAGAATTAGCATTTGCTCTTGTTTGAAGCTTGGTGACAAATGATGAATGTTAATGGAATAGCACAGTACTGAAGCAGGGTCCCCTTTTAGCTGTCTTCGTCTTTGCTGGCTGTAATGCCGGTGTTAGCCACATCCATGTCTACCTTTCCTACACCAACATCTCTCCAAATGCCTTTTAAACATTATAGCTATATCTAATTTCTCTGTCTGCAGCTTGTTCCAGATAACTACCACTCTTTGTGTAGAAAATATATGTCCCTCAGAATTTTATAAATAAGTACTGTGTAAGGTGGGTTGCAACTTCCTAATAGCTTTGTCCCACAGTGCGAGTTCATTCCAAGAGCTCTTCCGAGTTTAAAAAAAAAATCAAACTCGTGGTAAGCACTGAGAATGGCGTAGCGGGTACTTCGAAGCTCGAGGGCATCTGTTAGTGCTAACGGCAGGTACTCGGGAAGACTCGCTAACGGCAGGTAAGCACGGGAAGACTCGAAGATTTTTCAACATGATGAAAAATGTCCACGAGAGCTCCGAGTACCGACGAGTGGCCATTACCGTAAATCTCCGAGTTCGAATCAGGGCAAACTCGGGAGAACTCTTGGAATGAACTCGTACCGTGGGACAGGGGTTTTAGGATGTGAAACATTGTATAAATTCTTAACGGACAGGATTGCTATTCTATCCACCGTGCCAATAGACAGATGAATAGGCAACTGCTGTACTGGATCTTACTGGCAAAGTTTGGCTGCTGCGCCAAGTGTAGTAGAAACAGGCAGGGCGTGGAGCCCTGCCTCTCATCGTCAGGGACCTGTGTTCAATCTTGACTTCCAATGCTCTTTGTTTGGAGTTTGTACATTCTCCCTGTGAGCTCAGGGTTTCCCAGAGTTTCTTCTGGGAGCCCTGGGTTCCTCCTTCGTCTCAATAGTTTGATTGGCAGTGTAAAATCTGTTTTGGGGGGGGGGGGGGGGGTTGGTTGAGGGAGAAATGGTACTGATTCCCACAGCTATCTGGACAAAATGTCTTCCCACCCTGCCTCCTATCCCCTACTCCCAATTCCTCTGTCCACATTGTATCTGCGCCCAAGGTGAGGTATTCCATACCAGGACATCTGAGATGTCCTCATTCTGTAGGGAATAGGGGTCCCCCTCTGCCATCATATATGAGGCCCTCACACGTCTCCTCGATACCCCACAGCTCTGCCCTTGCTCCCCCTCCCCCCAGTTGCAACAGGGACAGAGTCCCCCTAGTCCTCACTTTTCACCCCTTAACATCCCTTCCCACCCAAACCACACCCCCCCCCGGTGCTTTCTCGTGCAACTGCAGAAGATTCAACACCTGTCCTTATACCTCCTCTCTCTTGACTGCGTCCAAGGACCCTGACAGTTCCTTTAGTTGAGGCAGAGGTTTGCAAATTGTAGGAACAGCACCTCATATTTCGCTTGGGTAGCTTACAATCCAATCTAACTTTGTAACCCTTGCTTTCCCTCTCCATCCCTCCCTCCCAAAGTTCTCTGACCAGTCTGACTGTCCTCCTGATTAAATTTGATCTTTGTATGCTTTGTTCTCACTTTCCCCATGCCTACAATAATACTACATTTTTCTTTAA
Source organism: Okamejei kenojei (assembly GCA_035221665.1). Taxonomy (NCBI): domain Eukaryota; kingdom Metazoa; phylum Chordata; class Chondrichthyes; order Rajiformes; family Rajidae; genus Okamejei; species Okamejei kenojei. The sequence continues at coordinate 10,005,337 of CM069157.1, forward strand.
CATCATCCCCTTTGATGTCTCGTTTTCACACCTTGCCCTTCCATATCTCCATCTCCCTCTCTCCTGACTCTCAGTCTGGTAAAGGGTCTCGACCCGAAACATCACCCATTCCTTCCACCCAGAGATGCTGCCTGTCCTGCTGAGTTACTCCAGCATTTTATGTCTATCTTTAGTGCAGATGGATACTTGATGGTCTGTGGGAACTCAGTAAATTAAAAGGCCTCTTTGAGTGTTGAGACTCTGCCCTTAATCTACCACAAAAAAATAATACAGAATAAATGGTATGATTGATGGGAAACTGGTTGAGAGCATGGGCAAAAGAAATGTGATGATCAGAAGGGTGGGGTGATACTGTGTGATAATTGACAGACCAGTTGGACCGAGTCCCCTGTATACAATGAATTCTGTATCAATCCATGCAAAAATCAGTAAATTAAAAATAACATTTTGTTCAGTGACTTGATGTGCTTGATGTCTAAATTAAAAGTTTTAATTAAAGTTTGAATTTTCAAGCTAAACAAATTATGATGCTTCAGTCAAATGGCTAATTCAAATTTTTACCCAACTGCATACATTATTAAAATTATTTATTTGTGCTTCACAAGACAGTATTATATGGAAATGGATGACATCCACGATATTTGCTTATTATTGCTTCAATTATTATTTCAACTTTATATCTGCAATGTTAATTTAAACAGATAGTACACAGTTGTAGTTCAACTTCTTGTGATCCCATTCATTCGGGTGATTGCTCTGCTGTCCAACGATTCCATTTTCAGAGCAACCGATCTAAATTTGTGTGCCATATTCTAAATGGGAATAGGTTTGAAATCAATTTTGCAAAAATATAATTTTAGGCTGTCTTTATGACCATCATATCAGGTCATGTGATAGGAGTAGAATTAGGCATATTCGGTCCATCAAGTCTACTCTGCCATTCAATAATGACTGATCTATCTCTCCCTCCTAACCCCATTCTCCTGCCTTTCTCCCTATAACCTCTGACACCTGTACTAATCCTATCGGTTGGATTTAAACGCAAAGTTAAAGACTTTTGTACCTTCTCCAATATAATTTTGCAACTGGACTAAGCACAGTCCAGCCTGTACAGGCAGGGATATGCTGGTATTCCATTGTGAATGCATTAAAATCCTGCTGCTTCCTCTGTTGTCTGTTTCTCTGCCTCCCTGAAGGAGAAGTCTGATTCTGGTTTGGATCTGCTGACCACTGCAACTTTGGGATAATTGCAACATTTTTAACATTGTTCAAATACTTAAATATATTGAACTCTAAAATGGCTTTCCTACAATTTAAAAGGTATAGGAAGGACTAAGTTTAAATTGTGAATTTTGGCTTTAAAAAAACCTCAATTGTTTAAATTTGGATTTTAACTTTAAACTTGTGTTTAAATTTACGCTTAGATTAAAGTTTAAACTTTAACTTAGACACTTAATTGGCATTTCTAATTGGCCTGTTTACATTTTCAGATATCTCGTTCTATTCTTGCCAAGTTCAGAACTGTTCATTAGCCTCAGTTTTCTTTGTCCTCATTTGCAGTTCCAGGAGTTTCCCTGGTTATGAATGATCTGACTTACGAAATCTACGTTTCCTCAAATTCTCCAATACATTTTTAGGGCATTTTTCAAGCGAGTAATAATGATATTCATTAATGACTGGGTACAATAATTATTTAATGAAAAAGAGCAAGTGTATGCATGATGATATATAGGTTACTCTAGAAAGCTGATGTTATTGATTTACAAAGCAATTGACTCATGGACAGTTCTCGGAAAGGGAACCCTTGCTTAACCCATGGACTGTCTATACTGAAATCTGTCCAGCTCCATGTCCCAATTGCAGTATTAAGCAAATGCCTCTTAAATCAAGGCCTGTTTGGAAAGTGTAAGATACCAAAGCAGTAATTTGAAGGAAATGGCTCTGTAAAAAGTATTGGCTGTCTTTGGTGTAATTACCTAAAGTAGTTCTTGTTTTGAGCCTCCTTGGAACCTCCAGTGCTTTGAATCCTTTCTAATGCACGCTTATCTATTAAACACAATTATAAATGTTCAGCATTTGGTTACTAAATGCAATTTCGGTCCATCTCTAAGAGATTAAAATACCACAATGGGTAGTAGAAATTATTATAAGGTTGCAGGTTGTGAAAGGTTGTATGAAGTGCTAGAAGTTTTGCTTTTACACGCACCAGTTTTCTTATGCTAAATGTTGTATAATGCATTGGACATCAATCCCAAGAATGTTGGAAATGCAGAAGGGGATGGAACGAGGCGTATGAAATTGTGCACTTGATTGCGTGAAAGTGTGTAAGTTTTATTAAAAAGGGTCTTGTAATTGGTTGCAAAGCAGATGCAGAATTCTGTTTGCAGCATTTGGAGAGGCAGTCATATAACAAAAATAACCAGGCCCTTTGGCCCATCATGTCCATGGCACCTGTTGTCCCTATGCACTAATCGACTTACCCATGTACAGTGGCTTGCAAAAGTATTCATACCCCTTGAACTTTTCCACATTTTGTCACGTTACAACCACAAACGTAAATGTATTTTATTTGGGGTTTTATATGATAGACCAACACAAAGTGGCGCATAATTGTGAAGTGGAAGGAAAATGATACATGGTTTTCACATTTTTTTACAAATAAAAAACTGAAAAATGTGGCGTGCAAAAGTATTCAGCCGCCTTTACTCTGATACCCCTAAATAAAATCCAGTGCAACCAATTGCCTTCAGAAGTCACCTAATTAGTAAATAGAGTCCACTTGTGTGTAATCTAATCTCAGTATAAATACAGCTGTTCTGTGAAGGCCTCAGAGGTTTGTTAGAGAACATTAGTGAACAAACAATGTTCCTTGGGCATCATGAAGCCCAAGGAACACACCAGACAGGTCAGGGATAAAGTTGTGGAGAAGTTTAAAGCAGGGTTAGGTTATAAAAAAATATCCCAAGCTTTGAACATCTCACGGAGCACTGTTCAATCCATCATGCGAAAATGGAAAGAGTATGGCACAACTGCAAACCTACCAAGACATGGCCGTCCACCTAAACTGACAGGCCGGGCAAGGAGAGCATTGATCAGAGAAGCAGCCAAGAGGCCCATGGTAACTCTGGAGGAGCTGCAGAGATCCACATCTCAGGTGGGAGAATCTGTCCACAGGACAACTATTAGTCGTGCACTCCACAAATCGGGCCGTTATGAAAGAGTGGCAAGAAGAAAGCCATTGTTGAAACAAAACCATAAGAAGTCCCGTTCGAGGTTTGACACAAGCCATGTGGGGGACACAGCAAACATGTGGAGGAAGGTGCTCTGGTCTGATGAGACCAAAATTGAAGTTTTTGGCCTAAATGCAAAACGCTATGTGTGGCAGAAAACTAACACTGCACATCACCCTGAACACACCATCCCCACTGTGAAACATGGTGGTGGCAGCATCATGCTGTGGGGATGCTTTTCTTCAGCAGGGACAGGGAAGCTGGTCAGAGTTCATGGGAAGATGGATGGAGCCAAATACAGGGCAATCTTGGAAGAAAACATGTTAGAGTCTGCAAAAGACTTGAGACTGGGGCGGAGGTTCACCTTCCAGCAGGACAACGACCCCAAACATACAGCCAGAGTTACAATGGACTGGTTTAGATCAAAGCATATTCATGTGTTAGAATGGCCCAGTCAAAAGTCCAGACCTAAATCCAATTGAGAATCTCTGACAAGACTTGAACATTGCTGTTCACAGACGCTCTCCATCCAATCTGACTGAGCTTGAGCTATTTTGCAAAGAATGGGCAAAAATGTCAGTCTCTAGATGTGCAAAGCTGGTAGAGACATACCCCAAAAGACTTGCAGCGGTAATTGCAGCGAAAGGTGGTTCTACAAAGTATTGAGCCAAGGGGGCTGAATACTTTTGCACGCCACACTTTTCAGTTTTTTATTTGTAATAAAATTTAGAAACCATGTATCATTTTCCTTCCACTTCACAATTATGCACCACTTTGTGTTGGTCTATGTCACATAAAATCCCAATAAAATACATTTACATTTGTGGTTGTAACGTGACAAAATGTGGAAATATTCAAGGGGTATGAATACTTTTGCAAGCCACTGTATATCCGTAGCCCTGCATGCCTGGGTGATTCAAGTATTTGTCTCAATGTTTGAATGTCGTGGATTTTGTTTCCACTGCCACTTAAGGCAAAGCATGCCAGACTTCACTGTCTGGTTAGAGGAAATATATAGCCATCAGATCTCCATCTAAGCCAACATCTTACTTTCACTCCTCTTATCTTTAACATAATTTCCTCTTTTCATCACCTGCATATGAGGGAAGCATTTTTGCCATCTTCCCTGTTTATACCCTTCATAATTTTGTACACCTCCCCGGTCTGCACTATTCCAGGGGAAACAAATCCAGTCGCTTCTTACCAGCACAATGATCCAATCCGGACACCTTCCGGATGTGTCTCGCTATACCCTTTCCGGCACAATTATATCCTTTCTTTGGTGGGCAGCCAGAACTCTTAGGTGTGGTCAAACTTTTTTTTTTGTAAAGCTAACATGAAGTCCCAGCTTTTGCATTGCAAGACATGGCTAATGAAGTTGAGTGTCCCATACACCTCCTTTTATCACATTATACAGCTGATAATTTTGGGGATTCATGGGCTTGTATCTCTCTGCTCATCAGCACTCCCTCGGACCCTACAACTTTCCAGTATGATCTGTATCATGCTTCAACAACCTTTCTTGCTATCTAAAATACCACCAGTTTTTCATATCATCTGCAAACTCCTACAGCCAGGGTGATGAAAAAGCAAGGGAGGGGAGAAGAATTTGTATCTTGAGCCAATGATTTTGGATTGTCTGATAACCTTTGATGGAGATCTATAATTGCATAATGTCGTGGCCTCTTGATTGCTGGATGAAGTTACGCAGCACAGGAACGGGCCCCATTAGCCCACCATGTCTATGTAGTCCATCTAGCGTGCATTATTCCTATTTACCAGTACTTGGTCTGTAACTTTCTATGCCTTGGAAATCAAATACTGTACTGTTTAATTGTGAGAGTATCTGCCTTCAACTTCTCAGGTAGTGCTTTCCAGTTAGTAACCATCGTTTGGGTTTGAAAAATCTTTTGACTTGTTAACCCTCTCAGTCCCCATCTCTGCACTCACGATTTAGGCATCTACGCTATGGAGAAAAGTTCTGCGTTATCCACACTGCCTTTCAGAATTTTGTCCACTCAATTTTGTATCGGATACCTCAGTCCAAAGAAAACAAACCCAGCCTATCCACTATCTTCCTCCTAATTGAAATGTTCTAAACCAAAATTGAATTAAAAGGAGGCATTCCTAAGTGGACAGCAAATACATTATTTTCATATCAATACTGTAATTGCTTGCATTGAGATGTAATCATAACTTGCCTGGCATTTTGTGTTTCCCACTCTGTCACTCCTTGTGCTGTTTACATAGGTTGGGAATTTAGCTAATTTTTAACCAGCTTTTAAATTTTCAGCCAGATGGATGGTAATGCTTGCATTCAATGAAGTTTTATACTGAGGGTGTTCTGTGAGATAGAAAATATTCTGGAAATGTTGCATTTATAGGTAACACCAATTGCAAATCAAATTTTTCAATAAATGAGATCAGGTTTTGTCAGTAATAGCTTTTTTAAAATGGAGAACCTGCTATATTCAGATGGTGAAGGGTGGCATCAGTAAGTTGAATTCAACCATTTAACTTATTAGTTGATTTTTGATCCGGTATTTGGGTCCATAATTACAAATGCTGGCTGCACGTGTCTGCCTCTGAGCAAATTAGTTTTAGTGAAGTACAATGCATTTTTCCAGAACTCAATTCAAAATGGTTTCAATGTTGATTTTGTCAATCACTTGGAGGTCATTGTGTAACACAAATTTTGAGGAGTGTTTCTCGAATGTTTCCAAATACAACTTTGAAACATTCATTTGGTTTCCTGAAAGTTTAGATTTTCAATACAGGTAACATTATTATAATGTGCAAAGGCAGATTCATAGTACACGGGGGTATTACTGCCACAGCTGAGATAGTATGCTTATTTGAAAAAAAAAATCAGTTAATTAATGTACTGTGAATCCAATACTCTTGAGATTAATTGTTATTGAAGGAAGATGGATCAAATATTCAGTGCCTCGTAAAATGCTAAATTGCCAACCAGTTAACGTAGTACTCTGAGTTTCTGTTACTCCTTATAATTGGTGTGTTACCAATGTTGTTTTTCTTGTGGATTAGAACTCAAACGAAACTCCCATATTGTAGGAGGGTATAAAAACTAAAATAAATTTAGTGAGGTGCTGTTTATAGTAGTTTAAAAACAAATGTGCATTGAGCTTCTCAAGTAAGTGTGGCTCCTGCATTGGGAAGGAGCAAATGTGTCCCAGTAAAATATAATAATCCTCCACAGTCAGCTTAGGAGTGGGTTCAAGAAGCACATTTTAAAGCAAGGTGTAAGAAATTGTGGAATAGGGGAGAATTTATAACTGAAATTTTGATTCATGTTTTAAGTAGGTTTCAAAGAAGCTTGTCGTGTTCCATAAAGATTGTTTATTTGTAATTACAGAAAAAAAAATCAGATTGGTGTGCAATATTAGTCCGAGGTTGGATAGGATGTCATAGCTCTTGATGCCATAGGTCTTTAGGAAAAAGTGACCCAGTAAATTTTATTTTCTTGGAAAATGCTGACCAAGTAAAATTGTCATGGTTCTTCAACAATTGCACTGAAATTGCTCTGAACTGCAACCCCAAGTTGGTGCCCTTCATTATGTTTGGGACAAAGACCCGTCATTTATTTAGTTTCCTCTGTACTCCAGTTTGAGATTTGTAATAGAAAAAAATCACATGTGGTTAAAGTGCGCAATGTCAGATTTAAATAAAGGCCATCTTTATACATTTTGGTTTAACCGTGTACAAATTATAGCAGTGTTTATACATAGTTTCTCTCCCCCCCCCCCCCCCCCAATTTCATGGCACCATAATGTTTGGGACACATCAATGTCATGTAAATGAAAGTAGTCATGTTTAGTATTTTGTTGCATATTGCATGCAATGACTGCTTGAAGTCTGCGATTCATGGACATCACCAGTTGCTGGGTGTCTTCTCTGGCGATGCTCTGCCTGGCCTGTATTGCAGCCATCTTTAGCTTAATCTTGTTTTGGGGGCTAGTCCACTTCAGTTTTCTCTTCAGCATATAAAAGGCATGCTCAAATGGGTTCAGATCGGGTGAATGACTTGGCCACTCAAGAATTAACCATTTTTTAGCTTTGAAAAACCCCTTTGTTGCTTTAGCAGTATGTTTGGGATCATTGTCTAGCTGTAGAATGAACTGCCAGCAATGTTTTGAGGCATTTGTTTGAACTTGAGCAGATTGGATGTGTCTATACACTTCAGAATTCATTATGCTACTGCCATCAGCTGTTGTATCATGAATGCAGATAGGTGAGCCAGCACCTTCAGCAGTTATACATGCCCAGGTCATAACACCCCCACTACCGTGTTTCACAGATGAGGTGGTATGCTTTGGATCTAGGGCAGTTCCTTCTTTCCTCCATACTTTGCTCGTGCCATCACTGATAGAAAAGTTAATCTTCGTCTCATCTGTCCACAAGACCTTTTTTCCAGAACTGTGGTTGCTCTTTTAAGTACTTCTTCACAAACTGTAACCCGGTCATCCTATTTTTGCAGCTAACCAGTGATTTGCATCTTCTAGTGTAGCCTCTGTTCCTGAAGTCTTCTGCGGAAAGTAGTCATTTTGCAAATCCACACCTGACTCCTGAAGAGTGTTTCTGATCTGTCGGACAAGTGTTTGGCGATTCTTCTTTATTATAGAGAGAATTCTTCTGCATTAGCTGTGGAGGTCTTCTTTGGCCTGCCAGTCCCTTTGCGATTAGTAAGCTCCCAGTGCTTTCTTTCTTCTTAATGATGTTCCCAACTGTTGATTGTGATAAGCCTAATGTTTAGCTGACGTCTCTATTAGTTTTATTCTTGTTTCTCAGTCTCACAATGGCTTCTATGACTTTCATTGGCACAACTTTGGTCCACATGTTGATAAGCAGCAATAAACATTTCCAAAGGTGATGGAAAGACTGGAGGAAAGACTAGGTGCTGAGAGCTCTCTTATACCTGCATTAAAGAGGCATTTAAACACACCTGATCAATTACAAACACCTGTGAAGCCATGTGTCCCAAACATTATGGTGCCCTGAAATGGGGGAGAATATGTACAAACACAGCTGTAATTTCTACATGGTGAAAGTAATATGTATAAAAATGACCTTTATAAAAATCTGACAATTAGCTCTTTAACCACGTGATTTTTTTCTATTACAAATCTCAAATTGTGACGTACAGAGGCAAATAAATACATGATGGATGGGTCTTTGTCCCAAACATTATGGAGAGCACTGTAGTTCAAGTTATTATTGAATGAGCTAACCACTTCCAATGTTGTAAAAAGGTACTGACAATTTGTCACAGGAGAAGAAACTGGTAGATCTCCAAGGTAATATTACCTCTTGGGCTGCATTCTTGTTGAAAATAAAACTTTATCCTATGAATCTTAACTATGCCTTAAATGTGAGTTGCTTTAAAAAAAAACTTCTGTCAGGAAATTAATGTACTGTAATCTAAAATAAAGTAATTCTTTAAAGTGCTGGAGTAACTGAGCAGGTCAGGCAGAATATCCAGAGGATATGTGTAAGTGATGTTTCGGGTTGGGTCCTTTCTTCAGACCCGATCCAAGTCCCCCAGCAGTTCAGTTTGTTTTGTAGTAAACCATTTCATTGCATCTCCTTCAAAATAAATCACTTTTTCAGCAAATGCTGGAAACACAGCAAGACATAGGCCATTTATCAGAACATCAGATCATAGGAATTGGTTAATGGAAATGTCAAGACTGGAGATTAAATCTACTGTGTAGTCAAAAATCCTTTTAAAAAAAGAACAAAGCCCAAGAGATTTGTTGTGAACTGAGTAAATAGTGTAAAACTTAAGGGTCTCCTGTGTTCCTCAGATTTTGCTCATAAATTCTGTATTGATGATTGTATAAACATATGTCCGGTAATGCAGTTTCTTTAAAAAGCCAGCATTGGATGCAACATCAATGCTCAAGTAATAATCAGGAAATCCCCAAGAAGATCTACCTTGCAGGTTTTATTTGGTCCCTTTATATTAGAACATGGACCATATAACCTGATGCACTAGTGAATAATAAAACAGTATATTCATTTCATCAATACTTTGTGTATCTAAATTGTCTGTGACTGCATGAATATAATCTACAATTTTGTTGTATGAAAAATATTGGAGAGAGGCTTGCACTTACTAGCACCTTTCATTATCTCACACTTCCCTACCGTCAATAAATCATTGTTCAATGCAGGAAAGGTGCTACCAATTTTTAGACATTCTCTCGAATAATCAGTTTTGATGATGTTGGTAAACGGTGCGCATTGAACATGGCACTGAGGGGGAAATCACCTGCTGTTAAATAGTGCTGTGGGATAATCTACATCCAGTTGAGAGAAGTCATCACTAATTTTAAGTCTCAATCTGAGAATAAATGATGCATTCTGGCAGAACCAGAAGAACTTTACCGTTGTTTTAAAATATGCTTGTCCTCTGCACTGCTGAATTCTAAACAAACGCTTTTGCCACGGTTAAGTTGACACTCATCGCTGAGCTGATAAACAGTTTTTAGCATTTCTTAAACAATTCAGTTTTGAAGGTATTACTAATGTAAATGCACGCTAAAAATGTACTGTTGAGCACAGCCATGAGTATCTCCCGAAGTCTGGAGTTTTTGATCCACAGTACCTGTCTGAAAATAGACATTGTTTAGTTAAATTACAAAAATCTGGCTCATTATTTAAGTCAGTCGAGTTTTAGAAAGAAGATAGACTCTGGATTTTTTTTCAGAAAGAAGCCTTTAATTGTCCACTCTGAAATAAATTATCTAAACCCACACTTTGGCTTGAAAATTAAATGTCTGTTTCCTCATCCTGATTCATCTGTCGCTGCCGTGTGTTGGTTCTGATTTTCCTTGTTCTAACAATCCATGGATCAATCCTGATGAATCAGTGGAGGTTCCAGATAAATACTGTGGGTGGATATGACGTGTAACATTAAACAAGGTTATTTTTATCAATGAAACAATGACATCCAGGAATTGGACAATTGGTCATAATTTGCATGAAGCAATTAGTTTAAAGAATTAATATAAAGCGGTAAGTAGTTGAAGGCAAAATAAATAAGGAACTGCAGATTCTGGTTTAACAAAAATGACGCAAAATGCTGGAGTAGCTCAACAGGTGAGGCAGCATCTCTGGAGAACATATATAGGTGACATTTGGGACAAGACCCTTTACTCCTTTACCTCTGAAACTAACTGGTTGGTTTACTATACGTTGTGCTGGTTAGGTTACATGTCATGAGATAGTATCGCCTTTTACTCTGGTTTACTCCATTTCCACCTTTTGCTCCATTTTTCTGTGTTTTCTCTGCATTTCCTGTAGGTTTGTGCATATATTTTGCCATGCACAGCCCATTTTGTTTTCATACAAACACTGTTCAGTTTTATATTGAGTTTGCTTTTCCTGGGACTATAAAGAAGACTCAAGATCAGGTTAGTAAGTATTGCGATATCTTTAGAGAGCCTTGCAACCAAGTTAAGACCTTTCGTATTTACTATTTGTTCTATAATCAGGGGTTAATCTAAATTTGGATCTTGTTTTAGAGTCTCTTTCCATCACCTGAAAAACACAGTAATGATTATTTGACCCTAAGTATGTATTATGTTCTTTGTTTCACAGATGCTGCCTAACCAGCTGAGCGTTTCTTCCATCTTCTGTCTTTATTTTGGTTATTTCAGAACATTTTCAGGTAGTCCATAGAAATTGAAAATCCAAATTCCTGCAATTGAATTGTTGAATTAGGATTTATATTTTCCAAATTTCCAAGCCCACAATGATAAAAAATAATAGAAAACAGGAAATATGAAATACAAATATAGAGTTGAGGGTTTGCAGACTTGATTATGATACATGTTTGGGAATGAAGGTTGAATAGCCCCAGTGTTAAGAAATATTGACTTAAATTGCCTTTGCAGCTAGATCATTGGCTCTCATTTTAAACTTTGCAGAGACTTGTACAGTTCGTCTCTGCAATGTCTCTAGTCATCAAAGATTGTGTTTTTTTGATGTTGAAGTTCTAAAGCTTGTAGGGGAATTCAGGAATACATTCACAATCTCAGCTCCCTTAATTGGGCAAAGGATGTGTCAATGAACTTCAGACATTTGCCACTGGGCAAGTCATCGCCAACATTCACCTAAACTGTCTTCTTCAAAGAGCCAGAGAGCTACTCCTTAAATTTGTATTGCGAATTCCATCCATCTCAAGGAGTACTCGGATCTTTATTAACTTAACTCCAAGGAAATTCAGGCAACCATGCTCAGCCTTGTTTGATTTTGCTTAAGACTTTGACCCTGTCAGAAAATAAATAAGGATTTTGCTTCATATCTTATACTTCACTCACTATTGAAATTCGCCCTGTTTTGTATTTAATGATGACGGGCAAAAAGCAGTCTTAACCATCGTGTTCGCAACAGAATCTATGCAAACTACAATCACAAACGGCTACTTTATCCTAATCCTTACCTAACATTTCTCATCACATAACTATTCCTTCCAAAAACACTTGCTCTGGAGTGGAGTGTATCTGTATGACAAACGGGAAGCGTTTCAATCTCTACTTCAATCAGAATCAGAATCACACATTATTCGCCAAGTATGTTTTGCAACATACGAGGAATTTCTTTCCAACCAACATCAGTCATTGATGTGCGAACACTCATTTGCGTCTCTAAATCATGTTGAGCCATTCGCTGAAATGTACAAGAAAATTGTCCAACCTCTTTCGCAGACGGAAGGTTTGTTACCAACCTGTTCCGACTGCCCAATAAAGGTCAACGATGGGACCCACAAATGTTGAATAGTTTCCTCCGATGGGACTCTTCACTCAATGGAGGCAATGTTAATGAGCCACCATTGCCTTCAGAAAATCAAACCACTCTTTTGAAAAGTGAGCTTGAAGATCTAGTCCTCAAACATAGCACTAAACTGCAGTGATCCCTGATGTCCTGTACACTTCTGAGAAGTGGGGTACCTAGAGCAGGCACCTCAAATCAGTGGAGGAAAACCCATCAACATTGTTGCTGCAAATCCTCTACATCCAATGGCAAAACAAACAAGCCAGCAACTGTCTTCTCAGCTTTGAGGCCTTAATTAAACCCAATCCATCATTTGTGCCTAAGATCATACTCCCAAAATGTGCTCTGCAACAAGTTCCATCACAGCAAGAGAGCAGAGAAAGAAAATGAATCATAGACCTTCTCAAAGCCATCTGGGGAAAAGAGTAGTATCTCCACTCCTGAAAATCCTTGGCCCAAGGGTGGCACAGTGATAGTTGCTGCCTTACAGCGCCAGAGACCCAAGTTCAATCCTGACTATGGTAGCTGTCTGTACAGAGTTTATACGTTCTCCCTGTAACTGCGTGGGGTTTTTCTGGGTGCTCTGGTTTCCTCCCACATTCCAAAGACGTACAGGTTTGTGGGTTTATTGGCTTTGGTAAAGATTATAAATTGTCCCTTGTGTGTGTGTGTGTGTGTGTGTGTAGGATAATGTTAGCGTGCAGGGATCATTGGTCGGCGCAGACTCAATGGGCTGAAGGGTCTGTTTCCATGCTGTGCCTCTAATTTAATCTAATAATCTAAAAAAAAGAGTTCTCCAAGTGGAGGAGCTGCCTTTGAGATCCTGAAGTCCATTCTTCAGGAGCACACAGAAGCAAAGTATAAATGATGAAAAATGATTGCCCCTCAAACTACCGACTCAGCTAACCTGCCAAGTATAGCCTGCCCCACCACTGCCAGAAGCTGCAGATCCCACATTGCTGCAGATCCCACAGCTGCAGATCCCACAGGCAGCACAGAGCACAAACAACTAGAATGGAAGTGAACAAGCTATGATCTCAAATGCAATGACATTAAAATGTATTCTAATCATTAATTAAAATATTTGTTTTTACACCCATAGAATGGTTGGAATATTATTTTGTTGGCACCATTGTACTTTTTGTAAAAGGCTAGTTCTTTATTCATGTACAGAAATTGATCATATTATGTGGATAGAAAGCCCTGCAACAGAGCCAGTCAGAAGAAGCAGGATGGCCCTCGTTCCTCATCTTTCCACCGTTAGAAGAGTTGAAAGACTCTAATTTTAGAATTGTTTTGAGTTGCGTTTAGATTTTTGATCTTTGGATAGAAAAGTTGGAATTTGACCAACATAAAAGCCCTGATTGCAAACCCTGGTAAGGACAAGATGATTTGGATCCATCTGTTGTGAAATGATTGGTTAGACCGACTGAAGAGAAAATGGAATGGAGAAATGGATCAAATCCAGAAAGATGATCTTTCTGTCATCTAATTTCTCAGACACTTCTTTTCTACTTTGTGCTGCAAAAATAGATTTCAGGGAATTCCTTGGTAAGGGTGCAGTAATGCGTGTAAAGTTTAATATCAGGAAACTTCCCTGCCTTGTGCCTTTTTCTTTATGGTATCAAGCTCCAAAAAGCTGAGGAAGGGCTCCGACCCGAAACGTCACCTGTTTATTTTCTCTAGAGATACTGTCCGACCTACTGATGTCCAGCATTCTACTCCAGCATTTTATGTCTGTCTTCTATGCAAACCAGCATCTGCAGTTCCTTGCTACACCAAAGAGTGGATTGGAATAAGAAATCCCTGGAAATATTTGGCTCTGCTTTGGTCAAGGAAAGATCTGGCAATCTTGAGATTTATTTGCATTATTAAATGCAATTATATGTGTTATATACAAAAATTATCTTGGGGTTCAAAATACAAAATCGTGAAGTTGACCCAGCTAGTTGTTTTGTAAGCATTATATAGTGCACATTGCAGATGCGATCTATTAAATTGTTAAAAGTTATTCTTTGTGAGTCTAAGAAGATTTTTTTTTTTTAACCAGCTATATTCACCAAAGGCCACTAAACAGCTTTATGTAAATTATAAAGTGCATAGTGTCAGTGAGTGTGAGGGGGCAAGTTTTGCATTTTTGCATTTCCAATCATTAATTTCCCTTTATATTCAGAATCAACTTTTGTTATTTTTAGCTGTAAATCCTACTTCTTATTCAATCTGTCGTGCTGCACGGGAGCAGACTGTCGAGGCCAAGTTCTCTGTGCTGACAGGGTTGCTTAGCTCAGCTAGTTTCATTTGCCTATATTTGGCTTGTATCCCCTTGAAACTTTTATTTCCATAAATGTCCATTAAATATTGTAATGGTGACACTTGATCCAGCAGCTCATTCCAAGTACCCACCACTTTCGATGGGGGAATTCTTTCCCCTCAGTTTCCTTTTAATTTATCCCCTCTCATCTTGAACCAATGCCATCTGAAGACTCTTTTATCCTAAGAAATAGACTGTGACCGATCACCTTATCTATGCCCCTCGTGATTTTGCATACCTCTAAAAGGCCACCTTCGGCCTTCTGTCCAGGCGAAAAAAGCCACAGCTTATCCAGGCTCTCCATTTATCACAGAACCTCCAGTCCCGGTAACATCCTTGTAAATCTTTTCTGCATCCATCGCAACTGAATGTTATCCTTCCTAGAGGAAGCAACTAGAACCGCACACAGTATAGTACATCCACGTGTTGTGCAGCAGCAACATGACGTCCCATCTATAACTCAGTGCCTGGACCAATTGAGGCAAGTGTGACTTAATTCAACCTGCACCATCTTGTCTTCTTGTAGTCCCACTTAGTTATGACTTCTGAAAGCAAGATTGTTATTATTTTCCATTTTTGGCGCAAGTATATTTTGTAACTACCAACCGTGGTGATTTTATTTGGTTTTCAAATACCATTTAATGAATCGCCAGTCACGTTGATATGTATGTGATTTCATAAACTGCGGTCCGGATTACTATTGATAGGCCGATTGTTGTCAAGGGACAGTTTAATCCCAAGAGGGATACATCATAAAAATGTCTTCACCTTGTGGATAGTGAATCAGAAATGTTCTTGTGCTTTACCAATGCAAAATAAAACTGGGAAGAAGAGTAGGTGAGGATTTAAAAAAAAATCTCTTCAAACAGCAATGCTTGAATTGCTTAAAAGGACATTGAAAGCTCGTTCAATGGTAACTTTTGGAAAGGAATTTGATGTATATAGAGTGGGAAAGAGCAAAGCCTTTCAATTCATTGGTAGTTCTGGAGAACCAGTCGAGGCATGAGAGATGAAGTACCTACTTCCTGAACTCTTTCTGTATTTGCATAATCAGTCACTTCCTCATCAGCTTGTTCAGTTTCCCCACTGGACCATGTTGAGTCCTATTTGGAATGCAGTGGGAATTTATATCCACTAGGTATAAATTTGTAAAAGAATGCATAAAATCTAAAATAATAGCTGTATTAAATGTAAAAGATGAAGCACATTTTCATTGTTCATACCTTTTTTGATGCCAGTGCCTGAACCACAGTTTTGCAACATTCGTACAAAAATATTGTTTTAAAATGACTTTGTGGGGGGTGGGGAGGGGGGGAGAAGGGGAAGAAATTGCAGTTATACCCTGATGGCCCCCCATTCAGACGTATGCAGTACAGCCAAGTATGTTGGTCATTCATTTAATTCTGAAACCTGCGATGGCCACAGTTGAAGATGTGAAATGGGCCACAATAAAACAAGTGTTGAACTTTTAGAACAACCCAGAGTAACTTTCTAGGGTCCAAGGTTATTCAGTTTGTGCACAATTCATGCTGAATAAATGTCTCAGAGGTGAGTGGGATTCCTTCTGTGGCTTGTCCACAAGTCTTTTTGGGCCTTAGTATGGACAATTGTTCCCAAGTAAATTCCAGTGAACCTCTTCTCGCCAACACTAAACAGCTGATGGAAGAGAAGGGCGGAAGAATATAAGTAAATGTTTTCCTTTATAATACCTCATAATTAAAAAGTTGCTTATGTTAGCATTAAATTAAATGTTTGACAGATATCCGGGGACGGGAGAGGAATGGCAGATTTAAAGTACTACCTTAGGGTGAACTGAAATGTTTCCATTTCAGATGCCTGCAATTGGGCTTAAAGACTTGAATTATTTCTGACTGTGTGGTGTTATTACTTTAGTCAGCATGAGGTAAAGACATGCACAACCTGTCAGTCTGGGAGAACGAATGTACCAGAACCTGTTTAAGAGAGAATTAGAAAACGAAGTGTTCGGAGAAATGCCTTGTATTTTCTTAAACCACATTCATGACTTTTGATAGTGGGAAAGAGAACTCCGATTGCAGAGTTGCGTGAGTTCTTCTTGTCTCATTGCAAATGGTTTAAGGTATTAGGTTTGCAATCACGTGCACCTGAAAAAACAAAAATGGCAAAAAGACATTCGGGCCCAACTAACCTGATCCACATAGCTGGGGTGGTGTGTGTATCTCAACACAGGCACTCTGCATCCCGTTTGCCAGATGCTGGTGGAGGTGCAGAACTAGATGTAGTTTTAAAAAAAAGCTAATTGTATCAAAGTTCTTAGTCAACCGGGACAGTCAAAGCTAAAGCAGCAATCTCCCGTGGTTTTAAATAACACAAGGTACAGTGGGAGAGTCACACAGCACGAGAGCAGGCTCTTCAGCTCAATTTACTCATGCTGATCAAGATGCCCCATCTGCACTAGTCTCATTTGCCCCTTATCCCTCTAAACCTATCCTATTCATGTACCTGTCCAAATGTATTTTAAATGTTGTTATATTACCTACCTCAATTACTTCCTCTGACAGCTCGTTGCATATAGCCACCACTTGTGTGCAGAAGTTACCCCTCAGGTTCCATTTAAATCTTTGGGTTCTCACCTTAAACTTATGACCTCTTGTTCTACCTACTCTGGGTAAAATACTGCATTTCCTTGTGATTTTATACACCTCTATAAAATTACCCCTCTGTCTCCAGCACTCCCAAGGAATAAAGTCCTAGCTTGTCCAACCTTTCTCTATAGTTCAGGCCTTCCAGTCCTGGCAACATCCTCGTAAATCTTATTTGCTCTCTTTCCAGCCTAACAACATCCTTCCTATAGCTGCGTGACAAAAACTGAACCAAATACTCCAAATTGTGGCTTCGCCAACATCTTGTACAACAGTAACGTAACATCCCAACTTCTGTATTCAGTAGTTAGACGCAACATGCTGGAGTAGCTCCATCTTTGGAACATCTCAGGCAGCCTCTCTGAAGAGAAGGAATGGGTGACGTTTCGGGTTGAGACCCTTCTTCAGACTTCTATACTCGGTACCCTGACTGATGAAGGCCAATGTCATGAAAGCCGCCTATCTACTTGTGACTCCGCTTTCAGGGAACAATGTACCTGCACTTCTAGATCGCTGAGCTCTACAAAACATCAACCATGATCATATTGAATGGCCGAATGGTCTTCTCCTGCACCTATTTAAATTTACAGTGAAGGCCCTGCCCTGGTTTGTGACTACCCAAATTGCAACACCTCGCCCTCACTTGCATTAACCATTCCTCTGCCCATTTACTTAGCAGATCAAGATCCTGCTGTAATTTTGATAACCAATTTTTGATAATCTGCTTGAGTCAAAAACAGGTCTGACTCTCACAAAAAATTGAATGAATTGATGTTCATTGTTAACCAATCTCGCAAAGCCACTATTCTTGGCACTAACATTTTATTAATCTTAACCTCTAACATTGCTGCCCTTGCTAATCCTGCAAGAGTTTACCTATAACCCATCACAGTTAAACTTGAGTACTGAATCAGACCCAAATTATTCACCTGTGAAAAATGAACACTGGGCCTGACTGGTCTTCCAAACTACATGTCCAACATGGACTGTTGGCAACAAGGATTTTTTTCAAGCCTTCTCTCACCCTCGATTTTACACTCCATTTTGTGTGCCCCTCATAATAGGTGAAGGGGACTAAGGGAAATTATTCTCGCCAATTTTTCCTCCCTTATTTAAGAGCAACAAAAAAATAAAGAAGTGATAGGAAGGAACTGCTGATGTTGCTTTATACCAAAAATAGACACAAAGTGCTGGCGTAACTCAGTGGGTCAGGCAGCATCCCTGGAGAACATGGCTGTGTGACGATTCAGGTCTGAAGAAGAGTCCCGACCCGAAACGTCACCTCTCCGTGTTCTCCAGAGATGCTGCCTGATCTGCTAAATTACTCCAGCGCTTTGTGTCCAAAAATATATATAAATTGGATGTGGGTGTTGATTGTTGGTGTTTACCAATTGTCTTCGTAATTTAAAAAAAAAACAGAGGTAGCCTTTGAGATGTGATTCTTTGGGTGTAAAATAATTTGTGTTTCTGAACACATGGACTATTGTCCTTTATTCCCCCCTAATCCCTCATGACAAAATACATGCTGCTCAGTAAATCTGAGCTACTATAGGTCTGGAAATCTTAGTTTTGCACTACTTGCATCATCTGGTGCATTAGCACTTTTACAAACGATTGCCAAGGATCAAAGATAAACGGGTTTTACCTTTCTCAAATGTTGTATTTATGATCAAACGAATGAAAGGTTGTTCCAACACGGGCACAATCTCTGTAAGTGTTTATTAAATTGTCATTAAATTGCTGTCTTTTCGCAATCAATAAATGAAGCCAGTATTCGTTCTATCTGTTTGTTGTTCCCAATTAATGAATAAATCGTCATGTATTATTCCATTGACTATTAGGAAGCAATAAAAGCTTTTCACTGTACCTAGGTACCCATGACAATAAACTAAAACTAAATGCAAACTAATGATGCAATAGTTCTTTCAGAGTTTCTCATATATTTAACAATTGGTCTGTTTCAAAATATCAACTTCACTTTTAAGATAATTTTAAAAGCTCTTCTAGCAAACGATCCTTGTAGCCGATCCGAAGTCTCAATTCCCTACTGCCCTTGTTACTGAAATCTTGGTTTAGTTTAGTTTATTGTCACGTGTACTGAGTTACATTGAAGAGCTTTTGTTGCGTGCTAACCAGTCAGCGGAATGACAATGCATGATTACAATCGAGCCATCCAGAGTGTACAGGTACAGGATAAATGGAAGCAACTGTTGGAAATTGTATATTGAACCTTTTCCTTGCTTTTACAGGAACGCCAAGGTCGTGTCAAATAATACTGCAGTCTTTGGAAACGTGACGTCGACCTAAAAGTCATATCCTGAATTTTCTTCAAGAAATTGAATGACAATGAAGATTCCCCACTCGTCACCTTCCTTCCCACCCACCAACCTACCCCCTTTCATTTCCAGTGAATCCTATGGCTTTTAGCCTTGTACTTGTCAAACTTAATCCTCTTCTGTAGAACTATGGTAATAATAGCAAGATCTTGGTGGGGGAAACAAAAGCGTTTTAAAGATCCTTTCTCAACTATCGGTTGTGACTTTGCAAAGTGGTGCATTTTGTTTTCCTTCTGTTTAAACAAAATTTAAAACTGAATCGCTTTTTGATTTTTTTTTTATGGGCTGCATTTAAATGCGGTTCTACGGAGAAGAGACCAGTTGCCTCGCAACATCTGAATTGTCATCGCCCAGCTGGGTCAGAACGTGGACAGATACCTCCTCCGACTGGACTGGAGATCTAATTTGTTTCATTCAGGCCTTTTTGAGGACTGTCCACCCCGCCTCGCCCTCCGTTTTACTGAAAATGCTGCTTGTTTTTGTTTTAAAAAGGCTCCTGGGAAGAGCGGTTACTTTTGTGTTTGTCCCGCCTTTCGTTCCAAAAATATTAAAAGCAAGTTACTCTTGACAAAAGTTCACGTGAGCAAGTTTAAGAAAAAAGATGCCACCAATTAAGTCTAAATCCTTAAAAAGTGAAGACTGGACTAAAGGAATACTGTAAGGAATTTTTTTGAACACTGAACTTTGAGAAATAAAAACTGCTTAGAATCTTTTTTTCAATCTCGTCAAGTGGAACAACTGGGAATTTACCCCTCATTATTAATCACTTCTCAGTAATAAATGTGATATCCTGTTCAGCAGAATGGATGCGTCAAATGCATTTTTGTTTGGTCTTTCATTCTTCCTGTTTTTTAACAAGTAAGAGACTTGAGGAAGAGTAGGGTTAGCATTCAGTGCTGACACTCGATGCAATGCCAGCAGGCATTTACATCTTGCACCTTGAACACAAACAATCAGAGGGGAATGGTGACATTTCCAGATTCTGGAGCACATTAGTCAAACTAATGTGACTGACCTTTATTCAGCGAGTGCTGCTAGTAGATGCCTCACATCTCCAATAACCTTGGTTCAATCCTGATATCAGTCGCTATCTATGTGATTTGCCAGTGCTCCCTGTGACAGTGTGAATTTCTCCTAGGTCCCGCTGTTGCCTTGCATGTCCAAAAGCCTTGCGGGTTGGTTGTTGGCCACTGTAAATTACTGCCGGTGTGTGGGGAAGAATAACCGGTGAGGGTGGCCATTATAACTTGCCCCTGATGAGTTGGGGAGAATAAGAGGTGAGAGAGTTGCCATTTTAACGTGGCAGTAGTGAATGAACATGAGAATAATTGGAGAAAATTGACCTTGGGAGGGAGACAAGTATTTCTGGTACCTGCAATACTTCCCACATTGGAGGCATCACCTTATGTGCGTACATAGGATGATATTTTGCTGAAAAGAACATTTTAATTTCCCAATGGTGCTTTGTAACGGGCTGTAGTTCAGAGACTGATACAGTGAGAAACTGCTGGTGTGTCCTCTCTTTGCATTCAATGGGGAATTGAGAATTAAAATTAATTGTGAGGAATTAGAGATTGAATTCACTAAGCTGAATGAATCCTACTGCTCCCATGAACAGTAGTAAAGATCTCAAGTGATGGGGGCATCATTGGACTACAAGTCTACTTGCCATTTAATCATGGCTAATCTATCTCTCCCTCCTAACCTCATTCACCTGCTGTCTCCCCATAGCCTCTGACACCAGTTGGTCCAGAATGGAACTTATTCAGCTTTTGAAATTTAAGTGGTGTCCGTGCTTAGACTGGGAATATAAGGCCTGATTGTGTACCGATCAGGCAACATAATTTCGGCCTGTCCAGTAGATCCCCACCTGTGATGGCACAGCTGATGGATCTGTGGCCTCACAGCGCCAGAGATCCAGGTTTGATTCTGACCTCGGATCCTGTTTATGTGGAGTTCGCATGTTCTCCCTGTGTGACCGTGTGGGTTTCCTCCAGGTGCTTCGGTTTCCTCCCACATCCCAAAGATATGCGGGTATGTTGGTTAATTGGACACTTAATCACTCCCTTGTGTGCAGGGAGAATATTACAAAGTTGGATAACTAGTGGAATAAATGGAACTAGTGTGAATGGGTGATCAATGGTTCATGTGGACTCGGTGGGCCAAAGTGCCTATTTCAATGCTACATCTGAACTAAACCAGTTATTGCAAGGTCAACCTCATCGTCATTAAACTGCTGTGATTTACAGGCAAAGATTTAGTTGAGTAACTGGTCCACTACATATTAACTGTCTCATGTTTATGGTTCACTGTGTTACAAATTCCATACAAAATGACAATCTCCCCCCCCCCCCCCCCCCCCCCCACATTGTAATTGTTTGACCTGCCAGTTAAGTTGCATTCTCAGTTGTGTGACTTGCCCTCAGACTTTACCGCTCTTCCATCACTTTCACTTTGCTCTATAAATGGATGCAAGGTTTGCATTGTAACTTAAAATGCAATATAAAATCAAGGCTTTTAGAGGAAAGTAAGAGTGTATCATTTGAAAAGGTAGATTTTTCTCTTCACTGTTCTATTTAACTCCTGCCCTCTAACTCCAATTCACCCGAAGCCTACATTTGGTTTCAAGTCCCTTGAATGTAGCATCATGGGAGATGGACTACTTAGCATAGCTACTGAAGTAGACTACAAACTGATCTTCTTTAAACTGCGGCAGGTCTGTGGTGCTGTTTGAATGCTAACATTTATCTATGTGTTACCATTGCAAAGTTTTGAGCAATTTCTTTCTCTATTTATGTAATGGCTCATTTATTAATATGTCAATAATAGCTGATCACATTGCAAAATGATATACTAATTGCCACACTGGTTGACAGTGGGTGGCTGAAATGTTGTTGACATAACTCCATTTAACTTGCGCTTCCCAGTGTTTATGATTACAAAGTGTAGTTGATTTACAAATGCAATAGCTTTCAGAATAAGCCACCTATTGTTGGCTAGAATCATACAGAACGCACACAATTAGTAATGCGGGTGTCCAGCCCCTTTTTCTGCGCTGGTGGTAATACCCCTCGTCTGTATCCGCCCACCGCATCCATCTCACCTCATCCCATTCTTTGCTTTATCAACCATTGACCACAGTATTGAGACCAACCTATGTGTGTTTTAGTTTAGTTTAGAGATACAGCACAGAAACAAGCTCTTTGGCCCACCTGGTCCCCGCACATTAACACTATCCTACACACACTAGGGACAATTTTTCCATTTACCAAGTCAATTAACCTACTCATCTGTACGTCTTTGGAGTGTGGGGGGAAACCGAAGATCTCGGAGAAAATCCATGCTTCAGGAAACCAAAGATCTCGGAGAAAACCCATGTTCTATGCAAGCTCTGTGGTTTCAACTACTGCCAATACACACAAGTTCACATATTGTTCCCTGGGTTTCACCCGAATTTCTTACTGGATTAGCTGTTAATTATAGGTCAAACTCTTCCTTGCCGACAAGGTACCCCATCTTTACCTAACTTTGGCCCGTATCCCTCTAAACCTTTCCTGTCCAAATATCTTGTAAATATTGTTATTGTACCTGCCTCAACATATACCCACCATCATGTGTGAAAAAGGTGCCCCTCATACTCCTTTAAAATCTTCCTCCTCCCACCTTAAACCTATGCCTTCCAGCTCTTGATTCCCCAAGCTCTACTCTCATTACATAGAAATACATTGCACCAAAAGACCGAAGCCCACTCTTTTTGATTTATGACGTTTCTCTTAGCAAAAGCTTTTTTTTAGAGAAGTATCCTTTTTATTAATCAAGACATTACTCATAGCATCTTGTTCTGACCTCTTCCAGAAATGCAAAGAAATCTGCATTTAACCCTATAAGTCTACTTCATTAGTTTGGCTGAATAATCTATTTATGCTGTAAATACTCCGTGAGCAATTTTAAATACTCCTGCAAGACTAATTGTTAAACCTCTAGTTAAGACTTCAACAGGTTTGGTCTTTGGTAATGATTATAACTCTCAGTTCTGAAACCAACCTTGATACACAATCAAAACAGAAAATGCTGCAAATATAAAACCAGGCCACGGGAAAGAGAAAGTTAATGTTACAGATTGAAAATCCTCCATCAGAAGAGAAAACAAACTCATTTAGTTGCAGGATGGGGAGGTGGAATGTCTCTGATAATAAAACCAGGACACCCATGGGCATAAGGTTATCGGGTCAATGAGTGAATGGGAGAGTGAAAACATGGACAAAAGAATGTTTGAA
The DNA here is from genome assembly GCA_035221665.1 of Okamejei kenojei. Classification (NCBI taxonomy): domain Eukaryota; kingdom Metazoa; phylum Chordata; class Chondrichthyes; order Rajiformes; family Rajidae; genus Okamejei; species Okamejei kenojei. The sequence continues at coordinate 10,028,911 of CM069157.1, forward strand.
ATGTGGAGGCTTACCTGGCAGGTCAGGCTTGACATGTCCTTCAGTCCCAGATGAGCAAAAGGGGGGAAAAAAACCCCAAACAGCTAATATAACAGATATTGCTGATTCAGACAAATCATGCCTGAAACTGGATTTCAATATCAATCCAACAGGCTGCAATGTGTTTAGGGTGAAAGATAAGGTGTATTCCTCAAGCTTTATTTACATCTCAGATTTAACTCGAACAGACTCATACCGAAGATAGGCACAAAATGCTGGAGCAACTCAACCCGTCCAGCGGTATTTCTGGAGGAAAGGAATTGGCAACGTTTTGGGTCAGAATCCTTCGGATTGCAGTTACTCCCGACACAATGATAAACTCAACTTATGGACAATAAATGATGGATAGCTTTCTAGAGCTAAAACATTGTGAGTAACTGCCCTATGAAATGTTCTGCTGTGAGGAATTGTGGCCAATTGCAGGGTAGCTTTCAAGGTGAAATTGCCATACTCAAAAGTGAGCTTTTTGCTTTTGAGGTAAACATGATCTATATTTCCTTCTATTTCTGCTGATCCTGAGGGGATTTCTGCTAGAGAATGGTGCCTTCTTGCCAAGCACCAGGTGTTATCTACGCATTGTGACATTTCCCAGTTCTCTGGAGGAGTGTAGTTTAGTTTAGAGATACAAAGCAGAAACAGGCCCTTCGGCCCACTAAGTCCACGTTGACCAGCGATCACCACACACTGACACTATCCTACACACACTAGGGACAATTTGCAATTAGCTTACCAATATGTATGTCTTTGGAATGTGGGAGGAAACCAGAGATCCCAGAAAAAACCCACACAGTCACAGGGAGATCGTACAAACTCCGTACAGCCAAGCACCCAGCATCAGGATCCAACCAGGGTCTCTGAAGCAGCAACTCTAATGCTGCAGCACCATGCCACCTTGTAGTTATCGGATCATCGATAGGAGCCCAAGTAGATTTGTCGTTTCTTTTGCTTATTCCCCCAAGATGTCGTCTGATTTTATGTTCTCCCCAGAGACACTGAGAACAACAGTAGTATTTTCAAACCCCAGTTGGATACCATATTGGTACCATAACAAAAACCTGGCAGTCGCATTGGATATTTGGCATTCTGTTTATCCATCTAGTCCTGGAAAGGAAAAGGAAGACCCTTTTATAACCTCAGGATATCCTACAGGACTTAACAACTTATCAAGTACTTGACAGTGACTATGGTAATATAGAATAAACAGCAGCCAATTTATTCACAGCATTCTCCCACATATGCCAAAATAAAAACAATCGATTATCCATATTTTAGTGATGTTGACTACAGAATAATTATTGGTTGGGAGATGATCAATGCTCCCATTCTCTTTGTTGAAATCAGCTCAATGGGCCATTTATATTACCCGTGTGAACCATCTCTGTTCAATGGGTTAAGGGGGAGTTCTAGTGAGAGTGATTAATTGTCATATGTACCGACAATGGAACAACTTACAGCAACATAATGGGCCTGTAAACACAACACATATAGATAACAAATAATGAACAAAAATTCAACAAATTAATAACCTGCGCAAAACACTTAACCTGTGCAAAACAATACAACAATTAAAGATAGTGCATGGAAGATTATTGTTGAGTTGTATAGCATTCAAGAACCTGACGAGACAGCATTGGTGTGTGGGTTTAGATTACATGTTCTGACCCGTGGAGTGCAACCTGAGCCTTGACCTTCTGAGTCAGAATGGAGATCAGCACTCATTAATCCACAGAAGGTGCTATTTTTGAGCAGGTGAGAGGCTTTTTTCTTGACTTTCTGTTGACCCTTCAGCAGTCAGGTGAGGGGAATCATGTTGGTGATTGTCAAATATGTCACCTGGAACATTAGGCCTTCCACTCCGTCAGCCATGAGAAGCCCACTGTTTTACCCATTGTAGGGTGAATGGGGCTACCTTCGATTTTCCGGCATCTGCAGTTCCTTCTTAAACACAGAGTATTTGATCAGATGGACTTATATGTGAGACCATTGCGATCCCTGTGTAACAACTATTTACATTATTATGGTGCCTTTAACACACCAAAGACGTTTCACAACAGTATTATCAAACCAAGCCACTTAAGAGGATGTAATGACCAAAGATCCACTCTAAGATCTTTGGTAATGACAAGCTACCCAAAACTTGGAACAAAGGTTGGTTTGAAGCTTTTTTTAAGGAGACAGAGAGGTGAGAATTCTGGAATCAAGAATCATTCATTATATAATTAATGCTATATAAGGGATGTTATTGAAGGTCTTCCTTAGACTTTTTGAGCTGTGAATTCATCTAGCAAAATATCAACAATGGGAGTAATATAAGGAAGAATGGCAGCTTGTTTGAGGATAATTGCCTGGGTTACATTGGAGTATTGTGTGTAGTTTTGGCAACATTACAGCTGGCGAATGTGGAAGGTTTGGAGAGGATGCAGAAGTAATTTGTTAGGATGCTGCTTGGATTACAATGTATTTGCTACAATGAGAGGTTGGACAAACTTGGATTGTTTTCTCTGGAACTTCAGAGGCTGATGGAAGTATATAAAATTATGAGAGGAAGTGTGGGCAGTCAGAGTCTTTTCCTCCATGGTAAACACCAAAGGGCTTAGCTTGTTGATGAGAGGGAGAAGTTCAAATAATACTTATGAGGCAAGTTTTTCAGGTACATGGTACATACTACCAGAGCTAAAGGGGTAGAGCAGATAAGGTAGCATTGTTCAGAGGCATTTAGACAGGCACTTAAACAGGCTGGGAATGGAGGGAACATGGGGTTAGCTCAATTTGGCATTATGGTCAGCACAGGCACTGCGAGTTGAAGAGCCGGATTCCATTCTGTATTCTATGTAGCTCTCTTAGGTGGTTGCTTCAAGCTCTGATTCAATGGGACATTTTATTATGGCTGACATCTATTGGTATGAAGAAGAAATAGTTTTTTCGTGGATTATTTTGACCATTGGGTGAATTTTGACTATCAGATTCAGAGACATGTTATTTCTAGCTGTTATTGGGCAACTGAATCATCCTACCTCATTGCAAATCCTCGGACTATCTTTAATCGGACTATATTGGGCTTTATTTCGCACTAACTAAATGTTATTCCCTTTACCCTGTATCTGTACACTGGACGGCTCGATTGTAATAATGTATAGTCTTTCCGCTGACTGATTAGCACGCAACAAAAAGCTTTTGATTCTACCTTGGTACAATCAAACACAAGACTAATCTAACACAAGAGCTAACTTGGTATTACGCACTTGCTATAGGGCCACCAGCATCGGGAATTTGCTTGCTCATTTCCCTTTTTTCTGGTATCAATGAGGAATACAAGGAGGATTAAGAAGCATCAGTTGCTGCTGTAGAGAGGAGGAGGGCGGCAAGGTGCATTCCCTCCTTTGCTGAGGATGAAACAAGAATGTCCTCCTTTGGGCTTCAGTCATAGAGTGATCCAGTTTCCTTCACTGAAAACCTAAGGCAAGTCAAGTGGAGATTATTGTCATATACACAAATACATCAATTACACGTAAAATCTAGAAGTGTGCAAAAAGATTATGCCAAATACTGCCATTAATGCAAAGATATATAATTAGGAAACAAGCCCACGGTAGTGTAAGAGATGCTTTGTAGTATTCCATGTTGAGGTAAGATTAGTGCTGTTGAGATCGGTTCAAGAACCTGATGGCTGTGGGAAAGTAGGAACATGGAACTGCAGATACGTGTTTACAAAAAAAGACAAAATGCTGGAATAACTCAACGGGTCAGGCCGCATCCCTGGAGAACATAGAAAGGTGGCGTTTCGGGTCGGGGCCCTTCTTCAGGCAGCATCCCATGTTCTCCAGGGATGCTGCCTGACCCGTTGGGCTACTCCAGCACTCTGTCTGTTTTAGCTGGAGGAAAGTAATTGTTCTTGAACCGGTCACATCTGATTACCCGGGCCCTCTCTTCTTTTGTTCCTGGGGGTTTTGCAGTGTGCTGCTGTGTTGAAACAAGCATGCTCCGCACACCCAGTGCAAGTTGGCCCATGGATTCCACAGATAGACACAAAAACCAGGAGTAACTCAGCGGGCCAGGCAGCATCTCTGGAGAAAGATAATACGTGACGTTTCGGGCCGAGCCCCGTCTTCAGATTCCACATATTGTACACTATCCAAGGAAATTGTCCTCAATGGGGGCTTGGTATTGGTGTCTTAAGTTTCAAAAAGGGAATTGGATACAATCCAGCAAATAAAACTGCAGAGCTGTGGGAAAGGAATGGGCTAGGTATGACTACTTGAAAATACACGTTACTACTTAAAATCTTTAGTTGTGAAACCATCAAATTAAGGAGCGTCTGAAGAAGGGTCTCGACCCGAAACGTCGCCTATCTCCTTCGTTCCTTAGATGCTGCTGCACCCGCTGAGTTTCTCCAGCTTTTTGTGTAACCCTCGATTCTCCAGCATCTGCAGTTCCTTCTTTAACAAATGAAGGAGCAAATAGCGTTAGGCACTTATATTAAAAACACGACGAAACGTGAGGTGCTTCATTTCTGTCACCAGAGGGAGCCGCAGCCTAACTTTCAGATGTGTGACAGACATTATAAATGCAATTGTCCGTCTAATACCGAACAAGCAATAACTGTATGCACGCACTGTACGTTTATATAATCTATACGTACGTACTAGATTGCAATCATTGAGAGATCCCCGCACCCCGTGTCAACTCATTTTTCAATTAGTTACAGAGACTGTCACGTAGCACAGAAACAAGCCCTTCGGCCCAACGCGACCATGCCGACCAAGATATCCCATCTAAACTAGTCCCATTTGACCGCATTTGGTACACATCCCTCTAAACCTTTCTTTTCTATGTACCTGACCTTTAAATGTGTTATTGTTCTTGTGCCGTCCTTTAAAGGTTGTCAACTACCTCCACTGGAAGTACATTATTCTTAGGATAAAGGGGAGGTCATTTAAGACAGAGGTGAGGAAAAAAAAAACGTTTTCGTCCAGAGTGTTGTGAAGTTATGGAATTCCTTGCCACAGAGGGCAGTGGAGGCCAAGCCACTGGATGGATTTAAGAGAGAGTTAGATAGAGCTCTAGGGGCTAGTGGAGTCAAGGGATATGGGGAGAAGGCAGGCACGGTTTATTGATTGGGGCCGATCAGCCATGATCACAATGAATGGCGGTGCTGGCTCGAAGGGCCGAATGGCCTCTTCCTGCACCTATTTCCTATGTTTCTATGTTTACATTCCATATACCCACCACCCACTCCGTGCAAAGGTTGCCCCTCAGATTCCAATTACAACTTTCCTCTCTCCCCTTAAACCTATGCCCTCGGATTCTTGATTCCCACTCCCTCGGTAAACGACTCCGTGCATTCACCCTATCAACCCCCCTCGAGATTGCAGTCTACACCTCGGTAAGATCACCCAGCACTTCAAGAATCTATCCCGCACTTTAAGAATGTTGCTTCTTCATTATATATGTTGATGTCTTGCTCGGATTAGATAATGCTTCTTGGAAGGTGAGACATATTCCCTTCATACAACATATTGCATTAAACTCAAACTAGAAGTTGTCCCAGCATGGTTAAAATGTTAGAACGAAACGCAATTTTCACTCGTTTGTGCATCTCGAAATTGTGCATCTGTTTCAGCGGTTGGAGATGCTGAGACTAGGTTTATTCAGGGTTGAAACGAGTGGATTATAGACTTTCGGAGCATCTAGCGTAACGGCAAATGGGTGTGAACATGGAGTTGAAGACAGAAATAAAATCAACCACGATCTGATTTTATGGTACAGTGGTCTCGCGAGCCAACGTGGCTAACATCTGATCTCATTTCCACACAAAATGCTGGAGAAACTCATCGGGGGGCAGACAGCATCTTTGGAGAAAACGGGTGATCGGAACCCTTCTTCAGACTGAAAGTAAATGGGGGGGGGGGGGGGGGGGGCAGGCAATCAGGACCAGCAACAGATGACCCAGGACGAGTGAAGCCCATAATGACCCATTGTTAGCTGTGGAACAGGTGATAAGGAAGGGATACAGGAATGCGGATACAGGGATGATCTCATTTCATGTGTTACATGGGAGGTGGGCAGGGCACTGGATATGGGTCATAGATATGTCAGCCCTTGTTCTTGCTCCGCCATTCAATCTGACAGTGGCAGATACTTTACTTCACTGAACTTAACTGCACTCACTCCATTTCTGCTCATTCCCTCGTTATCTAAAATGTGTCGATCTCTGACATGAACATACTCGGTGACCTTGAGCCTCTACAGCCTTCTTGTCCATTGAGGGAAGACATTTCTATCCTGAAAAACCAAATTTTAATGGTAAGACTTTTAACCTTTGGTCTCAACAGGCCATCTAGAATTAACGTTCAATCCACATCTATCCAGCACTTTATATATGTCCATTAGTCATAGGAGAAGAATTAGGCCTTTTGGCCCATCGAGTCAACTCCGCTATTCAATCATGGCTGATCTATCTTTCCCTCTCAACACCTTTCCCCCGCTTTCTCCCTGTAACCTCTAACACCCTTATTAACATTGCATGTTTTAAAGAAATCACGTCTCATTCTTCCACATTTATTAGACTATGGGCATATTCTGGCCGAACTCATGAGAATGGGATTGAGAGGGAAAGATAGATCAGATAGGATCGATTGGCGGAGTAGACTAGATGGGCCAAATGGCCTAATTCTGCTCATACAACTTGTGAACTTATGATCTCACATCATACGGCTAATTGTGTCGATCTAATAACCCGAAATTTTTGTGAGTTGATTATCCTTGCTGTACAATAGGTATTCGGCATCTTAGAACCAGCTACGCGATGGACTTGTTATATCATAGAACCTGGTACATATTGTATTGTATTGTATTGTATATCTTTATTATCATTTTTCTGAGTACTTGCATACCCAGAGGAAAACGAAAAAGCGTTTCTCAACCAGTGTCCATTCAGTAATAGAAATAAAGAATAAATGAACATAACTAGTGATTCTGCCACAGTGGACTTGTGGTTACACCCTCTGTACTCCCTCCGCTGCTCCTAGAGCTTACCGCCCTTCGGTGCTCTTCGGTGGGTCAACAAACCATTCCCTATCATTTCTTCAGAGAGCTTATGGCCAGGTACAACGAGCACCTCCCGTGTGGGTTCTGTTCTCTAAACTGACTCAATTGAACTGGACAGACCAATGGCCGAGAGTCAGGAGGTCACCATCTGAGCCTCTATATGGATGCTTCCCAATTCAACTCTCAATGCCCGGGGCTGCTCTGGCGAAGGTGACATCTTTCAGACGAGATGTTAATCTCTAAACGCTCAACTGATGCTGACTGGTTGTGAAGTTGCCAGTACACCCACTATGGGAGGAGGACACATGAAATAACAGATGCGAGAATCTTGAACAACACACAACGTGCTCGAGGAACTCAGCGGGTCAGACAGCATCTGTGGAGGCAATGGGCAGGCGCTCTCTGGAGAGGAGTATGAGGGTTTGACATGTCCCATTCGTTTATTATTTCAGTGGCGGAGTGAAGTTGGCAACGCCAATATTCTTCAGAAAGTAGTGGCGAGTCGCCTTCTTGGACGGCTGCAGGTCTTCGGGTGGGAACGTTTCCACAACAGTGGTGGGCGGGGTGGGCCAGAATGTAGACGCCGCGACAATGAACTTGTGAGTGACTAGGGTTGCGCGTGTTGATAAGTTAAGAAGACTGTAAATATAAGAACATATTATTGAAAATGGACACAGGGGGCACCGAAGCCGTGAGGCGTGTTTTTACATGTCTTGGGTCTTACATTGGTAGTTTGGGAAAATGAGTTGGGAAAGTTTGGGGCGAGATGGGAAAGGCGACGTGGGAATGCGGTGGGGGTGGGGGCGTGTAACTTGACTTTTTGTTTTGAAGTGGCTTTGAGTTATCCCACACCCTGTCTGGAGTTTTTGTTTTAAAGTTATCCGGCGTTGAGGGGCATTCCGACGAAGCTGTGGAATGCAGAATTGTCCGAGACTTTCCCCACAAGTAATCCCTTCCCCTGGCTCCCTGTGCTACAGGTGACTGGGGAACAACCTGGATTTTACTGAGAGGAGGCGAACCAAGCCCTTGAACCAACGGGAGAGGAAGGGGAAGCAAGTTCTGTCTGTTTATGTTAAAAACGCAAGCCAACATTTCCTTGACCCGAAACGTCGCCTATCTCCTTCGCTCCTTAGATGCTGCTGCACCCGCTGAGTTTCTCCAGCTTTTTGTGTAACCCCCAACATTTCCTTCTCTTGGAGTTAGACGGCGCAGCGCTGAGTGGATTAGCCGTTGTCTTGGCGATGGTATCGAGGCGGCCCATTCACTCCCTGCCAGAGAAGGGAGCCGGGAGAAGTTTGCGACAAAACTCTTGTTGTTTGGCAGAAGTGGTTCAAAGGACTATGGTTTGGGGTTTTGGGCGGCGGGGGAGGAAGAAAATACACATTACCTGACCATAGGAGGAACGAGACAAAATCTCCCACACTCTACAATAAGGGGTGTGGAGAATGAAGAGACACAAGACAATGGACACCGCTGAAAGTGACTCAACTGAAAGCTCTCAAAGGTAAGGAAGGGGTTATCTGTTACAAAACGGAGGACACAACGCGTCTGGTCCATCGCCCTGGCAGCGCAGTGCATTTATTAAATATGCTAGTTATTAACTTTCTTAACAACTCCCCCCCCCACCCCACTATCCCCGCCCCCCCCCCCCCGCAACATCTCTCTTTCCTCCCCTCTCCACTCCCCACCCCCTACGTGCTCCCACCCCTCCCCTCTCTCCGCTCACCCCCCTCCCCGCCAACCCACCCGCTTTCACTCTCCCTCATTCCGATGACCTTCCCGTGTCTAAAATGAAACGACATTGTTTAGTTTAGAGATACAGCGCGGAAACAGGCCCTTCGGCCCACCGAGTCCGCACCGACCAATGATCACCATCATTAACACCGTCCTACGCACAGTTGGGACATTTTACATTTATACCAATTAACCTACAAACCTGCACGTCTTCGGAGTGTGGGGGGAGACCTGGGGATCTTGTGGAAAACCCACCTTCACGGGGAGAACGTACAAACTCCGTACAGACAGCGCCCCTAGTCGGGATCGAACCCGTGTCGCTACCGTGCCGCCCATAAAACATACCCAATAAAGCTCAGGAATTAGTTAAGTATAAGCTATAATGTGAAGGGAGCGCGGTGATATAGTGGTAATCTGTTAGAAGTGGCATGTTGTTTGAGGGTGTGTGTGTGTGTGTGTGTGTGTGTGTGAGTGTGTGAGTGAGTGTGTGTGTATGTCTGAGGGTGTGTGTGTGTGAGGGTGTGTGTGTGAGTAAGTGCGCGTGTGTGTGTGTGAGGGTGTGTGTGCGTGTGTGAGTAAGTGCGTGTGTATTTGTGTGTGTGTGTGTGTGTGTGTGTGTGTGTGTGAGTAAGTGTGTGTGTGAGTAAGTGTGTGTGTGAGTAAGTGTGTGTGTGAGTGAGTGTGTGTGTGAGTGAGTGTGTGTGTTAGTGAGTGTGTGTGCACTCTGGGTGCAGGGACGTGCATCGAGGGGGATTTCAGGCCCCTTTGTTCGCTAATGAACTGGTACGTGTAAGTGCTGGGCAGGAGTTGCTGTTCCCTGCATCCTCCCGGGGTCGCGGCGGTCCGTCCTCGTCACTGAAACACTCAGCAGGTCAGGCAGTATCTGCGCAAAGAGAAACAACGAAGGTGTCAGATGCGAGACGTTGCATTTAAGGCAGAGGTAGATAGATTCTTGATTAGTACAGGTGTCCGGGGTTATGGGGCGAAGGCAGGAGAATGGGGTTAAGTGGGAGACATAGATCAGCCATGATCGAATGGTGGAGTAAACTGAAAAGGCCGGATAGCCTAATTCTGCTCCTATCACTTATGACCCTATGACCTCATGCACTTGACCTTTAACTAGATCTGCCCTTTGTTTCTCAAGCTCTGGGATTCACGCAAGTGTTCCAGTTCTCACTTCAGCGCCAGTTGCTGCATCAATTTCACTGCACCAATTGGTGTATGTGATAATAAAATAGTAAGATTAAACGAGAACTTACCAGTTCGAAGTTTGATCGTTATTTTATGAGGAGTTACGATGAGGGATTACGTGAAGAACCCGCCTCACGCTGGCAAACGGCATACTTCAAAGCAGCGGCATGAAAAACACAGAACACCAAATAGCCGAAGTAACATAGTAAGGCTCATAAAAGACTTAGAACTACCAGATTGATCATTTATTTTATGAGGGTGGGAGTGGAGGGCACGTAATCCCTCATCGTAACTCCTCATAAAATAACGATCAAACTTCGAACTGGTAAGTTCTCGTTTAATCTTACTATTTTACTTCGGAGTCACGTGAGTGACTACGTGAAGATTTTAAAGCTTTCTGTGTTTTTTATGTCGTAGTATTTAATTAGTACGACAGTCCGGCTAAGTAAATACATACATGAGAAACCAGACTAATATTAGTTCTTTCCATAATTAACTTTTTAATGGTTTTAAAGAACATATAATAACCCTCCTTATATCCGAGGGAATGATTACAAGTGATAAAAGATATAAGTGACTACATAACTTGGTTATAGTAATCAATAGTATACAAAGCAGGTAATTATATTGATCCCAACACCGCGTGGCCAAAACTTGTCATAGTGTGAACAGGTTTATTGTAGAACTTTGAAAAAGTTTCTTCTTTACTCCACCCTGCGATTTTTAAAATATGCTCGAGTGGTACGTCCCGCCCCTTCGCCGCGGACGTAGCTGCAGCCCTGGTGGAGTGAGATTTGAACACATCAGTGTCTACTCCTGCTAAAAGCAACACCTGTTTCAACCATTTTGAGATAGTTTGAACTGAAGCTTTTGTGTGTGGCTTTTTATGCGTAATCATCAACGTTTTTTCATTTCCTCGAAGAGTTTCAGTAACTTTAACATATTGATTCAAATGTTTAACCACACACAAAGTAGGATCAAATAGGATAAGCTTGAAAGGTTACCTTAGCTCCAGATCTCCCTGGTCTGCTTTGTTTGATCAGATCGTAAACATAGAACACAATGTTATCTGTAGTCACATGCATACAGTCTAAACGCAACATTTGTAAAGTTTGCACTCTTTGAGCTGAAACCAATGATATTAACATTATTAATTTGAATGTTAATCTTTCCAATGACAATCCTTCAATTGGAGTGCACTGTCTAAGTAAGGTAAGTACAATGCTCACATCCCAAATCTCTGGGTATCTAGGTTTGGGTGGATTAATATTAAAGATTCCTTTCATGAATCTAGATATTAGTGGATGTGATCCAATTGATTTCTGGTCAGACATAAGTCCTAAATAAGATGATAAGGCACTGCGTGCAGTGTTAGTAGCACTGTAACTTAAATGTTGCTCAAAATGCAATTTTAGCAAGGAGCTCCAATACATTTTCCATGCAATATCACAGTATCACAATATCAAACATGCAATATTCACCGTATCATAAGAAATATTTGACTGTGTGCAAAATTCTTCCCATTTCTTAACATGTGTCATATATTGTTTTTGTGTGTTATCTCGCCATGATGCGACTATAACCTCCATAGTTTTGTCCGACAATCCCAGCTCCTGTAGTGGTCTGGTCAAAACCTGCAGATTAATAAATTCATATATGCATATAATGCATAAATTTCTTTGGTTACTGGATTAATCAAAATATCACTACAGTTAGGAATTGACATATATGGTTCTTTAATCATATTCAGCATTAATGGGAACCAAGGTTGTGTTGGCCAATTTGGAACTACCAACAATCCTGTGGCAGAATTTCCTTCAGACATTGCTGAACCAAAGCAAAAGGTGGAAAAGCATAAAAGAACATATTCCCCCAGTTCAATGAAAAAGCATCTACTGCTACTGCATCTGGATCGTGTTCCCAAGACACATATTTAGGCAATTGATGATTAAGCCTTGATGCAAACAAATCAATTTCTGGTAAACCAAATTGAGTTACAATATTCTTAAATATTGCTGGATTAAGCATCCATTCTGTGTTTATCTTTAAATATCCTTGATCTTTTATCTGCCACCACATCGTCTTTACCTGGAATGTAGTTTGCTGAAATCCAAATTTGGCGATCAATACACCATTTCCATATTTCATTGACCAGACAATCACATGATACTGATCTGACTCCCCCATGTGATTAATATATGCAACAGCCGTTTTATTGTCTAACTGTATTAATACATGTAGACCCTTTTTTGAACAGCAATATGCTTTTAGACCATAGAAAGCACTCAATAACTCTAAATAGTTAATACCATAAGTTTGAAGAAACGTTTCTTCTTGGACTTTCCATCTACCTCCACAACTGGAGGATGAATCTGTTACCCCCCCCCCATCCGAGAGCATTAGCATCTATTTATAAACAATTTCAGGCTGTTTAATCAGAATGTTTTTAGCAGCTTGTGGGATATTTTTAACCCACCATGGTAATTCCAACAAAACTTCTTTTGTTAATTGCATAGGCCTATCAAAGTGGCCTGCCCTCTCTTTGAGAGCTCTTATTTTGTCCCTTTGAAGATTTTGATTAATGTAATGGACCAAATTCTACTGCAGGAAATGCTGCTACTAGTTTACCAATAGTTTTTCGCTACTTTTCGGATGGAAGGATAAGTTTGTGAATGAGATTATTACAAGTCACCAAAAATCATCAACTTTATCTTTGTTGATAAAGTATTAACATAGTTTCTGAGTTAATTACAAACTCCAAATAGTTAATTGATTGTGCTGGCTGCAGCTGGAATTTAATTGGATGAATCAAGAACCCTAGCTTTAACAAAGCTTTTGTACTGAAACTAATTCTCAGCTGACTCTTGATTGCCATAATGATTAGAATGTCATCGAGATAAGCCATAACGATGTGTTTTTTGTACTCTTAATTGGGCTAAAACTGGTTTCAACAGTTTAGTAAAGAGCCTGGAAGCTGAACTCAATCCATTTGGCAAAGCTTTAAACTGCCATAATTGTCCCAGCCAATTAAATTTTAAGTTCCTCCAGAAACTGATGTATTGGTACAGAATAATAGGCATTTTTCAAATCAATCGTAGCCATATAACAACCTGCTGATATTAAATATCTTGCAGTATTAAATGTTTTCCATTTAAAAATTTGTATTCTACCACTTATTTGGATCTGTAAGGTCCAGAATAATTCTGTAATCACCATCTTTTTATGTCTTTTGAAATATCTTAGACACAATTGATGCTCGTGTTCATAAGTTTTTTTCAATAACATCTTTTCAGATAATTTGTCAATTTCCACATTAATCTCTGCTTTTCCAATTGCAGTAAACACAAAAGCATAGGCAGGTTTATCTGTACTGGAGGATTAACCCCTTCTTTAAATGTAATAGTGGCTCCTGAAACTGCTTGTAAAAATAAACCGATCAGAAATAATAGTAAGCCAGTCTTTATAAAACTTTTGTAATCTCCCTCCAACTGGAGATTAATCCGCAGTTTCTTTAAAGATAGAACAAGTCTTTAATACCTCTCCATATGAGCGTGGTGGTCTCCTTTTCCCCGAATACGGGTAAGTATTGGCCTGTGCAGTACAATAATATTTCCTTGACATATTTCTGCCTTTATTTCCAAAATCAAATCCCCTTCTGGGCGAAAAAATACCTTTTTTGTCCTAAGACGAAGGTTTCATGCAGTTAAAATTTTTAGCTTCTTCATCCAATTTTTAATAATTTAGGCAGATTTACTCCAAACAGATAACCAGGAGCTTGAACACCACTTGCTTGAACCACACAAGCTTGCAAACCTTGGGTGAAATATGGGCCGAATAGCCATTTTCCTCATACAATAATTTCATAGAAAGAATTTGCACAATAGGCCCTTTTTTTAAAAAACTTATCCATCTCCCCAAAAGCCATAATGGTAGCAGAATAATTTGTGAGGATTTTTGAACCTCACTTCTTGAGCTCTCATATTTGGGGTCATGGATGCCCATATCAACGGATAAACCGTAGGCACTTTCAATGAGGCACAATTTCCTGTGCGTTTATAATTCTGATGTTTCAATCATCACAGAATCATGAAGTTGGTGAGATACCATATATTAATGTTGGCAGCTAGGTTTTCTTCCATAGCCTCACCACTTCCTTTATATATAGCAAATTCTTTTGCTATCTCAGGCACATTTGGCCTTTCCTTTATTTTGTGGTGTGTTTTCAAATGCAAATCACCATCATAATAATTAAACCCCTCAGGGCTTTTTTGGGAACCTTCTGGGTACTGTGACCCTAGTCTCATAATTTTTTTGGAAAACTTTCTCCATATGCTCCATTATTAGTTCCATATAGTTTAATTATCTGGAGAACTTTCAGTATCAGAGTCTTTCATTTAATCTGTGCTAAACAGCACTTTAACGTGACTCTGACTTTTTATTTTACTTTATTTTTACTGCTGGACCCACCCAGCGTACGCTAAAAAACATCCCGACTTTGCTGCACTTACCTGCGGGCCGTTCCGACCGCTGCGAGGAGCTGCTCCTTACTGCAGCTCCTCCTTCCGCCGTCAGCGTCGACGTAATGCCGTTTGCCAGCGTGAGGCGGGTTCTTCACGTAGTCACTCACGTGACTCCGAAGTAAAATAAATGTCCTTTGTCCTTTGTCCTTTGTTGCTGCAGAGTGAATGCACCTGCGATGGCCATAATGACCGAGTAGCTTGCTTATCAAATAACATAAAACAGTACAGCACTAGAACAGGCCCTTCAGTCCACAATGTCCGCGCCGAACATGATACCATGTTAAACATGATCTCCTCTGCCTGCTGCTGATCCATATCCCTTCATCCCTGCCAGCCATGTACCTATCTCAAAGCCTCGTAAACACTGCTATCCTATCTGCCTCTACCACCAACCCTGGCAACACATCCCAGGCACCTACCACCCCCTGTGTAAAATAACTTGTTCAGCACATCTCCTTTTAACTTTCTCTTTCTCACCTTAAAGCTATGCCCTCCAGTTTTTCACATTTCCATCCTGGGAAGAAGGTTTTGACTGTCTACCCTCTCTCTGCTTGTGAAAAAATCTAGTCTTCACAGATCCCCTTTAAAACTCCTCCCTCTGGCCATAAAACTGGAGACTCGAGTTTCAGAGTTTGGGAAACAGGCATGGCTATTTTTTTTATGCTTCCCATAATTTTATGTACCTCTGTCCTGCCACTTTTATACGTCGAAACAGCTTTTATGTGTTTCAAGACCTCCAAACCTTCTTCTTTCATGGTTGAGAGGCAACAATATGACTTTCACCCCCTGAGCTCACTAGCTTGCATGCCATGTTAACAGTAAATACAGATGAGAAATATTAATTTAAAACCTCGAGCAATTCCTATGATTCCACACATAGGTCACCAAAACTAATCCTTATGGGGACCTACTCTATAGAAGTTGGGCGGTATTGTTACAGTTGTACAAGACATTGGTGAGGCCACATTTGGAGTACTCTGTTCAGTTTTGGTCACCATGTTCTAGGAAAGGTGGTGTTAAGCTGAAAAGGGTGTAGAACAGATTCATGAGGGTGTTGCCAGGACTCGAGAGCCTGAGCTACAGGGAGAGGTTGTGCAGGCTGGGGCTTTATTTATTGCAGCACAGGAGGATGAGGGGTGATCTTATAGCGCTGTACAGGATCATGGGAGGAAGATATAGGATAAATGCACAGACTCTATAATCCAGAGTAGGGGAATTGAGAACCAGAGAACTGGTTAATTCCCAGGATGGCGGGACTGTCATATGCTGAGAGAATGGAGCGGCTGGGCTTGTATACTCTGGAGTTTAGAAGGATGAGAGGGTATCTTATTGAAACATATAAAATTGTTATGGGTTTGGACACGCTAGAGGCAGGAAACATGTTCCTGATGTTGGGGGAGTGCAAAACCAGGGGCCACAGTTTAAGAATAAGGGGTAAGCCATTTAGAACAGAGACGAGGAAACACTTTTTCTCACAGAGTGTTGTGAGTCTGTGGAATTCTCTGCCTCAGAGGGCGGTGTAGGTCAGTTCTCTGGATACTTTCAAGAGCGAACTAGATAGGGCTCTTAAAGATAGCGGAGTCAAGGGACATGGGGAGAAGGCAGGAACGGGGTACTGATTGGGGATGATCTGCCATGATCACATCAAATGGCGGTGCTGGCTCGAAGGGCCGAATGGCCTACTCCTGCACCTATTGTCGATTGTCTATTAAGATGATGGGGGATTGATTTAATAGGAACCTGAGGGACAACTTTTTTAATACAGAGGGTGGTGGGTGTATGGAACAAGAAGGTCGTTGAGCTAGGTGCTATCACAATGTTGAAGAAACATTTGGACAGGTAGATGAATGTGAGAGGTTTAGAGGGATATGGGCCAAATGCTGGCAGATGAAACTGGTATAGATGTGGAATGTTGGTCGGCATGTGCAAGTTGGGCTAAAACGCGGGTTTTGACATTTTTTGAATGTATGACTATGACTCTCCCTAGCTACTCTTTTGCTCTTAATATACAATAAATCTTCTAGGGTTCTCCTTTATCTTGTCTTCCAGTGATATCTCCTAGTCCCTTTTGCCCTCAAATCTCCTTATGAAATTTACTTCTACATCCCTTATACTCCTCAAGGTACGCGCTTGATCCTATCTGCTTATACCCGACATATATCTCCTTTTTCCTGATAAACCCTTAATATTCCTCATCAGCCAAGGCTCTTTAATTCTGCCAGCCTTGACCTTCACTCTAACAGGGACATGCTGACCCTGAACTCATCTTGTCTCACTTTTGAAAGCTTCCCACTTGCCAGTCATCCCTGTATGTGCAAATGTGATAGCCTTAGAAAGGGGAGATGACTACCTTAGGCCAGAGTAGGTGTGAAATAGGATCCACCTTACCACAAGGCAGCATGAGTGGCATCATTCAAATTCTGTCGCACAAGTGAAGAAACTTGAACATGAATATTAAAAGACACAAATTGTTGGAGTGACGTAACGGGCCAGGCAGCGTCTCTGGAGATAAAGTATAGGTGACGCTTTGGGTTGGGAGTCTTCTTCAGACACAAAGTGCTGGAGTTACTCAGTGGGCCAGGAAGCAAAGATAGACACAAAGTGCTGGAGTAACTCAGCTTGTCAGGCAGCATCTCTGGAGAACACGGATCGGTGCCAATGTTCCATCACCGACACCTATCTATGTTCTCCAGGGATGCTGTCTGACCTGGTGAGTTGCTCCAGCACTTTGTGCCTTTTAAAAATAAACCAGCATCTGCAGTTCCTTGTTTCCACACGAATATCAAATGTTTTGACCCAGCTAAGACGGCACATCCTTAGTCCCTAACATCCATAAATCCTGTCCTCCAAATCTCAAACGGAAGGCACTGCACCGCGTTCCTAATGATTCATCAGCAATACCTCCAAAAACCGCTATGTCCACCAGCTAGGAGGAAAAGGACAGAAGTTTAATGAGGACCGCATTGCCTGCACGTCGCACACATATGAAAAATATTTCCCCGAGTCCAGATACTGGAATTCACAGCTCAAATAGCAGTGGGATTATCAGCAGCACCAGTATTGCGGTTGTTGCAATCAGTCACACTGAAAGGCTTTCAAGGACACCCTATTAACCATCTTCTGAACTTGTTTTATATTTAAAAGTATTCAAACCCTTAGGAAATGTGGCAGTCATTCGTAAAGCAAATTTCTAAATATAACAATGGCCCAAAAATCATGGCATAATATAATAGGCAAAACACAGAGCTATGACCAGTTACCACTGGAATCAGAAATTAAATATGATTTTATTAGTTGTAGTGTTCATGGTTAACATAATATCACAACACAATGTAATATCATACTCAACATTTTTAATGTAGTAGCAATATAATTATGACTGCTGAGCGATTAAAAATTAGTTGCAATTAACTGTGCATTTATAAAAAATGACAAGTAAATTGTGGTTTTAATTGGATTGTAAAACAAAAATATATCACCAATATTTTTGAAAGGCATGAATGGAAAATATTTGTGAGGAAGTCTTTGTGAGGAAGTGAATGAAAGGTGGTGTGAAAGGCAGGGCATAAAGCAGGGAGTATGGAGAGGAATAGAGAGGGGTTGGGGTAGAAGGGGGGAATGGTCTCAGAGAGCCCATGCCCGCCTCCTCTAGTCTCCTTACCCCTTCTTACCCCCTTATCTCCCTTACCCTTCCCCTCTCACCTCAGTGCATTTCATTCCTTATCAAACTGCCCTTCTTTCCTTTGTCTTTCTCCTGCCTCTCATTTCTCTCCCCTCCCATTTCTTTCCCCTTCTCTATTTCTACCACTCCCAGTTCTCTCTCCTTTTCATCACATATCTTTTCTTTCCCCTTCTTCCTCTCCTCATGTCCTGTTAATCCTCTCCCCTTCACTCTTCATCCATTTTTACCATCTCTTCCCCCTCAAAACCTCCCAGCCCTCCCTCACCCCCTCACTATCCCGCTCACCACTTTTCTATCTCCCTTATTCTCTACCTTCCTTTCTCCTCCCTTTACCTTCTGTTTCCTCTGACTTCCTTTCACTTCATTCTCCTCCCTTATTGTACTCCTCTCCCATTTCTCCGCTCTCTCTTAGCTCCCTTCATTCCTCACCTTCACTATCTTCACTATCATTCACTTCCCTCCTCATTTTCGCAGCTCCACTCTCGTTTCCACACCTTCCCTCTTTCGCTCAGTCGTGGTCTTAGTATCCTTTCTCCCAACGTTTTCATTCTCCTTTCTCTCTCTTTTCTCTCCCAAACATAATTCATCACTGGTTTGGGGAGCAAGCAATGCAAGACCAGGAGCATAACAAGAGGATTTCAGTATAGGAATAGGGAGGTTCTTCTGCAGTTGTATAGGGCTCTGGTAAGACCACATCTGGAGTATTGCGTACAGTTTTGGTCTCCTAATTTGAGGAAGGACATCCTTGCGATTGAGGCAGTGCAGCGTAGGTTCACAAGATTGATCCATTTTTTCACATGATTGATCCCTGGGATGGCGGGACTATCACATGAGAAAAGATTGAAAAGACTAGGCTTGTATTCACTGGAGTTTAGAAGTATGAGGGGGGATCTTATCGAAACATATAAAATTATAAAAGGACTGGACAAGCCAGATGCAGGAATAATGTTCCCAATGTAGGGCGAGTCCAGAACCAGGGGCCACAGTCTTAGAATAAAGGGGAGGCCATTTAAGACCCAGAGTGTTGTGAATCTGTGGAATTCATTGCCACAGACGGCTGGGGAGGCCAAAACAATGGGTACCTTTAAGCTGGGGATTGACAGGTTCTTGATTAGTACGAGTGTCAGGGGTTATGGGGAGAAGGCAGGAGAATGAGGTTGGGAGGGAAAGACAGATCCACCATGATTGAATGACGGAGTAGACTTGATGGGTCGACTGGCCTTGTTCTGTTCCTTGAACCTATGTACTTATTTGTATTTTGAAGATGTATTTGGATTCAACAAAAATAAATTCTTAGTTGGCACATAAAATTTGAGTATGGAAATTGTTCAGTTTGTTTGCATTGGGGGATGTTGTCATTATGGTCTTGGAACAACATCCTTCTTACCCGTCACAAGTGCTGATGTTAACACTGAACTTGCACCCTCCGTAACCCATGTTTGCAATGTGATTCCACTAGATGTCCTGAAGTAAGCTCAATGGACCAAACAGCTTGCTGCTGGCATCTTCTGCAGAGCAAATGCATTGTGAGCTGCAAGTAAAATTGAAACTTATTGAAACTTACCGAATAGTGAAAGGCCTGGATAGAGTGGTTGTGGAGAGGATGTTTCCACGAGTGGGGAGTCTAGAACCAGAGGGCATAGTCTCAGAATAAAAGGATGTACCATTAGAAAGGAGATGAGGAAGAATATCTTTAGTCAGAGGGCGATGAATCTGTGGAATTAATGACCACAGAAGACTATGGAGGCCAAGTGATTGGGTATTTTTAATGCAGAGATTGAAAAATACTTGATTAGTAAGGGTGTCAAGGGTTATGGAGAGAAGGCAGGCGAATGGGGTTGAGAAGGAAAGATAGATCAGTCATGGGCTAGTGGAGTCAAGGGATATGGGGAGAAGGCAGGCACGGGTTATTGATAGGGGACGATCAGCCATGATCACAATGAGTGGCGGTGCTGGCTCGAAGGGCTGAATGGCCTCCTCCTGCACCTATTTTCTATGTTTCTATGATTGAATGGCAGAGTAGACTGGAAAGGGCCGAAAGGCCTAATTCTGCTCCTGTGATCTATGAACATGAAATAGTCATCCTAAGTAGCAGAAGAATGGGAGCATCCACATTAAAACCTAACAGTCCAGCTCTCCTTATCTATTGAGAATGTCTTTATGGTATGCTATAACCCGTTTTGCCCTTTCCCATCCAGAACAATTAAAACAGCAAGCATGCTCCTAATGTACTGTAACCAGTGAAAGTTTCTTGTTAATTTTAATCTCACACCTCATTAGTCCTGCTCCTGTGTGAGGAATTGCAGTCAAACTAGGTCTGATCTGTCCTCATCAAGTTTTTAAGAAAGAACTGCAGATGCTGGAAAATTGAAGGTAGACAAAAATGCTGGAGAAACTCAGCGGGTGAGGCAGCATCTATGGAGCAAAGGAAATAGGCAATGTTTCGGGTCGAGACCCTTTTTCAGACTCATCAAGCATTGCTGTCACTGTGGGTAAAGCGGAAGTGATGTGGTGGGATTAGTGACAACACCTATGGCTCAGCAGCAGAAATCCAGAATGATTTACTCCTCTCTATTCCAGAAATGTTAGAGTCCATAATAGACAAATCAAAGCTACAGCGGTGACCTGCTAGCTCAGCACAGAGTATGGAGCAAACCCAGAGCTGATACGGTGTAAGACCTAATGTTTAAAAGATCTGGGAGACTTTCGCTGATTCCAGTCAAAGTGAGTGGGATAGAGTGTGTAAGAAGGAACTGCAGATGCTGGTTTAAAGCGAAGATAGACACAAAAAGCTGGAGTAACTCAACGGGACAAGGAGCATCTCTGGAGAGAAGGAATGGATGATGGGTCAGGTCGAGACCCTTCTTTAAACTGGGTAGGGATAAGGGAAACGAGAGATATAGACGGTGATGTGGAGAGATAAAAAACAATGAATGAAAGAGATGCAAAAAAGTAACGATGATAAAGGAAACAGGCCATTGTTAGCTGTTTGTTGGGTGAAAATGGGAAGCTGGTGTGACTTGGGTGGGGGAGGGATAGAGAGAGAGGGAATGCCGGGGCTACCTGAAGTGAGAGAAATCCATATTCATACCACTGGGCTGTAAGCTGCCCAAGCGAAATATGAGATGCTGTTCCTCCAATTTGCATTTAGCCTCACTCTGACAATGGAGGAGACCTAGGACAGAAAGATCTATGTAGGAATGGGAAGAATTAAAGTGTTCAGCAACCGGGAGATCAGGTAGGTTCAGGCGGGGTGAGCGAAGGTGTTCCGCGATATGATCGCCCAGTCTGCGTTTGGTCTCGCCGATGTATAAGAGTCCACATCTTGAACAACGGATACAGTAGATGAGGTTGGAGCAGGCGCAAGTGAACCTCTGCCTAACCTGAAAGGACTGTCGGGATAAATACTTTTTCAGGTGTTCTGGGGCACTAATCGTTACTGAATACCGAAGCAACATTATCTATCTGTCGGGCATTGAGAGCTAGGCTGTGAGACATTAATAAGGATGCTCCCATTCCTTTGGTGCTTGAGATGCCTCTTATCAACAATTGGTAATGATATTCAGTCTTCAGGGGATGCCAATAGCAACAAATGTATATGAGTAAGTTATTTGACCCATTGAGTCTGCTTCACAGTAGCTATTGGAAACACTGCAACCATGGGAACTGGGGGATGCATTTTTCACATCAGCATCAATACTTGAAATGGGTGTGAAGAATATTACCGTTCTCATCTCAGGATCAGCACTCATCGCCGAACCTCAGGCTTAGAGAGAGGTCCAATTAGCCGAAGTCCAGGGGAGTCTGTATACCCAAACAGGATTAATTAGCTCCTTCAGGGTCGGATTGGAGCACTGTGGGGGAAAGCTCCCGCTGATAACATTGTCTTTTAAGTTCTATTATTGTACGAGGGATAGTGAGCAAAACACAAAAAGTTAAAATAAATGCAGACATTTCTGGAATTCAACAATAGATCTGCCGGGCAAATCAAAGAAAAAGTTGGAGTGAGGTTTGCCCCAGGCCTTTCCTCAGCAATAATATATTCAGCTTCTTACGATTTTCTTGTTGTGTTATATTTTGTCCCAAAACAAAACAAACTGGCTTCTCGCTGGGAGAGATAATTTGCAGGTTGCATGCAATATGTAGCTAAATGGTTCAATGGTGGTATTGTTCAATGATACTTTATTATCATGCGTACCGAAGGACAGTGAGATTTCTTTTCAGTGCAGTTAAATTGTCAACTGCAGCCACTTGACTCTAACTTTGTCCCCGGACAGATGACACTTGCTAACTGGTAACTGCTGTCACGTGAACCTGGTTCAAAGTCATTTGGACCTTGATTGTAGAGACGGACGGTGATCGGTCGCTTTATTCTCCAAATGAGTCATTGGATGTCTCTTGCTATAAATTTACCAATGCGTTTTATAAGGAATTGCAAGATCCGAGCAGCTGGAGTTACTCAGCGGGACAGGCAGCATCTCTGGAGAGAAGGAATGGGTGATGTTTCAGGTCGAGACAGTGGTGATTGCAAGTTAGATGCAGTGACCACACGCACATAAGGTATTTGATGGGGTTTCAGCAGATGACCTCCCGCTGGTACGTGTTCAGCACAGGATCCAACTGTTGACCACGAGCTGTCAATGGCAGAACCCCCCACCCCCCCCCGTGTTGCAGAACACCCCCCCTCGTGTTGCAGAACCCCCCCCCGTGTTGCAGAACCCCCGTGTTGCAGAACCACCCCCCGTGCTGCAGAACACCCCCCCCCCCCCGAGTTGCAGAACCCCCCCCCCGTGTTGCAGAACCCCTCCCCGTGTTGCAGAACCCCCCGTGTTGCAGAACCACTCCCCCCACCGTGTTGCAGAACCCCCCCCCCGTGTTGCAGAAACCCCCCCCTCGTGTTGCAGAACCCCCCCCCCCCCGTGTTGCAGACCCCCCCCCCCCCGTGTTGCAGAACTCCCAGTGTCACAGTGTGAGTGTTAAGGGGCTTGTACTCCATCCTGCCACGGTTGTGGCTCCACTATATTGCTTCGGTTGAGTCCGGCGAGAGCAGAATGTTACCAGTAGCCATGGACTCCGGTACTCCGTGCAGGAGCACCTAGGGTTTGTCTCTGAGATAGCAAACAGGGCAAAGATAGACACAAGGTGCTGGAGTAGGGTCAGGCAGCATCTCTGGAGAAAAGGATGGGTAACGTTTCGGGTCGGGATCCTTCTTCAACCAAACCCAACAACAAGAGCTGCCTCCATTTTTGCAAAATCGTGTAGACAATTGGTAATATTCACCAACAATCGACATCCGCATCCAATGTATTATTTTTTTAGACGCAAAGTGCTGGAGTAACTCAGCGGGTCAGGCAGCATCTCTGGAGAACATGGAGAGGTGATGTTTCGGGTCGGAAACCTTCTTCGGACCCGAAACGTCACTCATCCATATTCTCCAGAGATGCTGCCTGACCCGCTGATTTACTCCAGCACTTCGTGTCTATCTTCGGTGTAAACCTGCATCTGCAGTTCCTTTCTACTCAGACCATTGGACAAGACGTCGCTGAGACTCCATTTGGGGTATTGTGCTCAGTTTTGGCCTCCCCGCTATAGGAAGGATTTAATTAAGCTGGACAGCGTGCAGAGAAGATTTTCCGTGGGTGTTGCTAGGACTCGAGGGCCTGGGCTACAGGGAAAGGTCGGGCAGGCGACGAAATTATTCATTGGAGTGCAGGAGGTTGGGGTGTGATCTTGCAGAGTAGAACACCACGAGGGGAATAGATAATGTGGATGTATTTTACCCAGTGTTGGGGAGTCAAGAACCAGAGGGGAAAGAAAGGTTTAAGGCGAGAGGAGAAATATTCAGTAGGAACCTGAAGGGCAACTTTTTCACTCCGAGGATAGTAGGTATATGGAACGAGTTCCAGAGGAGGTAGTTAAGGCAGGTACTGTAACACAATTTAAAAGACACTTGTGTAGGAAGGAACTGCAGGTGCTGATTTAAAGCGAAGGTCGACACAAAATGCTGGAGTAACTCAGCGGGCCAGGCAGCAGCTCCGGAGAGAAGGGATGGGTGACGTTTCGGGTCCAGACCCTTCTTCAGACTCTTAAAAGACACTTGGAGAGGTGCATGGTTGGGAAAGGTTCGAGGGATGTGGGCCACACGCGGGCAGATGGGACTAGCTTAGATTGGACGGTTTGGGCCGAAGGAACTGTTTCCGTGCGTTATGACTCTACGACAACCGGGGATGTTTGTCGACTTCCGTGTCACCTACCTAGCTTTTGAGTCGCGCTGTTCAGTTGGGCCCGCGGAATTCATGCACGAACGCACTGAAAGCTAAAGTCACTTTGTATTCCATTTGCTCCAATGCCCCTTGAGCTCGAGAAGCTAATTTCAGCGCTCTGTGATTGTTCAGCAGGTAGAGCCAAAGGCCTCTCACTACAACACTAGCCCTTGTCTCCCCAGCTGGCTCTAATGACACTGTCATTATGACATGAAAAGGCGGGCATGATTGATGGGCAGATCAGCCGTGTTATTAAATGGCAGAACAAGCTCTAAATAGCCCACTCCTGCCCTACAACAGTACTATGCTCCAGTAATGCCCTTCCATTCAATTACGTGGAGTGGAGAATGTGCTCCTTAGAGTGGGCAAGTTAAAGGGGAGATTCATTAGCATTTAAAATTAAGTAGTTGAGATAGTATAAACAGGATGAGTGTGTTCGAAACCTGGCCAGGCCGGTACCCAAGGAATATAAAGCGGATGGCGAAAGCGCGCTTTTGCGGAGTATAGGCAAGGGATGGTGGCGTGTTGGCGGAGATGCGAGAAGTCGTTTAAGTTCAGAGATTTGCGACTTTGAATATAACGCTCGGAAGAGTGAAGGACACCTCGAAATTCAAGAGGAATTCGAGTAATTTCGCGGCTCCGGAGAGAGCAGGCGTGAAAGACAACACGCTCTTTAAATTAATAGCAGGAACACGATCGGCCGAGCGGTCTCTTTCTGAGCGTTGCCGTTCTAACAACCCATTTGTTGTTCCATTAATGCTATTTATTAGTGGATTAAAACGTCGAACGCGGAATCAAACTCGCTCGACAGCACAAGGTTCGGAAAGCACTTCGAATCTTTATTCCCGCAAAAATAGTTACATTTGCAATCGAGTTTGTTGCAGATTTCATGAAATTACATGCATGCAGTAAGTACCACGGTATATATTTTAATTAACCAAGGCCCAAAACGCAGCTGTTTTTTTTTCCTCTCTGCTGCGACTCTGGGTTCAAACCTCCAACTGAGCTCATGGGACGAGCATTCCCCCAGGTCAGCCAACGGAGTGATCCGCTCCATCAAACCCCAGGACACATCCGCCGTTATAAATATGGATAACCCCACCGCGGCGAATAGGCTTTGAAAGGCAATTGCGAAAATGCCTGTCATTTGATGGCTGCACCTGTTTCTCTGTGAGTTAAAAAAAAATACTGCTCTCCCTTTGGACCTGAGTGTTGTGGAATAAAACTCTTATTTAAAGGGGAGGGGGGAGGTAGAGAGAGAGAGAGAGACCATTCCCCTCCCCCCCTCGACTGATGAATATGCAAATATTAGAAAGAAGCTAGGCACATATTTTCCGTCTGTAAACTGTCTTTGACTGACTGCAGGCCCTCCGGGAGCGCTTTCTATCAAGAGTCCCAGACATGTATGCATTTTTTAATTCCTTGTGGAAATATCCATCGAAAACAAGAGGGGAATCAGAAAATTTAAACACACACACACACACACACACACACACACACACACACACACACACACAGAAATGACAACATTATGCCATTTCACTTTTCACTTTTCATTAGGTCGCAACAAGTGTTTGAAAACCGTGGTTGGCAATTTCACGTTCCTTCTGTTTATCTGGGCATCGCCAGAATAAAGTATTTATCAATGTACATGTAAGGGGAACTTCTTTACTCAGAGGGTGGTGGCTGTGTGGAATGAGCTTCCAGCAGAAGTGGTGGAGGCAGGATCGATTTTAACATTTAAGACTAAAGTGGATAGGTTTATGGACGTGAAGGGAATGGAGGGGTATGGTCTGAGTGCAGGTAGATGGGACTAGGGGAAAACAAATGGTCGGCATGGACTGGAAGGGCCGAGAGGGCCTGTTTCCGTGCTGTAATTGTTATATGGTTTATATGGTTATATGGTTTAATGTGCAAAAATCTTGTAAAACGAGTGATTTCCATGCACACTTAATCTCACAGCGTCACTTACGTATCGCTAGTTTTAAATTAAAAGTTAGTGGGATAATAGGGTGGAAAACAACGAATAATCCCCAATTTTAAAGGCAAACATTCTCGCTCATATACTCGTGCATTTCCATTTCGGCCACTTTAATAGACGATGCCGGATTAAATTTGGCAGCCTGCACCCGCATCCTCCCACCCGAAGTGGCGCTGCATCCCCCCCCCCCTTGGGAGGAAAATAACATTGGACCGGCATATTTACTTTGCTCCCTCATAAATATGTACATCATCACTTATAATGGAAAGCGTGCCCTGAATATCCATTTGTACATAAATCTGTATTACAATAATGTGTTATCAATAGCGTATGTCCGGGGAAGTGTTATAGAAAATATATTAATGCAAACAAATGTACTAGTGTTATAAATGCATGCTACATCTGACGAGTCCACGTTGCTCCATCTGTATGTAACAAGGAAACGAGCGATAATGTTCTTCAGAACCTACTGTGTGTGTACAATGTTAGCATCTTACCTTTTCTTCCTCTTCATCTTACATTCGCCACACCTTTCTATTCCTTTAGTGTAGAAGTGGGGAGGTCATGTCGCGGTTGTATAAGACGTTGGCGCGTTCAGGGTATTGTGTTCAGTTCCGGGCACCGTGTTGTAGGAACTGTGTTGTCAAGCTGGGAAGGGTAGCGAGGAGATTTACGAGGATGTTGCCAGGATTAGAGGGTCTGCGCTACAGGGAGAGGTCGAGTAGACCAGGACTCTTCCTTGGAGCGCAGGAGGATGAGAGGTGATCTGACAGAGGTGTATAAAATCATGAGAGGAATAGATCGGGTCGATGCACAGAGTCTCTTACCCAAAGTAGGGGAATCGAGGACCAGAGGCCATAGGTTTAAGGTGAAAGGGAAAAGATTTAATAGGATTCTGAGGGGTACCTTTTTCACACAAAGGGTGCTGGGTGTATGGAACAAGCTGCTAGATGAGGTAGTTGAGGCGGGGACTATCCCAACATTTAAGAAACAGTTAGACAGGTACATGGATAGGACTCGTTTGAAGGAATACGGGCCTAACGTGGGCCGATGGGACAAATGTAGCTGGGCTGTGTTGGCCGGTGTGGGCAAGTTGATCCGAAGGGCTCGTTTCCATGCTGCATCGCTCTATGACTCCATGTTGTGCAGGGACGTTAACATTGGACAGTTTTTGTTGTAACTTACTGCAGGTAAAGGTAGCAATCATGAACGCCCTCCCAACCTGGTTTGAGCTGTGGTTTGCTCTGTACTCGCGAGGGAAGGTGTCGTCGGAATGATACCTCTCCAATGCAGCGTCGCCCCTACGACACACGCCCCCAATCTGGAGAGTCAGAGACTTGCTCCAATATCACCACTAAATATATTCAAGTCAAGTGAATTTCGGCAGCCGTGACCTTGACGCTGGGAATCGCAAGGCCCCAAACTGCTTCTGCAGCCGTCTATAAACCAAGCTGTTTAAACATAGTGGACGCGCCCGGTTTGAGGTTAGCGGGCAAGGGTGACTTGACAAATAAATATGTATATTTAAACTCAGAATATGGTGTCAATAAAACAATTATTTGCTTTAACCATTTTTGTCTCTTTTGCAGTGTGGGCTGATATCAGACTCTGTTCGTTTTGGGAGAAAAGTCGGGGCTACGGAGCAAATAGAGCAAAAATGTGCACCGACTCGTGAACGGAAAATCTGCGGTTTAAGAGCAGAATGAATCCGAAGGATGAGACGTGAAATGGGAGAAAAATTTGGGAAGAATCCAGTACGGGAGAATACGGATTGGAGGTAAACATCTCGGAGTCGGGCTGCCAATAACCGCGTGTCTAGATGTGGTTTGAGGTGGCGACTGGGGCCCAGGAAGGTCAGAGATCTTTTAGCCTGGCCTGGGTGACATGTCTAAGGCCGCATCTAACTGCCCGTGCCCGGGACCAGCCGGCTCACTTCGCTTTCATTGACAAATCTGTGAAGTTCTGAGGCTTTTCTCCCAACCGCGGCCGAATCAGCGGACATCTGGCTGGCGGGCCGAAGCCACACTTTTGTAGAAAGACCTGTTTACTAAAGGAAATAACGATAGAAAGTTCTGGAAACGCGCAGCGGTTCGGGCCGGGTCTGGGGAGGGAGGGCCAGAGTAACGTTTTATGTTGACGACCTTTTCTTACAGTGAAATCGAGCATTCAGGTGAATGAAAGGCCATCGACCTGAAACTCGTTATCACCCAACCCACAGCCACCAATGGACCATTGTGTGCTCCACCTTTCCTTGATCATCGTTACTTTTTGCATACATTTCATTCATTAGTTCTATGTCTCTCCATATCACCGTCTATTTCTCTCGTTTGCCTTTCCCCCTGCCTCTCAGTCTGAAGAAGGGTCTCGACCCGAAACATCACCTATTCTTTTTCAACAGAGATGCTGCCTGACCCTCCGGGTTACTCCAGCTTTTTGTGACTCTCTCTCTCTGTCTCTCTCTCTCTCTCTCTCTCTAAACGCCACCTGATCTGTCGAATATCTCCAGCGCTTTCTGTTTTTGATTTCAGATTCCCAACATGTGTATTTCCGGGGGACTTTGGGGCCACTGTTTACCTTAAGGTGAGCGACCAGACTTGAAGCTTGTGTGACTGTAGGGATCTATAAAAAACAAATGAGCGATAAATGTGGAACATCAGTAAACGAAGAATACGATCAGTATATCGCGATTACTAATCGAATTGAGAGGACACTTCTTTCCAAAATAAGATACGGGATGGAGGTGCGCATTTCGGTCCCCGAGAGGCGAAATATAAGCGCATTCAGCTGTAAACTGAATGAAGAAGGGTTCAGATATTACATAGCCCAGTATGGTTTTGTTTTCTGGGCTGGTTGGTCATTGGTCGTAAATACTGCACGATAGTCTGAAAATCGTTGTTTAAAAACCAAAAAAGGTGACAGTTCGGGTCCACTTTCTAACGACACTTCCCACACGGTGAATTCTGTTTGTGCCCAGTTTAGGCCGGCGCTCGGAACATGGTTGGGGTTTGGAATCGTGCATATATAAAGGTGGCGGTTAGAAAGAGGGGGGGTAGTATTAACGTGGTGTGAGAGGATTAGCTTCGTACAAAGAGTCGAGCCATAAATTATGTTGTCCCGGGATCACCAATAATTTGACGTTAGCTAAACATGAACGATATGATTGGGGATGAAAGTGAGGGGGGGGGGGGGGGGGGGGGGGGAATACCATTCAAGCCAAATAACTTCCGAACGGAACGGTTACCATCCCGTGAATGGGACGTCTACAGTCCCCGCTCTATATCGACAGCTATTGCAATCAATGTGAATCTGTGCTAAACGGGGAAAACTGGTATCTGGGTTTAAACTGTATTTTGGTTCTAAGCTGCTCTTTAAAACACTTCATGTCTTGATAATTTTTAGCCTCTGAAGCCCAGGTTTTATATTGCCGTGGAAGACGGGGTTGTGGTGCATTAAACCAACAAAAGCGACAGACGCCCCGAGCCCCACACTCCAATCGGTGCCTGCCGCCCTTTCCCAAAACATAACCAATTATTAACTTACAATATTTGCTGTATGCCGACAGTCGCCGTGTGTTTTAATATATGAATCCATTTTAAATTCTCGTTTATTCTTCATTTCTCGCATTAAATTCACTCCTTGAAGGAGCGGGACCTCTGTCTTTTGCTTGAATTGGTCCAGAGAGATGGCCAATATTGCACACACACGCACACGCACACACACACACACACACACACACACTCGCGCGCGCACACACACACACACGCACACACACACGCACACACGCACACACATGCAAACACACGCACACACGCATGCACACATGCACACACACACGCACACACACACACACACGCACACACACGCACACACACACGCACACACACGCACACACATGCACACACACATGCACACACACATGCACACACACATGCACACATGCGCACACACACATGCGCACACACATATGCACACACACACACACAGTTTAAACACACGCACGCAATGCCCATTAAGCGCTGTAATTTAACATTATCCAAATGCCAAGATATTGTGAGGCGATGGATTCTCTCTCCCCGTTTCCGCTCTATTCCTCCCATCCAGGGGCGCACTCTGCCAATCTTCATTCCAACCCATGCACGACCAAGCAGCACAGGGGTAGGACTGAATCCGTTGGATAAAAATCCCGTTCGGCCTT
Organism: Okamejei kenojei; assembly: GCA_035221665.1. Classification (NCBI taxonomy): domain Eukaryota; kingdom Metazoa; phylum Chordata; class Chondrichthyes; order Rajiformes; family Rajidae; genus Okamejei; species Okamejei kenojei. Next base: position 10,059,563 of record CM069157.1, read on the forward strand.
TTGAGCATTCCGCACTTCTCTTCGCGAATTAGCGATAACAATTCAAAGCAATTCAAGTCCAGCTCAAAACCGGAGCACCTAATTCTCGTATCAAATTGTCTCTTATAGTTCAATGTCATTATCTGACCGTGTGTGTGTGTGTGTGTGTGTGTGTGTATGTGTGAGAGACATGATGTGAGCAGAGGGAGGGGTGAGTTGAGATAGAGTTCTGCATATAAGGCGTGACGAGAGGTGAGAGATTTGAGTTGCCACTCCTCTGCCACCAATTTCCAGTCGTTCAATGTAGTTGTTATTTAATGTTTAAAGTAATATATTCTTCCAAATACAATACCTCCCTAATCCACGATACTGAATTGAGATGAAGCGAATATGGAGGCATTTGTGAGCAGAGCGGCGAGCACCGTCTCGGGCTCAGAATACAGCCGGCGCAGGCACCAAATACACTCAGCTAGCCTGTGAGTGAGTGAGTGAGTGTGCGTGAGTGCACGATTGTGTACGGGTATATGTCTGTGTATGAATGTGTATGTGCGTGTGTCTACACGTCTGTGTATGTACGTGTTTTTGCACATGTCTCTGGATGTGCACGTCTGAACATGTTTGCGCATGTTTGTGTATGTGCGTGTCTGCACGTTTGTGTGTGTGTGTGTGTGTTCCTAATCATGTTTGTGTATGTGCGTGTGTGTACATGTTTGTGTAGATGCGTGCGCAAGTTTGTGTATGTGTGTGTACATGTTTTTGTATGTGCGCGTGTGTGTACACGTTTGTGTATGCATGTTAGTGTATGTGTGCGTCTGTGTGTGTACATGTTCGTGTGCGTGTGTGTGTACATGTTTGTGTGTGCGTGTGTGTGTGTGTGTACATGCTAGTGTGTGTGCCACCGTCTGTCACTGACCGAGGGCAAATCTCCTACGCGATAAACGCAAAGCTTTCAGGTACAATTAACTGAAGGAGCAGGCTCCCGATTGTTATCCTGGATCACGTTCCCCGCAATGTTAACCCCTGGTATAAAACCCGCACACACAAATACGTGCATCCCAAATTCCTCTGAACTCTACTCACCCGGAATGTTTTCGTTTTAAATCCCGCCTGGCCCTAAAATACGCATTAATGCAACCCCCCCCCCCCCCCCCCCCCCCCCCCCCCCCCCCCACCACCCCGATAGGAACTTAATTCAAATCGGGATATCACTTCAGTGAGTCAATTTGAAATTGCCCCAAATATTCCCGCTGGGGTCCCCAGATTGCGGCTGGGTTTGCGGTGAGACATCATCCAGTCTCCGCACCAACGCTCGGTCGTTGCAAGAAAGGCTCCCGCACTCAGATACAACCAAGCAGCGACCGAGGCGAACTTTTTTTTCCAATCGCACACACTCAGCCTGAGCTGTGAGGTTCGGGAACTCGTTATCTTGCGGCGCTGAATCAGAAAGCGCAGCATCCGAGATTTTGCCCGTTTATCCGCAAAACATATGCAACTCACATCAATTAATATGATCACAAGTTGATTCGCCCAGAGCGATGCGCATCTATCCATGGTTTATTCCTCTCCGCGTATTGCATGCATACACTGTACATCGAACACCCCCCCTTGAAACAATCACCAATACCTTCCATTTCATGTACCTACCACATACCGAGAGTTTTAATTGAACTCCTGTATTAAGGTCGTTTTTTTTCGATTTCCCCCTTGGCATTCACCGCGTGCCTTAATTGTATGATATTAAATCAAGGTCCGCCGTGAACACGGAGAGTGAGACCGGTACCTTTTTTCCAATCCCGTTTACCGCCGCTGCTGTAAACATTACGTCTCTTGGTCCGTTTTATCTGCGCGCTTGTTACCTGTACGGTTCGACTCCTCCTCCTTCCTCGCGTCCTCACTGTAAATATCTGTCCTTTTTGGCTTGCTTTTCAACAATCATGCGCTGAGATTTCGGTATCATATATATATATTTGGGTTCGGATGAGCCAGTTTTGTATTCAGGCGAGAGAACTCTATATCGCTGGTCCTTGCATTTGAGCCTCTCTTATTAAAGGGAGGGCTTTCAAAGTAGGGCAGTGTCCCATGTGGCTCCAGCGTCCATCTGGTCTTTTAGGATCCGCAAAATCCTGGAGAGAGAGAGAGAGAGAGAAACACACACACACACACACCAAACAAAAGAGGGGCAGCATTGCCTCCGCCCGTTACCGACCAGCGCGTCCAAAGAACCAGTCCTACGATCGGCGGCCGCTGCTCCAGAAGTCAACCTGAGAAATGCGCCATTGTCTCTCTCTGCGCCCCTCCATCCTTGCGCCTTTCCCACCCAAATCGATAACAGACCACCAATGCGACGCGAGTTGGCGGGGAGAATGGACTCCAGTCCATGTTTGTTGTTGGGGAATGTGGATCTGAAGAGAATGATATTGGTTTTTTTTTTTTGTTTTGGACAGCTTTGGATTTCTGTTGTAAATCAGAGGGGTGCAAGTTGCGACCACGGCGTCCGTCCGGCCCCCTCCTTGTCCGAACGGAGAAGGGATGCGCTCGCAGCCAGTCGCACTACTGCGCACTCCGGAGTAGGTGATGCACCCAGCGCACCCTGATCCTTGCCTCAGGACCACAGCTGGTGGCCTCACACTCTGCCCCAGCGGACTACTGCCCGCCTGTGACGTCAGCACCAGTGCTGCCCGTTGCAGTCGCTTCATCCAAACACAAACTGACCTCTCTTTATCCCTGGACTGCGGCGGGTTACAGAAGCTACATCTTCCGTCAACCTGCAACCGCATTGACATACCATATATACCCATATGCATACATATATGTACCCGCATTAAAAGATATATATATTTGATCCAAATATGCGGATATATATATATATATATATATATATATATATATATATATATATATATATATATAAATATATATAAATGTATATAAAGCACACACACACACACACACACACACACACACACACACATACTTTGCGTGTTCACACACACACACACAAAGTATATATAAATATATATATATATATATTCGCATTTAAAAATAATGCATATATATATATATATATATATTTAATGCGGATATTTTATATGTTTTTAAATCCGCATTATAAAGTATATATACTTATATATATACTCCACTGTGTGCGTATATATACTTTTCCTACACACACACACATATTATATATGCGTGTGTGTATACACATTTTATATATAAATGCGGATATATATATCCATAAACATCTACATATATATGTATAAATATATCCGCATGTATATATACATATACGCACATAAACATTCGGATATTTATACTTTTTTTAAAATCCGCATTAAAAAAGCCGCCACAACAAGCTTCCATCAGATTCGCAATGATCAACTAGGCTGATGACTTCAAATCTCATAAGAGCTGGTACCTAGAACAGGGCCAGAACGTCAAATACACAGCATTTGATCTCACTACACACTACCGAACAATTATTTATTGCTGAGATGGTTGGAAGTTTGTTCATTTTATATATGGGATCGAAACGTAAATGAGCATTTATTTGTTATTTTAGAAAAAAAAGCTGCTATAACACCCTTGCTGTTGAATCTTTGTCTCTCGTTTGCCCGCCTTCTACCCACTTAGATGATTTATACAGCGAGAGTGTTCGACACACAACTAAATTGCTTTTTTGTCTACCTTCGATTTTTCCAGCATCTGCAGTTCTTTCTCAAGCAACAACATTAACTGATGTCTTCTGTTGCAGGATGCTAGAAGTGGTTTTCTTTCGCAATTTGTAATCAGGGCTTAAAAAGAAGAAGACAAAACCTCCTATGAGCTAAACATGGAAAATGAGCTACAGAGATCCACGCAGTTGAGCGTTTTAGGCCCAAGCTTCGGGACTGCAGAATGCGCATGTTCTCTCACCATGTGCCATCACTATCGGATATATAGATATAAACCAGCGTGTCAGGGTCTTGATTGATTGGGATCAGAATGGTCCTGGCGTCAATTAATTTTATAAATTAACTATCTATCCCGCGGCCCTCGGAGAGTTCAAAAAGGCAGATGAAACCGGGATCGATATATACAATTAATTCCTTTGACTCCATTCTCGGGCTGAAGGAAGACATCCATCTTTTCGACGTGATTATCAAATGTATCATATCCCCCTCCTTTAAAAAAAAAAAATCTTAATTGTACCGTCCCGTGAAGAACCATGGCCCGGGACTTGTGCGTGCAGTTAGAATGGGTACCAATTGTGAGATGCGCTCTCCCTGGTGCTGAAGCGCTCCGACCGGTTTGCGAGTGGGGAAGACAAAACATCCCGCGACTCCTGGCTTGATTAACGGGACCATTTGAAAAAAGAGAAATGAGCATCACCTTCTCAAGGACACCGTGGATGTGCAGCAATTGGCAGCGAAGCCAATAGTTTCCGATTCCAGGAGGGTGAATAACAATTCGTCTAATTGAATTGACAGTTTAACACATTTAAAATGTAGGAATTAAGTGCACAAAACTTAGATAGAAGGATGGGGAAATATAGCGAAGTACTTAGATTATTTCTGAACAAGTGCATTCTATATACACACACAATTGTGAGAAAATGAGACGATGAATTTTGCCCCCTTTTTAATTTGCAGAAATAAGAACTATGTTTTTTTTTTAATTTCCCGCTCACCTATGTCCCAATGATGCAATTATTAAAACACACGGACCGAGGCCCAGTTAAAGACTCCGCGTCATCTGATGAAGACATTGAGCAACTATTGACTGGCCTCCGATCACAGTAATGTAATAAAGCGGTCTCTCCAGCTTGCAAGGGCTCAATAGAAAGTCAATTTGCTAACAAAAAAAACGCCGCAGCCTCTTAAATCCGGTTTTGATGGCCAGTGAAGAGGGCTGGACGCAGAACCGAGACCTGCCGCGCACAATTACAACGAGAAACACGGAAACATTTTCCAGACTAGAAGTCGAACATTGAAAATCTGACCTCTTTCTTCTCCCGGTGCCCCCCCCCCCCCCCCCCGCGGGGTGCATTCGTTCAATGCACCAAAATTCAAACATTATATCACCACGCTCTCTCTTCCTCGCTCACACACACATGCACACACGCCACCTCTTCGCTGCAACTCACTAATCCCGAGCCAAATGAGGTAGCACAGAGATTACAGGCCGATCTGTTGCAGGTCTTGGCAATGGGGGCGGCCTCTTTGAATCACTCCTCTCTTTCCACTTCCCCACTGCGCTTTTGTTCCTTTCAAAAAAAATCCTCTATCTCCTTCTCTTACTATCTGCATAAATTGATGCGCTGATCCAGGGTCACAAGTCTGGCGTGTGTGCGTGTACGGAGGGGAAGGGGGGGGGGGGGGGGTTGCCGTTAATGGTTGGGTGACTGAGGGGTCCTTTCAGAGCTGGAAGGGGAGGGGAGTTGCTTAAACAAGACTAATAATTGCAGTCAGCTGTCTGACGCGTGCCCTCTACAAATCTGACACTGGGATAGCAGATGGCCCAACTCTGTGGAGTTTTAGATCTCTCCCCCCCCCCTCCCCCTCACCGTAACCCCTTCCCCATCATCTCCCAAAAATGTGTCCTGTCCCCCTTTGTGAGGTTGGAACTGAAATCATATAAACTACGCGTTCGCTCGGCAGGACAGCGATTGTCTGGTAATTGCAGAGTGCACTGGATGTACTCGGTCTGCAATGCCCCAGCCCGCACCATATTCCGCTCAATCACAGCACGAACGGAAATAACTTTATCGAAGGATAAGGATTCAAACTATGGGCTATCAATATTTCTCTTTTATGATAAATTTGGGGGGGGGGGGGGGGGAGGGAAAAAAAATCACAATTCAAAACCCAAACGACAAAGTCAATCAAAATATGAAGTGTCTTAAAAATAAATCTGACTGCGTTACTTTTTAAAAACGAAATCGTCTCAACCAGCGCAACGTTTGAACACGCAGGTAAAGCACAACGTAGACTATTTGCCGTTATTTATATCGGAAGGGGTCAGGATTTTGGTTTGAATAGACATGTTCCCTAGCTGTTAACGATGTGATCTGTTAACAGCTTCTATGTTAACCGATCGCGTCAACTAAGGTGGAAAATAAAACAGCTAAAAGACGCCCGTGGCATGTCGCCTGTGCATCATTTAAAAGAATAATTTGCCTTTTCATAACCGGTAGTGGTTTTGTCCCAGTTATGTCCCAAATAAAGAGATTCAAATATACGGGGGCAGACCATTTCAAACACCCGTAAAGATTGCATTTTGAAGTATTCGATGGTTATTTATACTTTATACATTTTATATTTTAAACGGTTGTCCAAATTCTGATGAAAGCCGTAAAACAAATTTGAAACAAAAAAGAAATGAAACTAAATACTAGATTTATTATTTTGGACACCATAGTAAAAGAAGGATGGCCAGGTCTCCAAAGACTAAATTTATAAAATAAAAACTAATCATTTCCCTTATTCTCCCTTGCCTTAGTTTAGCCAAACACCATTCAATACCGCATTTAAACAAAACCACTAAACAACAAACGAGATGAACAGCGAGTTGGGCAATGTCACAATTTTTGGAAGTTTTTTCTTTTCCGCAGGGATGAAGAGAATATATATTTTTTTTTTGGGGGGGGGGGGAACGTATTTTTTTCGGGACATTTCCGTGTAAAGCCTTTTTCTTACATTTAAAAAAAAAGTTTTTCAATTGGAAAGAGAACGCTTAAATATACCGAGCGGTAAATGAGCAACCGCAGGCAAGCAAAAGGCACATCGATCTGTTTGGATTGGTCAATATTCCCACTGCGCCAGTGTTGCGCCGGTCCTCTATGTTCTAGCGCAGATTTTAATCCCGCTGCTTTCTCGCATTTAAAAGGACACAGTAGTACAAACAAACAAACAAACAAACCAAAAAAAAAAAAAACCCCAAAACATTCTAAACCAACATTTCCTATTGTGCCGCGAAAAAAAAAATCTCATGGTAAAATATTTTTTCACGATTCAATTGATTAGACCTGGAGAAGAGATGCAATGGTTTTTTTTGACAATGTCTTATTTTCTAACGAAGGACGAGGTGAAATGAGCCGATTTAATTATCACAAATCCCCAACTGTTTAACCATAGAGCAATGAAGACAATCGACACAGAAAACCCTGGTCCCATTCGTTACAGAGTTGAGCGTTCTACATTAAATAGTACTTACAGCCAGTTTCTGATACCAACCCTCAGACTAGGAGTCAGCTTTTGCAGTAATTTTTTAAACTGTTATCTTAATGATTAGGCAGTTTCTCGGAGGTGCAATCCACGGGAACTAGAATCAAGCGATCTGCTTAAACATTCTTTCTCTCTCTCTCACTCACTCTCTCTCTCTCTGCATTGTAAAAGCTTTCACATTATTTGCGAAACTGGAAGCTGAGAGCAAACGTCTTCGCGTGATCAAAGGCGGGGCGAGGGCAGAGAAGTGTTGGGTGGAGGTGAGAGGAGACAGAGGGGGTGGGGGGTTGGTGGAGAGAAACAGACAGGGGGTTCTGGGATGGGAAATAATGACATGGGAGACCTCTCCATCCCTCTCTTTCCCTCCCCAGAATGAAGGCTAGCCGTGTATCATTAACCTTTTCAATTCCTCACAGCCTAAACTCTATATCAGTCTCTAACAATAGCGCTGAGCTTCCAACAATTGGAATGTAATGTTACAGTCGTACAAGGTGTTGGGAGGCCACGTTTGGTATATTGGTTATATTGTGTTCCGTTTTGGTTAGGAGAGATGTTGTTAAGAATGCAGAAAACATTTACGAGGGTGTTGCCAGGACTTTAGGGTCTGGGCTATATGGAGAGGTTGGCCGGGCTAAGACTTTATTCCTTGCAGCGCGGGAAAATGAGGGGCGATCTTACAGAGGGATATAAGATCATATAAGATCCATTGTGGGGGATGTTTTTAGGTTTTAATGTTAAACTTCTTCTTTAATGCTATGTTGTACTTTTATTAGTGTGCTGTAAGGACATCGGAATGTCCACTGAATAAGGGGATTAACAAAGCATTTATTATTATGAGAGGAATATATAGGGTCGATGCGCAGAGTCGTTTTTACCTAGAGCCGGGGAATCAAGAACCAGAGGTCATAGGTTTAAGGAAAGATTTACTAGGAACCCGAAGGGCAGCATTTTTCACACCGAGGGTGGTGGTTACGTTGAACGAGCTGCCGCGGCAGGTACTATTAAAACATTAAAAAATAACACTTGGGCAGGTAAATGGGTAGGAAAGGTTTGGAGGGTATGTGCCAAACGCAAGCAGGTTGGACTTGTGTAGCTGGGGCATTTTGGTTCGCATGGGCAAGTTGGGCCGAAGGGCCCGTATGACTCCATGACTAATAATCACCCTTCTTTACTCGGACAGGTCAGAGACCAGAATTTCAAAGGAATCTGAAGAGCACGACTGTGATCTAAACGTAGGCGCGCGTAAATCTGTTGCAGCTTTTGAGATTGCAACCCCCTTTTCACGGATTCGTCGGATCTATTGCATGGGACGGAAAATATACCCACTCCAGGGGTAAATACAAATAACATTATCTGCGGATGATAGGTGAGGATATCCAAAATATAAATTGAAAATGTTGGGTACACACAGCAAGTCGGGTGGCATATGTGGAGAGGGAAACAGACGAAGAGTTTGGGATCTGTAGCTTTAACTCCGCTTTACTGATGCCTGACCTGCTGTGTTTTTCCAGCGTTTTTAACAAATAGTTTTAGTCTGACTTCAGATTTTTTGACACCTGCAGTAGTTTTAATATTCATTAACAAGCGGCAATTATACTCGGAATCAGAGACTTGAAATTGGGTTGGCTGTATCATTCTTGCAGACATTATCCCCTTTTCACCGAGGAAATCGAACATCCACATTAAACATAACATCTCGGCGGAGGGGGGGGGGGGGGGGGGGTGGACTGAATGAGCTGCCAGAGGGGGTAGTTGAGGCAGGTACAGGAGCATGACTTTTCAGTCAGAGGGCGGTGGGTGTATGGAATGAGTTGCCAGAGGAGGTAGTTAGGGCAGGTCCAAAAACAACATTTAAAAAACACTTGGACAGGTACACAGATAGGAAATGTTTACAGGGATATGGACCATTTCCGGGCAAATCTAACTTAGATGGAGGTGTCTTGGTCGACATGGACAAGTTGGGCCGAGGGGCCTGTTTCCGAGCTGTATTGACTCTATGACTCTGAAAGGAAGACACCAACCTCCAATACTGAAATCCTTTGCAATGTTGAAAGTGTTTTCCTTACGACTATCTCGTCCCGGAGCCAAGTAGCAGCGAACCCTAACTAGGGGCCAGCAGCATTGCCCTTGTCTCTCGCCTCCGGGGCACGTTTGAAGAGACGTGGTCAGCGCTCTGTATCCCGGGCTGATCAAACAGGTAAAAGGCACCCGTGGCATATCGCCTGTGTAATATTCGGACGCACACATAGATTCAAACTCGGAGAATGTCCGTAGCGAATCCGTAGGAGGCCGTAGATATTTCGTAGAGGCTCGTAATGCCAGCCGTTTGGGCCACGGGGCGTTTTTTCAGCATGTTGAAAAATGTCCACGAGTGAAAAAAATAACCCAGAGTACCTACGGCTGGCATCTCCGAGTTTGAATCAAGGGGAAAACTCGGGAGAATTCGTGAGTAGCTCGGGAAAGTGGGACAGGGCCTGAAAGGTTCAGAGGAATATGGGCCAAACGCGGGCAGGTGAGACTAGTGTAGATGGGACATCTTGGCTGGCATGGGCAAGTTGGACCGAAGGGCCTGTTTCCATGCTGTATGACCCCATGACATAGTGTTTTTTTTTTTCAAATTTCGATTCCACAAAGGTCAAGAGATATTTTTTAAAAGCCCCCCAACATTATTGTGTGCGTGTTAACCTGTCACCTATCGATCTGCGTGAAACACAAATCTATTCAAAAACAATTTATTCAGCGATACCCACGTTTTTTTTCCTGGTTCTCCAAAATGGTCTAAAGGCCCCTCTCTCTCCCTGATCTGTAAATATAGGACAAGTGTTCATTCTAGTAGGAAAAAAAAGATAGCAAGTAAATAACGTACATGCTTGAGAGATTGCAGAGCTCCGAGATACCAAGCGATCGGTGGAGAAAGCTACGTGCAGGCAATTGGGAAAGAGAATGGTAAAGCTGTATTTATAGCAGGGGAATTAAATACAAAATTAGGGAAGTTTTGTTGGTGCTTCTGTTGTCTGCATTAGAGACCATATCTGGAGTATTCTGTCATAGTCATAGAGTGATACAGTGTGTATAAACAGGCCCTTTGGCCCAACTTACCCACACTAGCCAACGTGACCCAGCCACTAGTCCCGCCTGCTCGCGTTCGGTCCATATCCCCCCAAACCTGTCCTGTCCATGTACCTGTCTAACTGTTTCTTAAATGTTGGGATAGCCCCGGCCTCAACTACCTCCTCTGGCAACTTGTTCCATATACACCCACCACCATGTGGAGAACTGGTCTCCTTATTTGAAGATAATGATAAATTTGTGGCAGTTCAGAGAAGACCTGCTAGATTGGTGATTATCAAAATAACTGCAGGTGCTGGAGACCTGAGATGGAAACAGAATAAGATGAAAACACTAAACACTGATGCTTCATGGAGAAACAAGGAACTGCAGATGCTGGGATCTTGCACAGAACACAATGTGCTGGACTAACTCAGTGGGTCAGGCAACATCTCTGGAGAATATGGATAGGCAATATTTCAGATGTCTGAAGAAGGAGCCGGACTAAAAATGTTGCTTATCCATGTCCTCCAGACCCACTGAGTTACTCCAGCACATTGTGTTCTAAGCACCAGTGCAAGTATTGACAATGCTTAGAGAAGCTTGAAAGTAATGGTACATTCCCAGTATGTTGATTTCAGCACTAATTAGGTTCCGTTTCTATTTTCACAGATACTATCCCAATCTGCTGAGTATTTCCAGCATTTTCTGCTTTAGCTGAACTAATCCCTGGAATAGGTGGGTTGGTTGGCCCATGAGGAAACTTTGACAATGTTAGGTTTTCATCAGCTGGATCATAAGATCATAAGATCATATGTGATAGGAGTAGAATTAGGCCATTCGGCCCATCAAGTCTACTCCGCCATTCAATCATGGCTTATCTATCTCTCCCTCCTAACCCCATTCTCCGGCCTTCTCCCCATAGCCTCTGACACCCGTACTATCTCTGCCTTAAATATATCCACTGACTTTGTCTCCACAGCCTTCTGTGGCAAAGAATCCAACAGATTCACCACCCTCGGATTTTTGAAGTGAGGTGATTTGACTGATACCCGTAGTACACTGTGGAATCTTGCTCGGATGGATCTGGAGAGGATGTGTCCTCATGTGGGAGCATTTAGAACAGTTTCAAAAGAAAAGGTTGCTCATTTAAGACAGGAATGGAGTATTTTGTTCCTCTTGAAGAGTGCAAGTCTTTGGACTTCTCTCTCTCGAAGGTTGGTGGAAGCAGAGTATGTGAACATTTGTAAAGCAGAGGTAGATAGATTCTTGATAAGCAAGAGAGTGTAGAGTTGATGTTGGCAAATGGAAATGGAGATTTGAGATGACAGTTGGGTCAGTCGTGATCTTCTTCAATGGCTGAGCAAGCTTGACAGACCAGGAAGCCTACTGCTTCCCTTCGGCTCGTCTTGCAGGCATGTTCCCAGGGGTTTGGACAGACGTTTTCACAGTTTCCTGAGGAAAGTCAGTATTTTCAGAGTCCTTGAGGGTGTGTCAATATTTCCCCAGTTTTTTTCTGAGGTTCCCCCAGTAGCTTGGTGACATTTTCACGGCTTCTGTGAATACAGCCTGATCCCTTTTGACCCGCAGAGTGGAAATGGCCAACAGCAGTGGGCATAGCTAAAAGGAGAGTGCGGGCAGGGGGAGGGTGTGGTCTAATTGAGATGTGCGGGGCAGTTTTTTTAAACAGGGGCCTGGAATGCATTGCCATGGGTGGCGGAGGAGGTAGATATGATAATGGCGTTAAAGAAACTTTTAGATGGAAATGGCAAAAGGAAGTGCAAGGACTAGAAGGATATGGACTATGCACAGGCAGACAATATCAGTTTAACATAGCGTCATGTTCAGCCCATCCTTTGTGGGCCAAAGGGCCCTTTCCTGTGCTGTACTGTTCTATGTTCCATGTTTCCTGGAGGGTGTTAGTAACTTTACGGGGATATCAGGCGGACGACATTTTTTACAGTGGCTCCCCCAGGAGGTTATTTGTATACTGAGAGTTTCCCCTGGTGTGCGTCAGTACTTTCAAGTGTTCTAGTAGAGCATTTATGTGTTTATATGACTTACCCAGAAATGTGTCCGTGTTTACACTAGTCCCTGGAGCACAATAGTATTTGTAAGGGTTTGCCAGGAGTGTGTCGGTATTTTAAAGCATTCCTCTGTGGTGTGTCAGTATTCTCAGCTGGGAAACACATAAAACTACAGACATTGGAATCCGACACAAAAATAATGGTAGTGCTGAAAGTCCAGGCAAGATCCTGATCTGAAACTAGGTTCTCTTTCCGCAGGTGCTGCTTGACGGGCTGAGTTCTTCCAGTTGTTCTCAGTTTCTGAGATTGCACTTTGAGGGGGTCCCTCCAACACCTTTGATTCCCCTGGATTGTCTGTGTTTCACTGGAATGCACCAATACCTACAGGTGTTCCTCAAGAAGGCACTGGGATAGAGTCATAGTCATACAGTATGGAAAAAGGCACTTTGGCCCAACTTGACCACACTGACCAACATTTCCCTTCTACACTAGTCCCACTTGCTTGCATTTGGCCCATATCCTTCTAAACCTGTCATATCCATCTACCTGTCTGATTGCTTCTTAAACTTTACAACAGTCCTTTCCTCAACTACCTCCTCCGGCAGCTCGTTCCATAAATTGTAAAGTTTTCATCAGCTGGATACTAAAGTGTTTTTCCTAGTGTGTGTGCAAGCACTTTCCCCCAGGTGCACGTCACTATTTTCAGCTATGCCCCAGGGGGCTTCGTGATTTACCAGATGAGAGACTGCGTTTTCAGGAAATCCTCAGCATCGTAAGAGTATTCCCAGATATTTTTCTGGGAATGTGTCATGACACTCAGGGATTCCTCAGGATTGTGTCGGTACGTTTGGTGTAGAAACAAAGAACCGCAGATGCTGGTCTACACCGAAGATAGATACAAAATACTGAAGAAGGGTCTCGACCCGAAATGTCACCTATTTCCTTCGTTCCACAGATGCCGCCTCACCCGCTGTGTTTCTCCAGCATTTTTATCAACCTACAAAATACTGGAGTAATTCAGCGGGACAGGCAGCATCTATGGAGAACAGGAAACGGAAAAGGAAGAGCGGCACGAAGGCGCAGCGGTAGAGTTGCTGCCTTACAGCGTTTACAACATCAGAGACCCAGGTTCGATCCTCACTATGGGTGCTGTCTGTACAGAGTTTGTACGCTCTCCCCATGACTCCAAAGACGTACAGGTTTGTATGTTAATTGGCTTGGTATAAATGTAAATTGTCCCCAGTGTGTGTAGGATAGTGCCAATGTGTGTGGGATCGCTGGTTGGTGCGTACTCGGTGGGCCGAAGGGCCTGTTTCTGAGCTGTATCTCTAACTAAACTAAAAATAAAGGTGACGTTTCAGGTCTGGGATGCTCCAGACATTGTTAGTGCTTTAGGGGATTTCCTCGGAGTGTGTCAGCATTTTTAAAATGTTTCCCTAGGAGTATGATGTATCCAGGCAGTGTACATATTTTCAGATATTCTAGGGCGGTTCAATATGAATTGAATACCAATGGACAAAATTGATATGGAAATGTGAGTGGCTTTGGGTCTTGGCGGCATTTTCTCCAGCTCCATGTCTACAAGCACAACCACCACCTCCTGCTGTTTGCTTGTTTTGCTACTTAAACCCAGAATTAAATGTCTGGCACATTCACTTGACGAGTGCTTTTATTGGCAGATCTCCATCCCTCGTGCACATTCAACCACAACTTTCATTTGTCTTGCACAGGCTTGACGGCCCGGTGGCGCAGCGGTAGAGCTGCTGCCTTACAGCGCCAGAGACCCGAGTTTGATCCTGAATACGTGTGCCTTTCTGAACGGAGTTTGTACTTTCTCCCCGTGACCTGCGTTTGTTTTCTCTGGGATCTCCAGTTTGCTCTCACACTCCAAAGATGAAAGGTTTGTAGGTTAATTGGCTTGGTATAACTGTAAATCTTCCTTGTTGCATGTAAGATAGTGTTAGTGTACGGGGATCACTGGTCAGCATGGACTCAGTGGGCCGAAGGGCCTGTTTCCGTGCTGTATCTCTAAACTAAACTCAGCTAAACTAATAAAATATTGCACACTGTTCCGCAAGTGAATGTGGCAACAGTCCATTTAAGAAATCCTGGTGCAAATGCCCAAATGTTTGGGGAAACTGGTTGGTTACAAATACCATCATAAACGACTAAAGAGGTGGTGCAGAGAACTAGGGAATACATTCTAGAGCTTGGAGCTTTGACAACTGAAAGCCCAGGCACCAGCTATGGAAAGGTGAAAGCGGAGGGTGCAAGATGCCAGAATTCGAGGAGCTTAGTGATGCTGGGGAATTGTTCCTGTGGAACAAGTTACAGAGAACAGAAGAACCCTCAAAATAAATGTTGGAGTTGGCCATTTGTCCATTATGCCTCCTCTGCCCTTTAATAGGATCACGGCAGATTTTATTCCTCAGCAATGCTTTTTTAACTCACCCCATATCCCTTTGTTCTCTTGATATCCACGGCCTCTTGGGTGAAGACATTTCGCCTCCTCCAAGTACAGGTGGATGAGCAAATACTGTCAGACCATGGTACCTGGTTGTTAATGTCCCAACCCGGATATCCCATCATCAACTTCCCAACATCCAACCCGATTCCCCTCTTGCATAATGTAAATGCACGACCACAACGGCTTCCATAGCAATAATCTAACAATGTGGGCGCAATAAAGCCTCTACATTATTTGGTAGAGTCTAATCACATTGTGCTGGAATCTACATGTTTAGTTTAGTTTCGAGATACAGAGCAGAAACATGCCCACCGAGTCCGGGTCGAACAGTGACCCCCCTCTTACTAACCACATCCCACCCACACGAGGGACAATTTTCACAAGCTAATTAGCCTAATTAGACTGCGCATCTTTGGATCGTGCTGGAATACCGGAGCACCCGGAGAAAACCCACGCAGGTCACGGAGAAAACGTACAAACTCCATGCAGATAGCACCCATCGCCAGGATTGATCCCGGGTCTCTGGCGCTGCGAGGCAGCAACTCCACCGCTGAGCCAATGTGCCGTTGCAGCAACATTCCCATGTCCAGCTGCATATCTTAAGACATCTAAAGATATTTGTTTGTATCTGCCAGCTGAATGTTTTCCAAGCCCCCATACCAAAAGGAAATATACAACAAAAGATATAAAAATAATGGTAGAATCTGCAGCGTTGAATTTACAACCTAATTATATCCGGCCTCCCTCGTTCAATTATTTTCCCTATTCACCCTAAAACTATCTGTGATCTTAGATCCCTGCATTCAATGTTGTAGAAAATCAACTCGGTATAAGCAGCTAATTGAATCACATCTGACCTGCAATCAGTGGTGCAGTATTTGTGCAAAAGGCTGTCATCTTTAATTTGCTTGCCACTTTATTCTAAAGTAAAATCGTTTTCCGATTTGAAATGATCTGGGCGGTTTTTCGTCCACTAATTCCTGCTCTTTGGTGGCTCCAAGTCTGAAGTCTGTTCTTTCAGATTTTCGTTCAAAGAACAATCGCCATTTCCATCTCACACAGGCAGGGGATCTGGGGAAAGCCACGTTTAGTGAGACTGTATGGGCTAATCTGCCTTCTTGAACTGTGGTAACCCTTACGGTGGAGATTCTTCCATGGTGGTACTGGCATTGGTAATCAAGGTTGGTCTGTTATTGTCACGGGTACCGAGATACAATTTGTTTATGTCCATTGAGTATTGCGTTTACAGCTTGTTGCGCTGCTGCTGCTGCAAGTAAGCATATGACAAAAACCTTTCCTGTCCATTTACCCGTCCAAGTGTCGTTTAAATGTTGTTATTGTACCTGCTTCAGCGGGGTGGAAGATTGCAACCTTCACGTGGTCCGCCCTGTTTTGACTAATGCAATCAACTCGACGTGCACAAACAGAAGATCAAATAGAACAAGTTGACCTACAACTGTAGGCTGTGCATGCCACACGAAAGAAGAACCTGCCTCAACTACCTCCTCTGGCAGCTCGTTGCATGTAACCAACACCTTCAGAGTGAAAACGTTGCCCCTCAGGTTCTTCTTTAATTTTTCCCATCTTACCTTAAACCTGTGTCCTCTGGTTCTTGATTCTACTCTCCTTGGTAAAACACTGTGCATTCCCCCTATCAATTCCCCTCATGATTTTATACACCTCTATAAAATCACCCTTTACTCTCCTGCACTCCAGGAAATAAAGTCTTAGCTTGGCTAACATTCTCGTAAATCTTCCCTCTCCAGCTTAATGGCACCTTTCCGTTGCTGGGTTAGCAAAGCTGAATTGAATACTCAAAATGCCTGTAACATAACCTCCCAACTTCTGTACTCATTACTTTGACTGAAGGCCAATGTACCGAAAAGTCTTCTTTACCTCCCTATCTACCTGAGATGCCACTTTCAGGGATCTATGTACCTGTACTCTGAGATCCCTCTGTTCTAATAGAGTGCTGCTTACAATGTATGTTTCTGCAGAGCAGTGCTGACTTGGTCAGAATCAACGTAGATTTATTAAGGAAGACACTTTGGTTCATCTATTCATTTCTATTCTTTTGCTGCTTATGTAAATGTGAAAGTCATGGGTGATGTTTAATTGCACCCATTTATCCCTGGAAAAAAAATGATCTTCATTGGATTGGGAAATTTAATAAGCTGCTCTTAGCCACATCTATGAGTAAACTTCACCATTAATATGCCCTGCTCTTTAACTAATTTTGTCTCTGTAGGTTTATCTAGGATATCTAGGTCACTAATTATTATGGAGCCTTAACAATTATGGAATTTGTTCTTAATTAAATCACTGACATGGTCACATATTTTTCAGTGTATCTCTTCTATGTAGCAGTCACTAATTTACTTTGAAGCAATGTTTGGTGAAACACTTAATTGGGGAAAAGCACATCTGAGGTGTCCAGATTAATTTGTGAATCATTTCCACAGCACAGAACTATTACCCAAGGTCAGGTTTGAAATGGAGCCCACTACCATTGTTGAATCTACATCACCTTATCAAGGATTACAGTATCACTCATTGAAATTACTTTCCTCTGTCTTGCTTAACCATTACAAGCAAAGAAACATGGGAACAGGCGGGAGCCATTCAATTATTTCAGCCTGTTTGACTGTACGTTCAAATCAAGGATGAATTGGTTAGGGTCCAAGTGCTGCTGGAAGGTTATCAACTTGGTGCAAGATGCTCTGTGGTCTGCCCAAAACATTGATCTCCCAGCAGAGTGAGAAGTCCGTCGGGGAATGTTGCCGACCGGCCCGCTCCAGACGGCAAGAGTGCGTGCTGAGGGATGCACTGAAACATGGTGCAGCCGACGCCAAGGCTCTGTGGGGGAGGGCCACAGTCTAGGGTCCTTCCACTGCTGGACATTGGTGGGGGGGGGGGGGGGGGGGGGGAGAGTGTGGTGGAGACACCCCTCAAACAAGGGAAGGGATATCACCCCAGGGGGCCACATGAGTGGCAAAGGCGCCTGGTATAATGATAATTTTGTGAATACTACCAAATATGACACTAATGAATGTATGTATAACCGTTGAGAATATCAAAAGTGTTTTTGCTCTATTTTTGTTTTGAATGTTTTTATTATTCTGAATAAACATTATTTTCGGAAAAAAAATGTTTGGTTAGAGTCTGCTGCTGGGCATTGAGGGTTAGAGTCCCTTGGACAACTCTCAAACAAGGGAAGGGATATTATCACAGCTAGGATACTGTCCAATTCACCTCCACCCCATTGTGTGGACATTGGACTTTATCTATGGAACCAATGCATTACAATGCTGAAAACGCTCTGCATTCAGTGTCTTATCCTTTGCTCTATCTATTGAAAGTGAGTTTGTCTTGATTTTATTTATGTCTGGTAAATTTGGATAGCACAAAAACAAAGCTTTTCACTGTATCTCGGTGCATGTGACAATAGTAAAGCTAAACCTAAATAAATCGGATGCTGAGTTTCTCCTGCATTTTCTGTTATTATTCGGTTCTGATGAATCTATACATCTGAGACCACAACATTTTTGAGATACAGAGTTGGAACAGGCCCTTCAGCCCATCGAGTCTGAGCCAATCAGCAACACTGGCACTATCCTGAGCCCAACACTAACACCATCCTCTGCACAAGGGACAATTTACAATTACAAGGAGCAGCTGGAGAAAACCCACACGGTCACAGGGAGAACGTAGATACTCCATGCAGACAGCATCCGTAGTCGGGATCGAACCCTGGTCTCTGGCGCTGTAAGGCAGCAACTCTAACGCTGTGCAACTGTGCCGCCCGTGACGATATTGATAATCTCCCTTTTTGGTTTGAGAATCTCACCACTCGGGCAATAGATTTCTCTAAATGTATTGTTCAACTTCAATATTAATCAATTTCTTTTGACTTCTGTATGTGTCAATTTAGGTAATTTCTTTTGGAATCATGAGATAATGAAGCAGTGAAGGAATCAATCTGGCCCATTGTGTGAACGTGATAGATTTGATCGCGTCATGTTTACCTTGTAATCCTAGTTACATGTACGGCCTTTGCTGCTTGAAAGCTACTGTTGTATCTGCTTCCACTCCTTAATGCAGTGCTTCGCAAATCACAATCATTTCTTAGGTTAAAACAAATATTTTGAGGCAGGGACTATCGCAACGTTTAAAAAAAACAATTCGACAGGTACAGGGATGGGGCAGGATGGGCCAAACGCAGGCAGGTGGGACGAGTGTAGAATGGACATGTTGGTTGGTGTGGGCAAGTTGGGCTGAAGGGCCTGTTTCCACACTGTGTGACTCTGTGACTGACTCCTGCTGATTTTTTTAATAATTACCTTAAACTCACGTTCTCTGCTTTTCAATAGCCCATCACTGCAGTAGTCCCTTTGTATCTCTTGTTTTCACTGCTAACATATTTCCACATAAAATTCTTTGATGGAAAATATTTCCCTTGTCTCAATATACATCAGGTTCCTCAGCTGTTACGATTTGTCAACACTTCACTAGGGATAAACTGCTGGAGGAACCTTATGGGTCAGGAAGCATCTGGGGAGGGAAGGGGGAGGTGCCATTTCAGGTTGGGACCCTTCTTTCGAGTGGTTCTTCATCAGGGATGTGGAAACAAAGAACAGCAAATGCTGGTTAATACACAAAAGGTCATGAAGGGCTGGATACAAGATACATGATACAAGATACAAGATACATTTATTTTCACAAGTACCAATTGGTACAGTGAGATGTGGGGTCGCCATACAGCCATACGAGTAATAAAGAGCACAGAACACAAAGTCTTAACACAAACATCCCCACACAGCGGGATCAAAGTTTCCCACTGTGAGGGAAGGCTCCAAAATTCAGTCATCCTCCTCTGTGGTCCTCCCGTTGTCGGGGTGCTCCCGAACCCCCACTGTCGCCCCCGGTCAGCCCGATGTTGAGGCCCGCTCACCATGCGATCGCAGGATTTTACTTCATCCCACGCAGTAAACAAGGAGTAACACATGCAGCATCTCTGGAGACCATGGATAGGCGATGTTTCGGTCTGAGACACTTCTTCAGTCTGAAGAAGGGTCTTAACCCCGAAACAACACCTATCCCTGTTCTCCAGAGATGCTGCCTGACCTGCTGAGTTGCTCCAGCACTTTGTGACCGATTCATCAGGAATTTTTGGGTTCAGGTCTCACTTTAGGACATGAGCCAACAATCCTTGCTGACACCTCAGAGTGAGACCAAGGGGCAACAGCAGATATTGCCCTTTAGTTGAGATGTTTAAAAAGCGATCTCTTTTTGTCTTAGGCGGACAATGAATTAGGACCCAGGGTTCACACCCAGCCAGTGATTCTCCAATAATCTGATGTCTGTGGGATTCTAGCCATTGTGTTTACCTGTAGGGATAACATTGAGATTGATTTAAAAAAAATAATTAATTGCTTATAAAGTGCTCTGACCTACTTATTTTTCTAAAATTATGAAATAATTAGGTCAATCTCATTAATATGCCCTACATTGTCGGTAAAATGTTCATCCATTAGTGGAATAATTTAACTTGAAACCATTCCAAATTTTGTTTCTATAAATGGCTTATTCTGGGAAAACTATCAGTGGATTTGAACAAATTGCAATGGTTGGGTCTTATTCTTCATTTTGTACTCAACATGGATGCAGTAAAAGCCTGCGATCACATGTAATCAAAATGTTGCATGTGTGGGTGCCTACAGTTGTAGTTTGCCTGATTAACAATATTTCTAATAGCTGGGTACCCAAAGGCATTTGTATTTAGATCTACTTCGGAATTACTTTAAGGTTAAATTATATTCTGCACCACAGTGACTGACCTTCAAATGTACTCCCATTGGCTGTTAGAGGGCTTTCCAATGAACTAAAGTAATGAAAGAGAAAAAAAAAACCACAAAGTGCTGGAGCAACTCAGCAGGCCAGACAACATCTGTGTGGGAAGGAACTGCAGATGCTGGTTTTCACTGAAGATAGGCACAAAATGCTGGTGTAACTCAGCGGATCAGGCAGCATCTCCGGATAAAAGGAATGGGTGATGTTCCGGGTCCAGACCCTTCTTCAGACTGAGAGTCAGGGGAGAGGTATGAACAGACGCAAAGAACAAATGAAGGCATATGTTTTTTGTAATGAAGATTCATTGGGATGAATTGTTCTGGATCTGACTATGGTTCATGAGTTACCTCAGTGCTGTGGTGCAGATCCTCCTCCTGGTCAGCGTGGGATAAGGAATTTCAGCTTCAGAGTAAAATTGGATAAACTGGGGCTGTTTTCTTTAAAACAAAGAAGGTCGAAAGGAAATTTGAAAGAGCGGTGCAGATTGTGACCGGTTTAGTCACGTAAACAAACCTTGGCAAATAAACCTTGGTTTAACTTGGCAACATGTTCCACATGGACATTGTGGGCTGAGTGGCCTGCTCCTATGCTGTAGTGTTCCATGTACCCAATAACAGAGGGTTCAAGGACAAGGGAGAAAAGATTTAAGGGAGAGTTGAGGAAAATCTTTTTCACGTTTTGGCCAGGAACTCCGCTTCTAAAGGTGGAGAAAACAGCACAAGATAGACTTTTCAAAACGAAGTGAATAGTTAATTGAGAGGGGATAATTTGCAGGGCAAGTGGGGAATGAGCACCGGGATGAAATAGATGAGATTACTCTACTAAGAGCCAGTAAAGGTTCAATGGGCACAAGGACCACTTTCTGTGGCACAATCATATTTTTGATTCTTCATAAACTTGTCATTTTATTCTGCATCAGGAAGGAAATTACCACAAAACAAAGTGTGCTTCTGACTCATTTTTAAATATATCTTATCCAGAAATAGAAATCTTCCTGCTCCTACACATGCTATTTAAGTTTTCCCCCTTCGGTTATACGGAATTGACACAGGTTATTCCGCGCAGAGAGGAACATTAGATTTATATTGCCACTTCTGCTTGAATGTTTCCCTGGAGGATTCATCTCATAACGCTCAGCCTCCAACAATCCACCTCCACACTGATTCCTATTGTCTTGATCTTCCTACCTTGATATATCTGAACTAATACACACTGATTGGGTGATTTTCAATGTAGACGCAATGAACTGCAGATGCTGGTTTCCAAAATAACTCACAAAGTACTGGAGTAACTCAGCAGGATGGGTAGCATCCCTGGAAGACATGGGTAGATGACGTTTCAGGCTGGGATCCTTCTTCAGATCTTCTGAAGAAGACAATGGAGTACCTTTGAAGGTCAGTTACTGTGTGATGCAGAATATAATTCATCTTTGAAATAATTGTAAAGTCGATCTAAATAAAAAATGACTTTGGGAATGTAGCTATTGAAAATATTGTTAAGCAGGCAAAGTATAACAACTGTAAACTCCCACACATGCAAAGTTTTGGTCACATATGAACTCAGATTGTTACTGCATCCACTTCTTGTACAAAATGAAGAATAAGATCTGACTTCTGAAGAAGTGTCCCGACCCGAAATGTAACCTATCCGTGTTTTCCAGAGATGCTGCCGACCTGTTGAGTTACTCCAGCACTTTGTGTTTTAGTTTTGGATGATTTTTCAGTCGGTCAAACAGTTCATCCCTTGTCTTCAAGGTTCTTCTGTAAATAAAAGAGAAAGGCAATAATTTTCCTCCAGGGTTGCCCTAGAGATCGATTCCTGAGATCCTTAGATAATCCTGGAGGGATTACGCAAAGCTGTGGAATTGCATTTGAACTAAAAAGCAGTCAGGGAATCTGAGCTGAGCCAATTCCAAGGCAGTACATTTACTCAGGATGCCAGGAGTCAAGTCTCATCCCCAGACATCTACACTGTGAAGTCAGCCATAACTTCATGTTTATGAGCACACAAACCACTCACCATCTGAAACACCCCATCCCCCATCCCCACATCCTGCGAATGTTATTCTCCAAGTCTTTCCATGCATAGTACAGGATTCAGTGAGACAACATCTAACAGTACAGCGCAGGACCATGCCCTTCGGCCCACAATGTCTGTGCTGAACAAACTGACAAAGCCAACTATTCTCTGCCTGTACATACAGTAATCCATATCCCTCCATTTTGTGCATGTCCATGTGACTATCTAAGTGTCTCTTAAACGCCACTATCGGGTCTGCATCCACCTCCACCCTCCAGATACTGACCACTGTCTGTGTAGAAAACTTGCCCCACACATCTCCCTGACATTTTCCCCCTCTCACCTTAAAGCTGTGCCCTCTAGTATTTGATATTTCAATTACTGGGAAAAAGGTTCTGACTGTCAACCCCATCTCTGCTTGCCATAATTATGTATACTTCTATCAAGTCTCCCCTCAGCTTCTGGCGAGCAGAGAAATAGCCATGGCCCTTTTTATATCAGACCTGGTGCAAGAGTTAATTGTCATTAACTATTGCTTTCTCAAACTTTGGTGAAACATTTTTGCATAGATATAACGTTCATGAGGGAGGGATCAGAAAGTTGACAGCTTGGTGTCACCATTTCACAGTTTAAATCGACTGTAGTGCTGAGAACTGAGTGTGGGCTGATTTTTTTTTTGTCTGCTTAGGCAGTCCCTTGAGAACAAGAATAATCTGCACCCTCTCTGGATTTCTGGGCTCTGAGGCGGCCAATATGGGAAAACGTTGATTCCTCAAAGGACAAGAGGTGGCAGATGGGATGGACAGGTGGTGTGGGGTTTGTGAGGAGATGTCAAGAGTCAAGAGCGTTTTATTGTCCTTTCACTGCTCTTTTAGGGCTTTTCATAGTGACAGTCATACATTTGTACAGCCCAAAAAAGGGCCTGTTGGCCCACCGTATCCATGCCAACTGTTTTACCGATCTACACTTATCCCAGGACAATAGGTTCATATCCTTATGTGTCTTTCTATTCAAATAACTGCTTAAATCTCACCACCTCGTCTGGCAGCAAGTTGCAGATATCAACCAGTCTCTTTGTAAAACACCTTTTCCCTCAAATCTCCTTTAAAGCTCTTTCCTTAAACCTATACCATTTTGTTTTTGGTGAGGTTTTCAAGATTTAAAAGAGACCACTGAAATTTAAAAAGAACATTGTGATTGACAGATGAAGCAACACGGCAGCGCAGCGGTAGAGTTGCTGCCTAACCCGCCCACCACCAGAGACCCGGGTTCGATCCTGACTGTGCTGTCTGTACGGAGTTTGTACGTTCTCCCTGTGACCACGTGGGTTTTCACCGGGTGCTCCACGTTCCTACCACACTCCAAAGACGTACAGGTTTGGCTAATTGGCTTTAGCAAAATTGTAAATTCTTCCTAGGATAGGTATCGGATAGTGTTAGTGTGCAGGGATCGCTGGTCGACGTGGACTCAGTGGACCGAAGGGCCTGTTTCCGTGCTGTATCTCTCAACTAAACTAAACACAGTCTTCAATATACAACAGATATTACAGATCACTTATGATTTAGCCATAACTCTTGGCTAAAATTCAGATTTGCTCAGTGGTACATAACAAAATGCCACTTAATTAAATATAAACTTCTAGTATGATTCTAAATGACATTTTAATAATGCTGCAGAAATGTTTGGGAGAGCAAATCCTCATCTCATCACACTCTGTACATTAGAGACTTGGGTGTTCTGCTCCTTTAAGTGAGAGCTAAACATTCACTCAACTGCTAGTTCAAAACATTTGTCTTGACATGCAACGGGAAGGACCTGACAGGGCATGATTAATAATTGTCCTAACATTTAAACATTTCATACAAATGCGACACTGGCAAAATGCACTCTCTGCCCGAGTTGAGTTAAACAGGAATCAAATAGAGGAATGGAAAATAAATGATGGGAGATGTGCAGAAGACCAAGAAAACATTCAGGCATGGGCAGGTAAGTGGCAAGTAATATTTGTGTCTCAAAAGTGCCGGACAATCGTTATTTTGGGGAGTTAACAAAGATGAACCCGAAGCGTAACTTTAGCCCTGACTCTAACCATTCCCAGCATCTGCCATTTGCTTTTGGTGAAAGCCATTGTACCTGGAAAATCATAGTGTTGGCCCTTCAATTTTTGTAACACTTAAAAAGAGGGCAGAACTGCACATCATTTGGAAAATGTGTCCAGCTCACGGTAGGTAAGCTAGCGTGAACTGTGTACTTTATTTTCATTTTAAAAGCCAAGCATTTTTACAGTGTCATTCATGGCATCCCAATGTACTGTAGAGTCACTGTAGAGACACTAGACAATAGGTGCAGGAGTAGGCCATTCGGCCCTTCGAGCCAGCACCGCCATTCAATGTGATCATGGCTGATCATCCCCAATCAGTACCCTGTTCCTGCCTTCTCCCCATATCCCTTGACTCCTCTATTTTTAAGAGCCCTATCTAGCTCTCTCTTGAAAGCATCCAGAGAACCTGCCTCCACCGCCCTCTGAGGCAGAGAATTCCACAGACTCACCACTCTCTGTGAGAAAAAGTGTTTCCTCGTCTCCGTTCTAAATGGCTTACTCCTTATTTTTAAAATGTGGCCCCTGGTTCTGGAACTCAGATACCAGGGGCCACCTAGAACTCAGGATACTCCATTGTATGGATGGAGACTAGCAGTCAGAAACAAAGATTGGGGTTATGTTTCGGAAGGAACTCCAGGTGCTGGTTTACACTGAAGATTGACACAAAATGCTGGGGTAACGCTGTGGCACAGGCAGCATCTCTGGTGGGAGGGAATGGTTGACGTTTCGTGTCACGACCCTTCTTCAGAGTCTGAAGATGTTGTTGAGGTTGGCATGAGGCTGGGCAACAGAGTCGGTGGGGAATGGGTCTTCAGGAATGGTCCAGGTCTAGAGATGGTGTAAAGTGATCTTCACCAATGATGGGAACCTGCAATAACAGGGAACTGTAGATGTTGGTTTACCAAAGAGAGGCACAAAGTTATAGAGTAACTCAGCGGGTCAGGCAGCATCTCTGGAGAAGATGGATTGGTGACGTTTCGGGTTGGGACCCTTCGTCAGACCTGGAGTTGGATGCAGTAGGATGAGGGGTTGGTGGAAATGTAGCCCTTCATGAGGGGCCTCAGGGCATTGCTTGGTTTGGGTGAGGACAGGTGGGGCGGCGGTGGGCATTTATTGGAAGGCAGATCATGTCAGTGTTGGGATCATTCCACATTGGCCTGATGACTCACCTTACAATCCACAGATCGGGAATGAGAGCAAATCGCCTTCAGTTCTGGGGAAAAACAAAAGCATTGGGAGGCTGGGGGGTCAAGGGGAGTAATTAGTATCAATGTTACACATTGAGCCACAGGTGACCCACAATTAACATCATCAGCTTGTTGGATTTAAATCTGTTGGTGATTTAGTTGAAATAGTAAAAAATCAAGAACTTTCCCTACGACTAGTTAACCCACACTTGAAAATTGCGCACAAGCAAATATCTCTTCCCAAGTGTTTGGCTGCTTTAGATGAGATATAAACAGGTAATTAAAAATCTGATAATATTCTAATATACCAGCCAGCAGTAAACTGCGTGCTTTTGTAAACTAACTGACTGCCTCTTACTGTCGGTTTAATTTGCATCTTGGGCAATCTAAAGAACAAAAATAACTAGATAAATGCTTCAAGGGAGCAGGAATGGTTTTACAGTGGCTCATTAACTCCAGCCAGCTGGACTCAGCTGAGTATTGTGTGGATGTAATTATTCATCCATACATTTGATTAGATCTCTGCTGCTCTTTAAAAAAAAAAGAAAATAAATCTGAGGGTTTTTGCTTCAATAGCTCAAAAAGAAAGCCCGAATATAGAGTTTTCATTGATACAGCCCCAGAGAGAGAGCCCATTAACACAGTGGTAGAATTTCTGACTTGCAGGGCCAGAGACCCGGGTTCGATCCTGGCAACGGATACTGCCCGTATATGGAGCTTGTATGTTCTCCCTGTTTTCTCCGGGTGCTCCCATTTCCTCCCACACTCCAAAGGCATGCAGGTTTCTAGATTAATTCGTTTCTGTAAAATTGTAAATTATCTCTGGTGTGTACAATATTGCTAGTGTACGGGGTGATCGCTGGTCAGCCTGATCGCGGTGGGCTGAAGGGCCTCTTTCCACGCTGTATTGTTAAGGCTAAAGTGATAACTGAAGTGTTTCAATCCACTAGCCATGGGTGAATGAAAGCTGGTGCAAGCAATTCCACCCCTTGACCTGCTTCAACATTCAACCCTCACAAACTTCCCAGTATCTCTTGATTTCTTTAGCATTAAGAAATATGCTCCCTTCATGAAAATTCTACAGACGCACGATAGAAAGCACACTGTTATAGATGCACCCTAGAAGGCATATTTTGGGTTGGGAACAGCTTGGTTTGGGAACAGCTCTCCTCAAGACCACAAGAAATTGTACAGTTGTGGATGTAGCCCAGTCCATCACACAGAACAGACTCCCCACCATGGATTCGATGTACACTTCACACTTCCTCGGAAAGGCAGTCAACATAATCAAAGTCATTTCTGTCATCTCTTCTTCTCTCCACTCCTGTTGGCGAGAAAATACAGAAGCTTGAAAGCGCCCACCATCAGACTCAGGAGGACCTTCTTCCCCTCTGTTTTCTGGCTTCTGTATGGTCCTTCCATAAGCTGAGGTACTGTCCTGATTCTCCCAATTCTCCAAACTACCTCATGGCGATCATTGGATTTTGTCATCATGGACTTTGCCTCTGGAACTACTACGCTACAATGCTGAGAACTATGTTCTGCACTCTGTACCTTTCTCTTCACTGTGTTTATTGTACTCAAATATGGTTTGATTGTATTCATGTATAGTATTTCTAATATGATTGGATAGCATGAAAAACAAAGCTTTTCACTGTGCCTAGATATATGTAACAATAATAAACATACACCTAATGATCCTTGGTTTCCACTGCTTTCTGCGGTAGAGATTTCCTCAGGTGAAGAAACCTCTGCTGATTCCAGTTGTAAGTGGCGTAGCCTTCATCCTGATACTATGATCCCTGGTACTGGGCTACCAGCCATTGGTTCTGGACTACCAGCCATTGGAAACATTCTTCCTGCATCAAGCCTTGGTAGTGCTATGACTTTTGTTGGTTTCTATGAAGTCCACAGGCATTCTTCTCAACTCCATTCAATGGATGCCTGATAAACACAATCTCTCATCGTACATCAGTCCTGTCATTCCAGGAATCCGTCTAGTAAACTTTATCAATAACCATAATGAATGAATTGAGATGTGAGAACCACCAAATCATGTTGATCAGAATGTCCCATATATTTTACACACAATAAATTGCTTTGAGTTATGGTCCTTCTTGTAAGGTCGATGAACAGAGCAGTCAGTCACCAGAGCAACCTGGATGTTTTTGCAAGAGGGAATCCTTTTGCATTCCTACTCATTTTTACTGCCAAACACTTCAAATCAAAAAGGATGTGAAGCTGGCTGTCATTTTATTGTTCCACAGATAGACCAAAGTTAGAAGGTTGTCTGAGACGGAGAAAAGAAAGGAACATATCGTGGGCAGTTTGAGAAGACATGTGTGATTCTGAAGAAGGACATAAAGTGCTGGAGTAACTCGGCAGGTTAGACTGCACCTCTGGAGAAAAAAGGATGGGTGACGTTTCGGATCGGGACCCTACCTCTGGTATTCAGGCTGGGATTCTGCTTGAACTTTCCTTCTGAAAAAGAGAGACATTGTAACTGAGTTGTACTTCAATCCCACTCTGGATTATCTGCTCAAATCTTGGAGTAGAGTTTAAATTTACAATGCACAGTAGTGTGCGAATTTTGCTTTAAAACATTGCAGAGGATTTTAAGATCCTTTTAGATAGGCACATGTGTATGCAGTGAATGGAGACATCTGCATCATGTGCGGGCATATGAGATTAGTTTATCTTACCATCATGGAACAGGCATTGTGGGCCGAAAATCCATTCCCCGTGCTGTACTTCTCAATGTTCTATGTTCTAACAATGCTTCTTCTGATGAAAACCCTCCCCTAAAAGGTAACCCCTATCACACTGACCTGTTGACACCTCTTTTGTATTTACTATGTTCTGTGTTTACTATGCAACACATTCCCAATGTCATGGAGTATTTCAGCCAAGACTCCGTGGGTGGTAGTTTTGTGTCCAAGTTGGAGGAGCATGGGGTTGCATCTCCACAGTGCACTGCTGAATGACCACTGAACTGATGAAGACGCAGACAGGATAAACCAAGGCTCTCAGGTGGATGAATGCATTCACAGTCATTTTTAACAAGTATAGAGGCATGTTCTTGGTTGCTATGGTCAGTATTTATCCCATAATCAAAATCACTAGTGCAATGATCTACTTTTGTCACATTACTCTTTGATGGACTTCACGACCTCCAGATTCGTTGCCATATTTTCTACATTACAATTGTGGCTTCATTAATTGTAAATTGTAAATTGATTATGAAAAGTGCTGTATGAGTCAATATTTCCCCCCGCCCTTTCTGTACGTTCATTTAAGTATGCAAACATGGAGTGACTTTGCATAATTGTCACACTTTGTTTCCTGGCAACATTCCCCAGTGCTTCTTGCAGAGAGCCACTAAGATAAGTGTCAGCTTGAGTTAGTTTGAAGGAAAGCCTTGTTTTTGAGTCAGAACATTCTAGGTTCAAGCACGCTTAGACAGATAATCCGGGCTGACACTTCAGCGCACTACTGAAGAATATTCCATCTCCTGGACGTACTGTTATACTGACGGCCCATTTTCCAGCTCAAAAAGGCACCCTGTAGCATTTGGGATCGGGATCCTTCTTCAGTTCTTCATATTGATTGCGGAGGGGAGGTCAGGTGGGGGCGGGGGAAGTGGTTGCATGGGAAAAGCAACTGGAAGAGAAGAGAAGCAGGACAAATCATGGGCAGTAATAGGTGATGAAGGGTCTCTTGTGTATCCTTCTTCTGAATTTCTCCAACATCATTGAGTCTACCTTTGCCTTCCAAGGTGTGCACTTCAGCATTCGCTCCTTAAACCTCTCTGCCCAGTACTCCTTTGTGACACTCCTTAAAAGTAACCTGGTTCACACATTTTTTCATCTCTGGCCTTTGCCCACAATCTGCCTATCAACACACCCCCCCCCCCCCCCATCTGTGTTCACTTATTACCACCCATGCTTTGTCCTGCCCCTCTTGTCTACCAGTTGCCTTTCCCGCCCCCCCCCCCCCCCCCCCCCCACCCCATCCTCCCCATGAATATGAAGAAGGATCCCAACCCGAAACATCACCTATCCTTGTTCTCCAGGGATGTCACCTTTCCCGCTGAGTTACACCAGCATTTGCTGTCTTTGTTTTGACAAAAGGTTTTTATCATCCATTTAATTCAGTTTCCCTGATAATCCAAGAACTGGATGGTGAGCAATGTGAAAAGATGTTGGAGGGTAGGAAGGGAATGAGATTATCCACATCAAAACATCCATTTACTCGATAAATTGTTGAACAGATTGAAACATGAGAATATTTCATAGTAAAAGGGAAATATTTTCCATCAAAGAATTTTACGTGGAAATATATTAGCAGTGAAAACAACACATATAAAGGGACTATTGCAGTGATGGGCTAATTGATAAGCGGAGAACGTGACTTTAAGGTAATTATCAAAAAAATCAGCAGGAGTCAGTCACAGAGTCACACAGTGTGGAAACAGTCCCTTCGGCCCATCTTGCCCACACTGACCAACATGTCCCAGCTACACTAGTCCCACTGGCTTGCATTTGGCCCATATCCCTCTAAACCTGCCCTATCCATGTACCTGTCTAATTGCTTCAACTGCCTCAACTACTTCCACCGGCAGCTCGTTCCATACACCCACCACCCTTTGCGTGAAAAAGCCATTTACTGATCTTGCTTTGATCAAGTCTCTTACGGAATCAATTTTGCATCGGGCAATGGCACAGATTATGCCGGGTGCGTTTCCT
Source organism: Okamejei kenojei (assembly GCA_035221665.1). NCBI lineage: Eukaryota > Metazoa > Chordata > Chondrichthyes > Rajiformes > Rajidae > Okamejei > Okamejei kenojei. The sequence goes on from CM069157.1 coordinate 10,090,188, forward strand.
TGCAGTGCGAATCACCAAATATTTCCTCACTCCTCAGCTGGAAACGGCTACACATCATAACTTGCAGAGAATATGTGCTGTTAAGGCTCCAGATAACTCTGCAAGGCCAGTGGGCATTTGGGACCTCAGTGAATGTCGGAACCAATTATCACTTAACCATGAGAATCTATGATGAAGAGGAAAACAGAGGGATGGTGAGAAGAAAGTGGCATACATTAATATTTAATCAAATTCATGAAGAGAAATAAAGGGAAATAAATTTAAAATAGAATTTTAATAGATTTCACGAGTCTCCGGCAATAATTGACTATCTGTGGGAATGAGATTGTAGATCTTCATTTCAGAGTTTGAGACTGAATGATATTACGGAAACATAAACATTCAAAAGATCCTCCTGTTACGAGATATCACACCTAATATTTTTTTGCAGAACATTTTATGGGTAATTATGTGCGAATGCAGCAAAACTGGGATTGTAGTAATTTAATTACTTTACTGGTATTATATTCTCGAGGACTGGAAAGATGTTCAAAAGATAAGAGTTTGACTCTTATCACAACAGTTAAGGAATTTATATTTAGGTGATTAAATAGATTGTCAGACGTTATTCTGGAATAAGGCTAGAATCAATTTTGGTATTGATTGGCTGGATATTAAAATCCATATCCCTCAACAACGCAACGTCCTCTAACAAAGGGTACCTGCATTATTTCCCAGTGTAGAATGCATGTGATTCTAGGTCCATAGTAATTTGGTTGACTCTTCACTATTCTGATTTTTTCCCAAGAAATACAGCGTGGAAACGTGCCCTTTGGCCCACCAAGTCCATGCCGACTGTTGATCACATGTACACCAGTTCGATGTTATCCCACGTTCACATCCTACACACTAAGGGCAATTTGCAGAAGCCAACTAACCTACAAACCTGCAGGTCTTTGGAATGCGAGAACACCCGGGGAAAACCCACGTGGTCCCAAGGAGAACGTCCAAACTACGCACCGACAGCACCCTTATAACCATATAACCATATAACAATTACAGCACGGAAACAGGCCCTCTCGGCCCTTCCAGTCCGTGCCGACCATTTGTTTTCCCCTAGTCCCATCTACCTGCACTCAGACCATACCCCTCCATTCCCTTCACGTCCATATACCTATCCACTTTACTTTTAAATGTTAAAATCGATCCTGCCTCCACCACTTCTGCTGGAAGCTCATTCCACACAGCCACCACCCTCTGAGTAAAGAAGTTCCCCCTCACGTTACCCCGAAACTTCTGTCCCTTAATTCTCATGTCATGCCCTCTTGTTTGAATCTTCCCTACCCTCAATGGGAAAAACGTATCCACGTCAACTCTGTCTATCCCTTAGCCAGGATCGAACCCAGGTCTGTGGCGCTGTGAGGCAGCAGCTTTACTGCTGTGCCACAGTTCAACTCATAATGACCAAGCAAGTTACTCAATTCAAGAGAATAGTGGCGCAGTGGTAGAGTTGCTGCCTTACCCGCACCAGCGACCTGGGTTTGTTCCTGACCACGGTTGCAGTCTGTATGGAGTTTGTACATTTTCCCTGTGACCATGCGGATTTTCTCCAGGTGCTCCATGTCCTCCCACATTCCAAAGACGTGCATGTTTGTAGGTTAATTGGCTTCTGTAAATTGTCCCTAGTGTATAGTGTATAGGATAAAAAAGGTGTACGTGTAATCATTGGTCAACGTGGACTCAGTGGGACGCAGGGCCTGTTTCCATGCTGTACCTCTAAACGTAAAACTAAAACAGATAGAAATGGGCAATAAACGGTGATCTTGTCAATGAAATAATAGATAATAATTAATTCTGTCTGATCATCAGTCTGCAGAAATGTTGCCTATTCCTTCACTCCATAGATGCTGCCTCACCTGCTGAGTTTCTCCAGCATTTTTGTCCACAATCGATAATAAGGAATCCCTGAAATTCATGGGCTCATTGAGAGTACTTGATATGTTGATTTGTGATTCAGTTAGTTCCTCACTTTAAGTTGTTGGATGACTTAAGCATCGAACTCTGTCGTAATTTTGCAGCAATTCTGGGCCATATTTATCACTCCCAAACTAGTTCAGTCTTGGTCTTCCCCTTCTGATCAGAAGATTCGCAAATTAAATATCTTTTGTTAAGAATAAGGTGATCTTCACTTGGTGACCACTCCAGGTCAGATGTGGAAGGAACTATAAACTCTCGGGCAAACAATACCTTCAGGCAGTTTGTCAGGATGCTGAATATATTTAGTCCCATCCTGTAATTTCTGCACTGACAGTGGTACAAGGGATAATGATCAGTCTGGGTACACTTAATAACATGCTGAGGATTCCTATTTTCCCTTTAATCCATCAACCCCATCTTGAAACAAGCTGCAAGTTGTGAACCAGCTGCAATTAGAGAAATATTGGTATATTCACTGCTCATTAATTGTGAAGTTTCTGCTTATAGCCAACGTATCAGTGGGTTTGGCATAATATTGACACCCTTCCAATGGTGAATGGAGACTATAGGGTGAATTCTCTTTATATATCCAGGCTTATATATCCCCAACTTATGTAATAGGCAACTTAGGCATACTTGCACTTACCGAAGCAATTCTTTTAGCCCTTGGCTTTATTTGTATAGCACATCTCGGTGGTCTCGGTAGGAATGCACTACTGTGCATGCGACCATTTTCACAAGCCAGTCAGCTGTTCTTGTGGATGCTCCCACATGGTCTCCGTGTCGGAGCTCCCGTGTGGTCTTCATTTCACTTCCGTGGCATGTAACCCTCACGTAAGACAAGGGAGCATCTGTAATAACAAGGAACTGCAGATTCTGGCATATTAAAGAAAGACACAAAGTGCTGGAGTAACACAATGGATCCGGCAGGATCTCTGGAGAACATGGATATGTAGGTGATGTTTCAGGTCGAGACCCTTCTTCAGACCGATTGAAAGAAAGCTGGGTAAAAGGAGGGGCAGGTCAGAGCATGGCCTGTAATAGGTGAACACAGGTGAGGGGGGATTTTTTTTTAAAGGCAAATTTGCTTTGTATTTATTTTCAAGTTCCCTGGAATTGTGTTATTGTAAGAGGATAAATAAGGCACCTTGCCTGTTGGTACATTTACTTATTGTAATGCTCAATTTTGGTCACTCTGCTACGGGAATTGTGAAATTTGGGGATGTCAAGGGATGTCATTAAACTGGAAAGAGCACAGAGAAGATTCACAAGGATGTTGCCAGCACTCGAGGGCCTGAGCCATAGGCAGATGTTGGGCAGCCTAGGACTTTATTCTTTGAAGTGCAGGAGCCTGAGGGGTGATCGTATAGAGGTATATAAATCATGAGGGGATTAGATAGGGTGACTGCATAGTATCTTTGAGGCAGGGTAGGTGAATCAGGAACCAGAGGACATAGGTTTAGGTGAGAGGGGAAAGGAACCTTACTTACAATGGTCTGTACGACAGTGATCGCAACTTCTAATAAAGTGCGGATGGCCGTTGGCTCGCTAGGAGCTCATCCGCCCTTTGACAGGTTTTGTTTTTGGTCCTGCTGGGGGTCCACAGCACCCTCCTCACCTGGCAAACCAGGTGGGGGAGACAGTTTAGTCACAGACTATCCAACCATGGAGCGGGTAGTATGGGATTACATGGTACCCGTGGCGGGGGGAACTCCCCCCCGACCTGACCTGAATTGCCCGTTGATGTTTTCAATGATGATGATGATGATGATGATGATGGTGATGGTGATGATGGTAATGATGGAAAGGAACCTGAGGGGCAACATTTTCGCTCAGAGAGTGGTGGGTACATGGAAAGAGCTGCCAGAGGAGGTAGTTGAGGCAGATACAATAAAGGCACTTAAAACACACCTGGTTTGGCACATGGATAGGAAAGCTTTTTAGAGCAATATGGATCAAATGCCAGCAAATGGGATTAGATTAGACAGAGTGTCTTGTTCAGTATGGAAGATACTGTATGACTTTATATCAACAACTTGCATTTACATTGTTCCTTTAACACCATAACACATTCTAATGCTATTCATAGCAGAGACATTTGAAACAATTTAAATTCTAGGTTATTAGATGAGCAAGATCATTGTTGGCAAGGCAGCATTGTCTTCAGGCTTGTCTTGAATGGGGAGTGAGCGGTGGCAAGGTGGAGTAGTTAAGGGAGGGAATTTTAGAGATTAAAGCCTTGGGAATTGAAGACACAAGTACCAATGGTGAATAATGTCAGGGATGTTCAAGAGGCCAGAAATGGACGGGCTCAGATGACTTGGAGGACTGGAAGACAAGCAGAAGCCATGGAGATTGGATTGGGTGAGGTCGTGGAGAGACATGCATATGAGGATGAACATTTTAACATCAAACCATTTCTAGACATGAGACAAATAAGTCTGTAAGTTTGGGTTTAAATTGTAGAGAACAGGTTAATGGAAGTAGAAAAAGAGAATGACCATGAACCTTCTGAACCTTCTGAATTTTGTAGTCGGCAGGGACAGTACTCTGCATATCGCCAACTTGGACAATTTTTAAACATTTTTTTTTATCAAGCCAATTAATCAAGCCAATTACAAATCAAACCTGTACGTCTTTGGAGTGTGGGAGGAAACCGAAGATCTCGGAGAAAACCCACGCAGATCACGGGGAGAATGTACAAACTCCAAACAGACAGCACCCGTGGTCGGGATCAATCCCGGGTATCTGGCGCTGCATTTTGCTGTAAGGCAGCAACTCTACCGCTGTGCCACCGTGACATGTTAGGGGTCTTCCATTGACCAGGGACAGCTCTGAGACAAACAGGAAAGGTCAGTTGTCTGAAATTGTTTTTTTTTTTTGTTGAATATTTTTTATTATAGAAACATATTTATGAAAATTACAATATTTTACATAAACGAAAATACATCATTAAATACTTTCATAATATTAATAATATTAATATTATTACTAATATTGAAATTTAGGACTATATGCTTCTATACGCTTTTTTAATTATTTTTTATAAAGTAAGAAAAGATAGAGAAGAAAATATGAAAGCGAATGGAGTATTAATCATTATTCCGTCATTGGAGATATAGGCATGATTTATTATATTTCTTTCTTCATCCATTCTAATATTCAGGCCTCAGTCAAGCCCTCGTACCGAGCCATTATGACTCTGTAAATATTCAATGTATGGAGACCATATCCCTCTGAAGAGATCTAACCTGTCCATTAGGACAAGCCTCAATCTCTCCAGATGGAGAGTCTCCGACATTTCTGTATTCCACATTTTGATTGTAGGGGATGTAGGGCCTTTCCAAAATTTTAATATTAATTTTTTCCCAATTATTAATCCATAATCAATAAAAATTCTTTGGTTTGTTGTTACCATTTGTTCTGTTTCCAGTATTCCTAATATTATTAGCTTTGAATCGGGTGTCAAAGTTATATTAACAACATTCGAAATTATCCTAAATATTTCAATCCAGAGTTTTGTAATTTTTATACAGTTTGGAAATGAGTGTGACAAATTGGCTTCTAAATGTTGACATTTATCACATATAGGAGATACTTTTGGGAACATATTATGTAATTTGGATTTTGAATAATATAGTCTATGTAATATTTTAAACTGTATAAGAGAGTGTTTAGCATTTAGCGAACAATGATGTATATGTTGTAAACTATCATCCCATATTTCTGGTCTAATAGTTTGGCATAATTCATTTTCCCAAGATTGTCTATGTATTTCTGATGATGGAACATCACCTTCCAATAAGATGTTATATATATATGAAATCATTTTTTCTGTATTCGGATGTTTATTCAAACATTCATCTAATATTTCTGTCTTTCTATTTCTGAGTTCTTGCGTATTTGCTTTAACATAATCTCTAATTTGTAAATATCTAAAGTAATCTTTAGAGTGTAGTCCATAAATTTGTTGTACGTCTTGAAATGAAAGGAAGGAGTTTTCCCTATAGAGATCCCCAATCTTAATAATTCCATTATTTTTCCATTGTAAAAAAGCTTTATCCATCATTGTAACATTATTTACAATGCTAAGAGATAGTGGTATAGATTTTAATTTTAATGTTTTCTTTATTTGTTTCCAAATACGTATTCCACTTCCTATTATTGGGTTATCACTATATGTTTTCTTAGCTAAATTAATATTAGCGAATATTATAGAGCTAATTTCAAAAGGAGAACAATCTTCTTTTTCCATATTTAACCAAGTTGGTTGGTTATCTATTTCTTCTAACCAAGTTGTCTGAAATTGTTGAGTTCAATGTTGAACACTGAGAGCTTTGCAGTGCGCAGTTGAAAAATGAGATGCTGCTCTCAAGCTTGCATCTGGCTTCATTGGAACAGTCTAATAGATCTGGTGCAGACAAGTCAAAATGGGTGTTAAAGTGATAAGTGACTGGAGGTTAAGAGACATCGACACACGCTGAGTATCAGAGCTCTCCTCAGGCATTATTTACCCTTAGCAAGAAACAAATTATCTGGTTATCAAATTGTTGTTGGTGGGGACTTGCAGTGTTGTAGATAAATTGGACACCACACTTCCTAAATTACAGCTACAGCAAAGTTGCTCAATTAGTTTTGTGAGGGCTTTCGTGGATTTTCTCTGAGATCTAGTAGGGATCTCCAGTTTCCACACTCCAAACACTTACAGGTTTGCAGGTTAATTGGCTTCGGTAAAATTGCCAATCACCCCTAGTGTGTGCAGGATAATGTTAGTGCGCAGAGATCGCTGGTTAGCATGGACTGAAGGGCTTGTTTCTGCGCTCTATCTCTAAACTGATCTAAGCTAAGGGGCTTTGGGCACTGGGGATCATGAAAGTCGGTGCTTAAGTAGACTTTCATATTTAGTTTCACTGAGGTTCCCCTTTTGGAGTCTCTCCCTCACTGCGTTTCCTGTATGTCCCCCATTCCCCAGTGTTGTGTGCAGGAGAGGGCTACCACTTTAGAGCTGCAGCCAGTTCTGACTCATTGCATCAAACACTGCTCAGCTTTCTTCCATCTCCTTCAGCGCTCTGCAGTTTCGCCTGTGAAAAGCAGGTCTATTCATTTGGATGCACTAAATATTTCATTTTCCAGTAATGTACCGGATCCAGTAATAAGCTGAGGATGACCTGAGGCGGAAAATCTAAAGCATCCTGAAAGGATTTTCATGCAGCGTCGAGCTCAGGAATAAAGTTTAAACAAAATGAACTTGACTGTATCGGAGGGGAAAAGAGCAAGGGAGGCAGACAGAGGAACACATGGGCTGAGAACCATGTATAAAACAGAGCAACAAGGAAAGAGAAGCATAGCTGATGAGATCAGGGCAGGAATGCAATCTCCAGATCACAGCCATGATTTAATACCAGTATCTGTCAGGGGAAACCTCGGTCATGTTTTTGGAAGATGAATGCATAAGAAATCTATTGGGTTCAACTTCCAAATATCCTTCTCTCCTTTCCTCACCCCTTCTCAAGTGTGTAGTGGCAATAATGATTATGTTGCTGTTTTTGAATTCATTTATTAAGCGCCAAAGGCAGCATTTAGTTTGCTTCCTCAATTACCTTTGAACTGAATGACTTGCTAAGCCATTGTCGTTTTGAATCAGCCACACTCTGTGGAACTGGAACTGCGGTGACTTTAGACGTTTGTGGGGCATTACTTTTTTTGTGCACTCTGAAGAAATGCACAAATGTGTGGGCAAACGCAATGGGAAACATTCTATTCTCGGTTTTCATGCGACATAATTTGCACAAAATACATTTGCCAATGTATGGAAGACAGATGAAGGCAGGTTCTGCAGTAGTTGAAGGGGTCCAGCTGTACCTAGTTTTGCTGCTGTTCTGGAGTGTCGAGAGACTACAGATACTGGAATCTTGCACAAAGAGCAAACTACTGGAGAAACTCAGCAGGTCACGCAACATCCATAAAGGGAAATGGACAGACGACATTTCAGGTCTGGACCTGAAAAAAAGTCTGAAGAAGGGTCCCAACCTGAAATGTTGTCTGTCCATCTCCATGGATGCTTGCCAGGAACACTGAGTTCAACCAGCAGTTTTATTAGTTTAGTTTAGTGTGGAGATACAGCGTGGAAACTCCCCCCTCGGCCCACTGAGTCCGCACCGACCAGTGATCCCCCCGCACATTGACACTACCCTACACATACTAGGGCCAATTTTTACATTTACACCAAGCCAATTAAGCTACAAACCTGCACGCCTTTGGAGTGTAATTACTGTTGCTCTGTTAGTGCAACTTACTGACAGTTGGGTAAGACAAACGACTGCCTGCGAGAACCGAGAATGAATGTTGCCCACTGTGTGACCCACACACATAGAGTTGGTGTAACGTGGTGCCTCCCCTCTCACACAACATTGTTGCTGATGCCACTTGAACCTCCCAGTTGCTCCTCTACGCAATCACATTGCTGCTACTCATTCGGTCAACATCCCACTTTCCTATCAATATTCTTAACTGTGTCCCCCACCCTACGATCAACAACATGCCTGATTTTTATTTGCTAACAATACAATAGTGGTCCAAAGGCTTTGATGTGCATCTGTGTGTTGTGTCTATGCACCCCCTGGTACCGTGAACTTTACTTGATATACATTTTGCCGAAGGTGCTGCAAACAAGACAAATATAGGCCAGCCGGTTTCCTTCTCCAGAAAGGACATCAGTGCTTTAAGATTAAGCTTCTGCAATAATCCCATAGTTTCATGGTCACTATCCCAAGTACTAGGTTTTTAATTACGGATTGTTAAAATGGTGTGAAGTTACACTGGCAGGAGGTGGCCTTGTATTTCTGGATCATTAGCCTGGGCCTTTAGATTGAAGGAACTGCAGCTGCTGGTTTATACCAAAGATGGGCACAAAGTGCAGGAGTAACACAGTGGGTCAGGCAGCATCCGTGGAGAAAAATAAAAGGTGACGTTTTGGATCGGGACCCTTCTTCAGACTTCAGACTGTCTGAAGAAGAGTTCTGATCTGAAACATTACCTATTCATTTTCACTGGAGGTTCTGCCTGACCTGCTGAGTTACTCCAGCACGTTATGTCAATCCTTTAGTTTATTAGTAGTTACTGTCAGCTAAGTGAAGCCTAATTCATATCCCGCAGTTTGAAAATGTAAATACTGTTTATAAAATCATGCTGTTCAGACAATATTGGTGACTATTCCAACGTTACAGCACTGGCTATAATCATAGGTCCTTACAGTACAGAGGGTTGTTCTATCTTTAACATTTTTGAAAGAGATTAATTTACCTCTACTTTTTTTCCATAACTTTGCAAATCAGTCCTCCACTCGATAAAGGTACTTTATTGGCTGTCGAGTTCCTTTGAATATCTGGGGGCCATATCATGTGAGGCACACAACAAGTCTTCTTTTTGGCTAATTCTGTCCTTGTGCGTATGCTACTTGTCCTTGCACTATTCATCTGTAATTTCACCTGGACTTGTGCACCATCCGAACAAAAAGGAAAACAGGGAAACTAGGGAACGAGAGTGGGTGTGAGAGTAAATGTCAAAGTAGAAAAAGGGCTAAAGATTGTGGAACATTCTGGGAACAGAAGGATTTGTTATCGGGAACGACAATACTGATATGTTAGCTGACAAAATGGCAACACGTGTGGATGGCTTTGTACAGAGTATTGACAATCAAATGGAAAGTAGGTTAAAAGGTTTGAGTCGTATGCGGAAGATAGGGTCAGTCATCCAAAAAGAGAGCACTGTACAGAGATACAGATGGCAATGCGAAAATTCAGTAGAAAATTCACACTCACACTACGCTCTTTGGTGCCTTCCTTCTCCCACCGCATTGCTGCTGATGCCAATTGATTCTCCCAGTTGCTCTAAGCCAGTTATTCCACCTTTTAATGTCTATCCTTTCAAAGGTTATTGAAGTGAGCTTTTTGCATCAGTGGAACTGCACCCAACATAGGGGGAGAAAAAAGCTGGGAGAACCCGAGCATGATGACCCATTGTGTAGAAAGGAAGTCAGATGCCCCATTTGTTTGGCAAAGGGTTCCCTGTTCTGGTTGGATGTATTTCTCATGGTTACATAATGTAATCCCATTTGTGCAATCACCTCACCAGTCAAACAGCCTCATTACCCGTCACTATTATTTGTTATAATTAATAGAAAAAGTCTACATACATTTTAATATAAAGGGACATTCAGCCGCAATGTATTTTGTCTGAGATATGCCCACAGCAATGCTTTGGACATGTCAGGGCCAGTCTGATAGCAGGGCAATCATGGTGTGTTGGTGACTCTTGCTGATTTGGAGCTGGGCTCAACATAGCATGCTGGTCAGCTCTAGTGGAAGGGATGCCTAACTGTTAATAGAATGGAGAAAGGGAAACTGTTAAAAGCTGCCTGTGTTTAGTTTAGTTTAGAGATACAGCGCGCAAACAGGCCCTTCGGCCCACCGGGTCCGCACCAACCAGCGATCCTCCACATTAACACTATCCGACACACACGAGGGACAATTTACACACTTATACCATCCAATTAACCTAAAAACCTGTACGTCTTTGGAGTGTGGGAGGAAACCGAAGATCTCGGAGAAAACCCAAGCACAGGGAGAACATGCAAACTCCGTACCGACAGCACCCGTTGTTGAACCCGGGTCGCTGAAAGCTGCGTAAGGCAGCAACTCTACCGCTGCGCCACCCTGCCTCCCCGACAGCCAGATGTGTGGCAACCAAATGACTTTTCTGTTCTTTACTGACTTGGCCTGTTTATATTGGGCTGTTGACTGCAGTGGGGGAGGGATGGACAGGGTTAGAGAGAGACAGTGAGAGGGAGAGAAAGAGAGAGAGAATGAGAGTGAATGAAAGAGAAAGAGAGACAAAGAATTTTGTGCTTGCTCAAAAGTCAACATTTGCTCTTTGATAATCCATTGGGCCCACTTTAGCATTCAGCACACACAGCACATCATGCATTGGAATGAGGATCTGCAAAACTAAGATTTGCCTACAGCGCTGTGCTTCACGTTGATTGCAGCAACCATCAGGGCCTCACCATAGCAACGCAGCAGTTGCTAAGATACCACATTACTGGAAGAACTGGATAAATGCCCAGCAGTTTCTGTCACTGTCAATATTTTAAACTGGATTATAAATGATTTGGTGTATTCTGTAACAGTGGGCCATTTAAAGGGGTTTAGCTTATTTTACAGATACAGCGTGGAAACAGGCCTTTCGGCCCACCAAGTCCACACCGACCGTGGATCACCCCTACACTAATTCCATGTTATCTCACTGTTGCACCCAAAACACTAGGGGCAATTTACAGACGCCAAATTAACCAACAAATCTGCATGGGAGGAAACCAGAGCACCTGGAGAAAACCCACATGGTTACAGGGAGAACGTACAAACTCCACACAGGCAGCGCCCATAGTCAGGATTGAACCTGGGTTTCTGGTGCTGCCAGGCAGTAGCTTTACACCTGCGCCACCGTGCGCCTGCCGATGATAGTCAGAGGGACTCAGGGATTTGGTGGACATCTTCCCTCAGATATTCCACTAAATCATTTTTGTCAACATTATTATCCTTGTGGGTTCATGTGCATGACTGTGATGCTTCGAGTTTTATGAGCATGACAATGCATCTTGATTTTGATGGGGCTTTGCTTTTGAGCTCCGTTTGACTTTTCAATCGGTCTTCACCAAGATACCCTTGATGGGACAAATCTGTTTCATCTGCCCTATTTCAAGGACAACGGTGAAGGTTGGTTCAATCCCTCCAGCCCAGAAGTGAACTAAATTATTGGCGCAGAATGAATCACAATCTGACAGTTCTTGGTTAAAAGGGAAGTTCAACCTTCCTGAATTGCCTTCATTTATCAAGTATTCATCTGTAGATTAAAGGGGCTGCCGTCAGTGTCCCACCTTCCACGGTTCCACTTGGGTTGGTGTTTCTCCCGGAATTCCTCAGTTTAGTTTAATTTAGAGATATGGTGAGAAAACAGGCCCTTCAGCCCGAGTCCGCACTGACCTGTGATCCCTGCACATTAACACGATGCTACACACACTAGGGACAATTTCCATTTTATTTTATAGTAAGTCAATTAACCTACTAACCTGCACGTCTTTAAAATGTGGGAGGAAACTGAAGATCTCTGAGTAAACCCTCACGACCACGGGGAGAACATGCAAACTTTGTACGAACAGCACCCGTGGTCGGGATCGAACCCGGGTCTCCGCCAGCAACTCCACCGCTACATCATCGTGCCGCCATTCAGTGTCTCCAGAACTGTATGACTAATCCCCAACCCACACCAGGAGTAAACCCGGAGGGGAAACCACTGCTGAATTGTAAAATAATTGCTTTTTGTTCATTTTCCTTGCAAAGACGTGCTTATTAGTTTTTGCCATATGAGAGATGAAGAGGAAAATCTAGCGTGACAATCAAGAATCATCGAATAAGTTGACTAAGAAGCTGTTATCACTTTGTTTAGCCAGGAGAAGGATGATTTTGTGCAAGTGGCCGGTGGTGGGTGTGTGAGGGTAGGATTGTTGGAGGCAAAAGCTCATATTGATGAAGCTAAGACGTGTAGAAAGGAACTGTAGATGCTTGTTTATTCCGCAGATAGATCCAAAGTGCTGGTGTAACTCAGCGGATCAGGCAGCATCTCTGGAGAAAAAGGATAGGTGATGTTTCGGGTCAGAACCCTTCTTCAGACTGCAAAACATCACGTACCCCTTTCCTCCCGTCTGCATCGATGACTCAGGAAAGGTGGAGCCCACAAATGGTCTGTCGTTGGCTGGGGAACGAGTTAATAACATCACCTACTTATTTTCTACAGTGATGCTGCCTGACCCGCTGAGTTACTCCAGCATTTTGTGTCTATCTACGGTGTAAACCAGCATCTGTAGTTCCTCATTACACACTCTCTCTTATTTCAGCTGGCTGTTAAAGTTCCCACAGTACTATCTGGAAGAAAAACAAAGCCTGACTTCTCAGTGTCCTGATCAACTTTTACTGCTCAAATAGCATTGAAGACCACACAATCTGATCATTATCACAATGCTATCAGTGGGAGCTTGCTGAGCTGAAACAGTTTGTTCTGTATCCTACATTACAATAGTACTGTCTGCTACTTTGGCTTTCAGGCTGTTCAAGCTGTTCTAAGTTTGTCAACTTGCACTTAGATGCAACTCTTTCTTTATTATGACTGAACTGTATCCATTGGAGATGTCAATGGTAAAAATCTGGAGAATTCTCACCCACTGCTTGTGTACATGGGTGCCAACAACATTCTTAGAAACATAGAAACATAGAAACATAGAAAATAGGTGCAGGAGGAGGTCATTCGGCCCTTCAATATGATCATGGCTGATCGTCCGCTATCAATATGATAGCCTGCCTTCTCCCCATATCCCTTGACTCCACTAGCCCCTAGAGCTCTATCCAACTCTCTCTTAAATCCATCCAGTGATTTGGCCTCCACTGCCCTCTGTGGCAGGGAATTCCATAAATTCACAAATCTCTGGGTAAAAAAGTTTTTTCTCAGCTCAGTCTTAAATGACCTCCCATTTATTCTAAGACTGTGGCCCCTGGTTCTGGACTCACCCAACATTGGGAACATTCTTCCTGCATCTAGCTTGTCCAGTCCTTTTATAATTTTATATGTTTCTATAAGATCCCCCCCTCATCCTTCTAAACTCCAGTGAATACAAGCCTAGTCTTTTCAATGGCCGACAGACAAACTAGAAAAGTCTGAGAAAAGGAGATTGCGAATGAGCACGGTGAAGCGTGCTTCTTTGGCCGAGACTTAGTTTAGTTTAATTTTGTTTATTATTTTCACGTGTACCGAGGTGCAGCGAGAAGATTTTTGTTGCGTTCTATCCAGTCAGCGAGAAAACTACACATGATTACAATCGAGCTGTCTACAGTGTACAGATACAGGATAAAGGCTATAAAGTTTAATGCAAGATAAACTCCAGTAAAGTCCAATTAAGAATAGTTCAAAGGTCTCCAATGAGATCAGGACCAATCTCATGCGTACAATAGCTGCCACCCCCAGTGTGGTGCTGAGGAGATAAAGAACCAAGAACCATGTCTCAAGAAGAACTGAGGATACAGGTGCTACCTCTGTCACTTGAGAGGAAGGAACTTTTGAGTTCAGATTAGTCTAATTGAGACAAGTGATGTACAACAACAACTGAGGGAATTGCAGACCTTCTGGTGAACTGTTAATTCTCCACTCGACTTCTCCCCTCCCGTCATGTAAAGACCGGTATTAATATCAGGGCAGACAGCTGAGGACACACCGCACACATCCCAGCCCAGTGACTATGGTGGACAAGTGTATCATTAGTGCATGCCAGATGTGGAAAGGGCAATGCTGGGCCAGAATGCTGCCTGCAGTGAACCAGCTCACTCTATCCTACATGTGTAGACTGAGCACTAAGTCTAGAACGTGGACATCTGCAGTTCCCAAAGTACCATATGATGGGCATAAGGTGAACGTTTGAAGGCGCTGGACCTCTACTCGCTGGAGTATCGAAGGATGAGGGAGGACCCCATTGAAACTACCGAATAGTGAAAGGCCTGGATAGAGTGGATGTGGAGAAGATGTTTCCACTACTGGGAGAATCCAGGACCAGAGGCCATAGGTTCAGAATAAAAGAACGTTCCTTTCGGAAGGAGATGAGGAAGACATTTCTTTAGTCAGAGGGTGGTGTATTTGTGGAATTTGTTGCCATAGAGGGGTGTGGAGACCAGGTCAAATGGATATTTTTAAGGCAGAGATACTTAATTTGTACAGGTGTCAGGAGAAGGATGGAGAATGGGATTAAGAGCGAAAGACAGATCAGGCATACTTGATTTGCGGAGTAGACTAGATGGGCTGAATAACCTAATTCTGCTCCTATCACTGATGAACTTATGAACTTATGAACATATACTATTGTCAGGTGCAGGGGTTATAGAGTCATACAGCATGGAAACAGGTTCTTCAGTACAATTTGCCCGTACCGACCAAAATGCCTCATCTACACCACCTGGGTCCCACCTGCCCGTGTTTGACCCATATCCCTCTAAAACTTTCCTATTCATGTACCTGTACAAATGTCTTATACATGTTGTGATAGTACCTACCTCAACCACTTCCACAGTCAGCTCATTCCTTATACCCTTTACCCACTGCGTGAAAAATTTGCCCACAGGTTTACATTAAATCACCCCCCCCCCCCCCCCCCCCCCCCCCCCCCACCACCCACCACCTTAAACCTATGCCCTCTGGTTCTTGATTCCTCTATTCTGGGTAGAAGACTCTGTGCATTCAAGACAACCCATCTACACAGGTGAGACTACTGTAGATGGGGTACCTTGATCGGCATGGGCAAGTTTAGCTGATGGGCTTGTTTCCGTGCTGTGTGACTCTGTAACTCCTATCTATTCCTAACAAGGAATATCCAAATCACTGAAAAATCATACCAGAGGAGATTTTTTCTTCTGCGGAGTCGTGTTACGTGGATCTATTTTACAATAAGCATTTTATTTATTTATCTGACCCAAGTGAGGTACCCCACTCTGGGAGTTAGAGATGGTAATGATAAGAACAGCTTTGTTTTTGAACCTTCCCTGTTCTTCAGAGCACCGACAACACTCAGTGCAAATTTAGTAGACGGAACGCTGCTGCGATTTTATTGATCAGTCTATGGATGCAGTGTGAGTGGGAGAAAGGGATGGCGTTCAGTTGAGATGGTGTGATAGCAAAGGTTTTATGCTGGAATCGGCTATTGCCTCTCAGGCATTACGGAGGTGCAACTGATCGGAAAAGGGTCTTCTGTTATCTAACTAGCACAGAGAGGGTAAATGCAGGCGGTTGTTCAGGAAGGTGCACTACAGGCAGCCCCCAAGCCGCACCCCAGCAAGAGCCAGCGCACAAGGCAGAGGGGGGAGAGCCAAGGAAACATGGCGGTAAAGAGGGCAACATGGTGGCTCAGCGGTGGAGTTGCTGCCTTAAAGCACCAGAGACCCGGGTTCGATCCCGACTATGGGTTCATATCTGTATGGAGATTGTACATCCTCCGCGTGACCATATGGGTTTTGTCCGAGATCGGTGCCCCCCCACACTCCAAAGATGTGCAGGTTTGTTGGGTAATTGGCTTGGTAAAATTGTAAATTGTCCCCAGTGTATGTAGGATAGCATTAGTGTGCGGGAATCGCTGGTTGGCGCAGACTCGGTGGGCGAAGGGCCTGTTTCTGCTCTACATCTCTAAAGTCAGATCAAGTCAAGTCATGTTTATTCGTCACATACACATACGAGATGTGCAGTGAAATGAAAAGTGGCAATGCTCGCAGACTTTGTGCAAAAAACGAACAAACAAGCAACCAAACTACAAACAGAATCACATATTCTTTTACATATTAAATATTGTGGGCGGGAGGAAAAAGGGAAAAAAAACCCCAAAAAACTAAAACTCTCTTACCCAGAGTAGGTGAATCGAGGACCAGAGGACATAGGTTTAAGGCGAAGGGGTAAAGATTTTATAGGAATCTGAGTGGCAACCTTTCCACACAAAGGCTGGTGGGTGTATGAAACAAGCTGCCAGAGGATGTAGTTGAGGCTGGGACAATCCCAACATTTAAGAAACAATTAGACAGGTACATGGATAGGACAGGTTTGGAGGGAAATGGACCAAATGCGGGCAGATGGGACAAGTTAGCTGGGACATGTTCGCCGGAGTGGGCAAATTGGGCCAAAGGGTCTGTTTCCACACTGTATCGCTCTATGACTCTGTAACACTATAAAAACAAAGTGAGCGACACCAATTCTCAAAGTGATAGCTTCTTTTATAACAGATTTGGGGGAGTAAACTTTCCCACTCTGCTGGAAGGCTGTACAAGTTGAGTGCTTTAGCTTTCTAGTTGCACAAATACTCCACACTTGGCATAATGTATGGAGAGGGCTTTTAATTATTGATAAATTAAGTGTTCGTTGTAAAGGTAGGTCTATATAGCATGACTCAACAAAAAAGGAAATCTCCTCTGATACAATTATTCACCGAGTTGGATGTTCCTTGTTACCTCCTTACACCTCAAGGGCCTGTCCCACTGTACGAGGTAATTCAAAAGTTCTCCCGAGTTTTCCCCTGATTTGAACTCCGAGAATGTCCGTAGCGGGTCCGTGGGAGTTTGTGGATGTCTCGTGGCGGCGCGTACGAGTAAAAAGTAACCATTTCTTTCATCACAAGTATTTTTTTTCCCGTGGACATTTTTCACAGTGTTGAAAAAACGTCACGAGTTTACCAGATTTCCCGTGTACCTACCGTAACTCTTACGAGCTGCTACGAGACATCCACGAACTCCTACGGACCCGCTACGGACATTCTCCGAGTTCGAATCAAGGGAAAACTCGGGAGAACTCTTGAATTATCCCGTACAGTGGGACAGGCCCTTCACTAAGGGGAATGGCACTTTGGGAACTCCAAATATCCATATTCTTGCCCAGATACTTGCTCTGCACATGTAAGACAGAGTTAGAGTCAATGTTTTGCTGATGGTTTTCCACTCAGAAGAAACCTCCTTGACTTGAAGCATCAAGGTTTGATTTCTCCTCTACATAGTAGATCTCAACCCTGCTGACCATTAACAGCTTGTGGTCAGACGACACAAATGGAGGCCATTCAGCCCATCATTTCAATGCTGATTCTCAGATTAGTTCCATGCCTCTGATCTTCCAGCACCTCAGTTGATTCCTCCTTCAAGCATTTATCTGATTCTTCTTTGAAATTCCTCACAACGGTTCATTTCTCGTCAATTCTCCTCAGGTGCAGGCGGCAGGGAGCTAAGATCTTTATCCCATGGTTATCAGACTGTCTGCCAGTGGAAACAGATGTTTCTCACTTACTTTATCAAAATGCTTCAGGATTTTGAACTTTTCCATTAAACCTCCTTAACCTTTTCTCTTCTACAAGGGGAAGAGTGGATTATTTCGGCCAAAAAGCCACTGTGTCAGCAGTGCAGCAGCGCAGCTGCTAGTGCTGCTGCCTCACAGCACCAGAGACCCAGATTCAATCCTGACCTTGGGGGCTGTCTGTGTGAAGTTTGCATGTTCCCCCTGGAACCGCTTGTTTTCCCCCAGGTGCTCCGGTTTTCTCCCACATCCCGAAGACCTGTGGGTTTTAGGATAACTGACCTCTGTAAATTACCCTGGTGCGCAAGGAGTGGATGAGAAAGTGAGATAACATAGAGCTGATGTGAAGGGATAATTGATGCTCAGTGTGAAGTCGGTGGCCAAAAGACTTGCTTCAATGTTCTATCTCTAATCTAAACTTAACTAAACTAAACTAAACTAAACTAATCTAAACTAGGCTAACCGACACTAAATTACTGATGCAAATATGTGTAGGGAGGAACTGCAGATACTGGATTAAACCAAAGCTAGACACACAAAGCTGGGCTAACTCAACGGGTCAGGAAGCATCTCTGGAGAAAAGGAATAGGTGACGGTTTGGGTCAAAAGTACCTGGGGAGGGAGTGGTTTGCATGGCAATGTTTGAGTATAGGAGTAGGGGGGTTCTACTTCAGTTGTACAGGGCCTTGGTGAGACCACACCTGGAGTATTGCATACAGTTTTGGTCTCCAAATCTGAGGAAGGACATTATTGCCATAGAGGGACTGCAGAGAAGGTTCACCAGACTGATTCCTGGGATGTCAGGACTGTCTTAT
Source organism: Okamejei kenojei (assembly GCA_035221665.1). NCBI lineage: Eukaryota > Metazoa > Chordata > Chondrichthyes > Rajiformes > Rajidae > Okamejei > Okamejei kenojei. The sequence continues at coordinate 10,108,871 of CM069157.1, forward strand.
GAAGAAAGACTGGATAGACTCGGTTTATACTCTCTAGAATTTAGGAGATTGAGAGGGGATCTTATAGAAACTTACAAAATTCTTAAGGGGTTGGACAGGCTAGATGCAGGAAGATTGTTCCCGATGTTGGGGAAGTCCAGGACAAGTGGTCACAGCTTAAGGATAAGGGGGAAATCCTTTCAGACCGAGATGAGAAAGACTTTTTTCACACAGAGAGTGGCGAGTCTCTGGAACTCTCTGCCACAGAGGGTAGTTGAGGCCAGTTCATTGGCTATATTTAAGAGGGAGTTAGATGTGGCCCTAGTGGCTAAGGGGATCAGAGGGTATGGAGAGAAGGCAGGTACGGGATACTGAGTTGGATGATCAGCCATGATCATATTGAATGGCGGTGCAGGCTCGAAGGGCCGAATGGCCTACTCCTGCACCTAATTTCTATGTTTCTATGTTTCTAATGGATGAGCTAACCAAGAATTTGCCGAGGGAATAGTTTCTGCGGATAGCGGAAAAGGGTGGAGATGGGAAGATGTGGCTAGTGGTGGGATCCCGTTGCAGGTGGCAAAAATGTCGGAGGACTTTGTGCTGCAAGCGATGGCTGGTGGGATGAAAGATGAGGATCAAAGGGGACTCTTTCCTTGTTGTGACTAGGTGGAGAGGGAGCAAGGACGGAACTGCAGGATACCGAGGAGACCCGTGTGAGGCCCTCAACTATGATGGAAGAGGGGGACCCCCATTCCCTTAAGAATGAGGACATCTCAGATGTTTAAGATGGAACTGCAGATGCTGGAAAATCGAAGGTAGACAAAAATTGCTGGAGAAACTCGGTGAGCGGGTGAGGCAGCATCTATGGAGCGAAGGAAATAGGCAAAGTTTTGGGTCAAAACCCGTCTTCAGACATCTCAGATGTTGACTTGGTGAGCCAACGGGCCTGCTTTCCTGCTCGATGACACTGTGATGCTATTAATTTATCCGCCATAAGTACAGATTCATTCCTCATGTGCATCTTGTGAAGGATGTCACCGGCACTGAAGATTGTGGTGGAAGAAGTCCAGAAGAGGAGAGATGTGACTGCAGGGCAGACACAGGCCAACTCGGCCTCTTTATCCTCTTGTTCCTTGTTCTAGCAGAAGCTTTAAGCATTATTTAACGTCAACAAAAATGACATGTTTGCTCTTGACAGCTGGGCAGTTTTGGATCGGGATTTAAGCCAACTGCTGGCAACCAAAATTCTGTGTACCTACTGGATGTGTATGGTAGGCATTTAATCAGCCCTTTAAAGAGCCTCCAGATAGCCATTTACTGCCTTGATTCCTTTACCAAGAGTACATCCTGTGTTAAAAGAAGGCCAAGCCAATATTGTCCCATGTCCCATTTTGGTCATCTTGGAGACTCGTCAGCATTTAAACTATTCACATTACTCACCCACATGTTTAGTTCAGTTTAGTTTAGAGATACAGGATGGAAACAGGCCCTTCGGCTTAACTGAGTCCGCAACGACCAGCAATCACCCATACAATGGTTCTATCCTAGTCATTGAAACATATAAGATTGTTAAGGGCTTGGACACACTAGAGGCAGGAAACATGTTCCCGATGTTGGGGGAATCCAGAACCAGGGGTCACAGTTTAAGAATAAGGAGTAAGCCATTTAGAACAGAGACGAGGAAACACTTTTTCTCACAGAGAATGGTGATTCTGTGGAATTCTCTGCCTCAGAGGGTGGTGGAGGCATGTTCTCTGGATACTTTCAAGAGAGAGCTAGATAGGGCTCTTAAAAATAGCGGCGTCAGGGGATATGGGGAGAAGGCAGGAACGGGGTACTGATTGGGGATGATCAACCATGATCACATTGAATGGCGGTGCTGGCTCGAAGGGCCAAATGGCCTACTCCTGCACCTATTGTCTATTGTCTATTGTCCTACACACTAGGGACAATTTACAGAAGTCAATTGACCTACAAACCTGCACATCCTTCGGATGTGGGAGGAAATTAATGCATCCGGAGGGAACCCAGGCAGCCACAGAGAGAGGGTACAAACTCTGAACAGGCAGCGCCCATAGCAAGGATTGAACCCGGGTCTCTGGCGCTGTAAGGCAGCCCCCTGGTTTTCTCCCACATCCCGAAGACCTGCCACTGTGCAGCCCCCTGCAGGGTTCTCAATAGGCTGCGAGCTGAAACTTGCCCTGCAATTTATTTGTTCGACAATCTTCACCCTTTTTGGATGTACTACATCCTAAATATGGTTCATATTGATGTGCACACATTAAATTACTTTGGCAAAAAGACACATGAGTGGATATGATGGCAATTCTTGACCAAAGGCTGGCACAGCCATAGTGGCCGACTGGTTTGCTTCTGTGCTGCATCGTCCTATAATTCCAAGGCCAGTGAGCCCTGCTAAAGGTTCTACCTGCTGATGGCTACCTCTGAGACGGAAGAATATTCTGAGCTCCATCACAACATTGGGTTGCAGGAGTTGGATGGGGGGGAACACAGTGAGATAAATATCGGGAGAAGAAGAACAGCTTGGGCGGCACAGTGGCGCAGCAGTAGAGTTGCTGCCTTACAGCGCCTGAGACCCGGGTTTTCATCCCGCTACAGGTGCTGTCGGCACGGAGTGTGTAAGTTCTCCCTGTGACCGCGTGGGTTTTCTGCAGGTGCTCTGGTTTCCACCCACACTCCAAAGGCATACGTTTTTTGTAGGTTAATTGGCTTTGGTTCAAAAAATGGTGAATTGTCCCCTAGTGTGTAAGACAACGGTGGTTGCTGGTCGACGCGGCCCCGTTGGATGGGCCGAAGGGCTCGCTTTCACGCTGTATCTCTAAAGTCTGAAGTAAAGTCTACAACCTAACTTTGCACTTCAGCTTAAGAAACAATTGCAACAGTGGTCCAAGACGCTGTGAGCAGGTAATAGAGAGAACAAGGGGTGAGACCATGATTCTACAACACTGCAGAAAGAAAAGATGGTTTGATGAAGTGGAAAGCCGCCAGATGAACAATAGGGTTGCTGACTCACAGGGAGGATGTGGACACATCAAGAATTAATGTTTCAACCAAACGTTTGCTTCATTTTCTTTTAATGCTTTGGAAGGCAAACTGTTGGCCTTATGAAAGAGGATTTGAACACGGGTTGGTCAATATATGGAGCGCTGGTGAGACCACATGTGAATCTTCTGAGTTTAGACTTTAGACGTACACCGTGGACAGAGGCCCTTCAGCCCACGAGTCCACGCCAACCAGTGGTCACCCCGTTCACTCGCACTATCCTACACAGTAGGGGCAGTTTACAATTTTACCAAAGTCAATTAACCTACGAATCTGTACATCTTTGGGGTGCAGGAGGAAACCGGAGCACCTGGAGAAAACCCATGGGGAGAACATACAAATTCCGTACACAGCACCCATAGTCAGGCTCATACCCGGGTCTCTGGCACTGTAAGGCAGCAACTCTACCACTGTGCCACTGCAGGTTGGACGAGTGTAGGTGGGACATGTTGGCCGGTGTGGACAAATTGGGCCAAAGGGCCTGTTTCCATGCTGTAAGACCCCATGACTGTATGACTCTAAATGATACTATAACTACTGTTAATTGTGTTTCCCCTGGTGAAAACACTCATGGTAGGAGGAATAGGTGTAGGAGGTGGCCGACTCTGATGTCCAGGCCGCTGAGGACGTCCCCCAGTCCGACGCCGGACTTACATCACCCCGGCGAGCGGGCCTGAACATCGGGCCGCCCGTGGCGGGGACTGCGGAGGGCTCAGGGAGGCCCCGACCACGGGTGAACATTGGGGAACATTAGAGGAAGATGACTGACTTTGGTGCCTTCCCTCACAGTGAGAAACTTTTGATTCTGCTGTGTGGGGATGTTTTTATGTTGAATTCTATCGTGTGTTGTGTTCTTTCATTTTCATTGTATGGCTGTATGGTGATCACATTTCACTGTGCCTTCTGGCACATGTGACAAATAAATGTATCTTGTATCTTGTATGATGGTGAATGGCCATGGACCCCATTGGGTCTCAGTGGTGGCTGTTCTGAGGGAAATTGGATGGACAGGGTTTTTTTTAAAGGAAGATTGCCGATGGGACTGGCAAGGTTCCGCATGTGCCCATGGGGACATAAGGGAAGGGAGCAGGGATTGGGCTTTTAAAGGCGGCCATCACAGAGTCTGAGGGGGCAGGAGAACGGGTGGACTGAAGATCAAATTGGTCGTAGTGGGTAATCAGTGCGTCCAGAGGAAAGGACCAAGGATCAAAGCTACAGATATTTAATGGTAAGATGACATTGTCCCAGGGGTTTTCAATGGTGATGTGGGAGGACCTCAAAATTGACCTGATCTAAGTCCCCCTGCAGTATTCTGAGAAGGGCTTTGAATGGGGCATGAAGTTAGGGCCTGCAGCCTTGAGGCTGAGACAGGTCAAAGGTGACTTGCACAGAGAATACCCCGTCAACTTTTCCAGAATGATATGAATTGTCCTGGTAATAGTCGCTGTTGCATTTGACTCTGGAAAAAAAAGAGATCGATTTTCAGTTGCTTAATAAGAATGATAACTTGTGTGTAATTGAATTTCTAGGCAACTGTTCCCTTGCAGGGTTTGGTGCCAAGTTGCATCTGATAACGACCCCCTAAAGCACCGAGGGATGCTGCACATCGATGCTGATGCTTTGCTGGGTTCCTTCAGGGCTGAAGGAGTTAAACTTCTTGTCTCACTTTGAATTCCCTGACATGCAATCTCGCTGTGCCTATTGTCGAGCCAGATGGCTCGGGTAACGCAGATTGGCACTAAAAGTGGACGAAGTTGGAAGTGGGGGAATGGGCGGCATGGGGAAGGGACATAACCCCCCTCAGAACCTGCGCTGGCAAAGAAGGACATCTGTTTGTTTGCCCCCTGATTAATGACCATCAGAAGGGGCAGGTCCTCTGAATGGTCATTGTAGCCTGGCAGCTGGGGCTGGGAAATCAGCTGCGTCTTATTTCTCCCCAAACTCACGAAGCCGTCCATATAAAAAAAAAGAAGGATGAAGATGAGGGAGAATAAAAGGAGCGGCAGACATAATCTGCTCGTACCCCTCCTCCCCGGGTTGATGCGCTGCTGCACATCTTCTGAAATACCGAGAGCGAACTAGGGCTGGAAAAGGCTGTTGTGTGTGTGTGTGTGTTGCGCAGGTTCTAATCAGATTCATCAGGGCACCTTTATAAAATATACATGAGCAAGGCTTCGGCACCATAGACTTCCCAGAGTGCTTCACGGCACAGAACAGCAGTCTTGTGCCATATAAAGCGTTGTGCTTCTCTTGCCCACCAAAATGCTATTGACGGCAGGTGTTGGGTCTGTCATGTTTGGGTAAAGATAGTATAACAGGACTTTTGGCACGTTCCTATTTATTTATTTTTGTTGTGCGTTTCACTTTTTTTCAGTGCGACGTGTGTGTTTATGTAAATGTAAATATTGTCCTCGTGAAACCCCCGCGTGGACTCGGCGAGCGATGGCTCAGGTTTTATTAAGGTAAGCTGCCGCCCTCAGAGGGCAGGGAAGAAAAGATCGGGAGTCTCGCATGGTGAGTGATTCGATTGCGGGCTTTTTTTCTTTCTCTCTTCGTTTCTCGTGTGCGATCTATACTTTTGTTCCCCCTGGTTTTTTTTCTTCCATCCCCCTTCACGTCCCAAGTTTTGTAAACAAGTGCGCTGTGTTTGAGCTGATCTCCTTGGCAAAGGAACAGTTAGCATTCTCAGAGAAAAGTGGCTGGGTTGCGGATTGCAGAGAATAAACTGGCACTCTGTTGGCAAGGTGCCAAGGGCTTGCATTGGGAGGGTTGCCAAGCTGGGTTGCCTCCAGTGGAGGAAACGCAGCGAGAACAGGAGAGGCAGCAATGAGGAAGCCCGGCCAACCAGTGGCCGCGCTCATTATCACACTCACACACGCGCACACTCATAGAGATACTCACGCACACTCACCCACACACTCACACATACACCAGTGCATGCACACACATACACAGTCATGCACATTCACATACATACACTCACCTGCACACACACGCGCATCCATGCATGGACACACACACACATAAATGCACCACACAAACACAACCACGCACACACACATGTGCACACAAATGCATGCACACATCTGCATATATTCATGCATCTATCACATTAAATACTTTATTTCATTCTATATACGCCTGTTTGATAGGGGGTAAGCATTGAAAGAAATGTTAAAGAAGGAACAGCAGATGATGGAGAATCGAGGGTACACAAAAAGCTGGAGAAACTCAGCGGGTGCAGCAGCATCTAAGAAGCGAAGGAGATAGGCAACATTTCGGGCCGAAACCCTTCTTCGGACTGGGAGATTGAAAGAAATGGCCAGGCTTCGTGCCAATTCCCTTGCAAAATAATAGCACATAAAGCTGGTGACCAACCTTAGAATCAATGGGACTTTCCAGACAGTTTAAGAACAATATGCACTTTATGGATTCAAATTCTCGTTACTAGACAAATCTATCTTAGTGTGCTGTAGAGCAGAGTTGATGTACTTATAATTGCACAGTTCATTTAGATTCCCATGATTATGTGCACAGAAGACAGGAAGGATACTTGGATCTAAACACTAGAATGACAGATATTAAACTGCACATCAAACTGGTATTCAATGAACCTTAACCCTCTGGGCACTACGCCAGTCATTGTGCCAGCTGGGCAAGTGTCCTGATGTCCCGATCATTCAGCAGAAGGGTTAATTTTTGTCGCTGTGTTATTTCGTCCTCACCCGCAGTGGGCCCACTAAATGTAACTAACCGGCTTGGTTTGATGGTGCCTTATTGCCAGTGGAACAATGGCGAGCTGGCTGTCAGTGGCAGAGCGGGATCTTGGAGCGCTCTGTGCCCGCTGTGTTGGATTGTGCAGTTTGCTCAACGAGCAGATTGCTTTGGGTGGTGCGTGCCAACTAAAACTAACACTTGGCATCGCACAAGGACTCATTTCATTTTGTGAAAGCTGCCGTTCGTTTCTTGCCAGGAGCTGACGGATTAATTTATTTCTTCCCCACGGCTGGAATGAAGATTCATGATGGAGGTAGTCACCCGACACGTCCAAGGAAGTGAACACCAACCCCCCACCTCCCCCACCCTCCATCTCCCTACCATAACCGGGAAATTCTCTGGTTAACTTTGAATGAAAGACCAGAAAGAACTTGAACGAAATGTGTTTTTTTTTATGTGGCAAAGAGGCAAAGAGTTTATTTTTTTAGCCTATTGTGGTCTTCTGAGCAGCCCTCTCATCTCTGTCAGAACTTGCGGGTTAGAACTGGAGACCTGAACCTGTATTTATGCTACCAATAAGTGAGCTAGAAAAGGGACACAAAATGCTGGAGTAACTCAGCAGGTCAGGCTACATCTCTGGAGACAAGGAATAGGTGACGTTTCGAGTCGGAACACCTTCCTTAACTTGACTGAAGAAGGGTTCTGACCCGAAACGTCACCAATTCCTTTTCTCCAAAGATGCTGCCCCACCCGCTGAGTTACTCCAGCATTTTGTGTCTATCTTCGGTGTAAACCAGCATCTGCTATTCCTTCCTACACATTTTGTGAGCTAGAAAAGGAATGGAATCGTGAGATGTTATGTGGGTGGAACTGGGCAACCTTGCTAATGGAGCGGCTATATGATACAAAGTTAATTTCAAGGTTAGATATGCCACTGGTACAGCAAACACCGGTTCAGTTTCAGACAGGTGCCAGGCAGTGGGATGCATCAGCTGTGCAGGTGGAATTTTTGATGGGGATCAAAGAAGCAAGACGTTTGGTTTAATCAATGGCAGTGGTGCGTTGTTAGAACTAGCCATCATCAGCCTAACTATGGGCACTGATATTATATGTTCAGACTGTGTTGTCACGGGGCAGTATGTATATGTGTGACAGCATGGGCTACCAATAGATCCTTTGGGGTTACCAGGAAAATTGGTGCAGTCTTGGGAAAGGAAGCCACTTGATAACGATAGATAAAAAGAGAGTGTGGTCCTTTGCAGCTGGGAGTCCAGAGGATGCTGGCATCGTCTGCCATGACACACGCTGCAGATATGTTGAGCAGGGATACATTAGTTTAGCCATAATAACACCAGATGTCATTGTTAACCTTGAGAAAAGCCATTGCGGTTCTGCTGTCGGGGCTGAAACCGATAGAAGTGCTTCAAATAGGGTACAAATGGGTATGAATTTTGTGAGTTATGATGTAGAACTCAGGAGTATTTAATCACAGTATGCACTCGGACTGAATCGATGAAATTCTTACATGATGTATCTTTACAGGCCCATTAACACACAACACACCAAAAAAAAAATGATAAACAGTAATACAATAAATTATCAGTCATACTAGGTAACCAGGCCATAACAGTGCAGACTGAAATACATAATGCAACCTTAATATACAAAGTCCATAGTATTTTGGTGATGACGGAAGGTTGTAGTTAAGATTGGAAAGGGGAGTTCAAGATATTATGTTCAAGGGCTTGGCGAGGAAAGTCCAAGAGAAAAGTGAGATGGGACAAGATTGGTGCGTTCAAGGATTAGTCCTTTTGAAAGGAAATGTGATGGTGCAGGTTCTGCGAAAGGGAGGGCTAGAGAACTGGAAGTTAAATTCACATTTTGAGTGATCCATCAAACAAACTAGTATGAATAGATTGTATAATTTCCTGCACTTTTTCAAGTTGTAAAACAGACATCACAAAAGTTACCAATACACGTTCACTGTGGGGTATGAAAAGATAGTTAGCAATTGGTTGAAACAAAGCAATGTTGACTGCACATCAAAGGTGCTTCACTTCACAGTGAAGACCAAGCGGAGGCTTGGCGATCATTTCGCCGAACACCTCCGCTCGGTCCGCAATAACCAACCCGACCTCCCGGTGGCTCAGCACTTCAACTCCCCCTCCCATTCCGTATCCGACCTCTCGGTCCTGGGCCTCCTCCACGGCCAGTGAGCAACACCGCAAGTTGGAGGAACAGCACCTCATGTTCCGCTTGGGGAGTCTGCATCCTCTGGGCTTGAACATTGAATTTTCTCAATTCTGTTAACCCTTGCTGTATCCTCCCCTTCCCACCTCTCCCTCAGCCCTCGGGCCCTGGCATTCCCTCTCTCTCTATCTCTCTCCCCCACCCTAGTCGCACTAGCTTCTCATTTTCACACCACAAACAGCTTAAAATGGCTTGTTCCCTTTATCATCGATACTTTTTTGCATATCTTTCATTCATTGTTCTTTATCTCTCCACATCACCGTCTATATGTCCCGTTTCCCTGAAGAAAGGTCTCGACCCGAAACATTGCCTATCTCCTTCGCTCCTTAGATGTTGCTGCACCTGCTGAGTTTCTCCAGCCTTTTGTGTACCCTCGATTCTCCAGCATCTGCAGTTCCTTCTTTAACACTTTTTCACTTCACAGAACACTGATTGCTTGAGAAATCCTAAAATGGTGAAATAAGTCATTTAAATGAGAGCCCCTCCTTAAGACTTGCATATTGCAGGACCTGCCTGCAGACGAAAGTGTGCTTTTGTACCATTTTCTGACATTTCACTGCCTTTTCTTCGGGGGAAGCCAAGGAGGAAATCACAGGGCCACTGGGAGCGCTAGTTATATCACTGATAAGCATGGGTGAGGTATAGTAGCTGATGCTGTACATTTATGTGAGCTAGGCTGCAAAGAAAGACTTGGGAACTACAAGCCAGTGAGCCTTACATTAATGTGTAGGAAGGAACTGCAGATGCTGGTTTACACTGAAGATAGACACAAAATGCTGGAGTAACTCAGCAGGACAGGCAGCAATTCTGGATAGGGGGAATGGGTGACGTTTCGGGTCTCGACCCTTGTTACCCCGTTACCTTTCTTTGACCAGGAACATCACCTATCCCTTCTAACCAGAGATGCCGCCTGTTCCGTTCAGTTACAACAGCATTTTGTGTGTTTTTTCAACCTTACATCAGCCTTACACCGGTGATGGGTAAGTTATTGGAGGGCATTCTGAGAGACAGGATCTACATGCATTTGGAAAGGCAAGGACTGATTAGGGAATAGACAGCTTGGCTTCCTGCGTGGGAAATTGTGTCTCATTAACTTGATTGAGTTTTTTTGAAGAGATGACAAAGGAGACTGGTGATGGCAGTGCGGTGGATATTTATGGACCATGGGATTTATTTATTTATGACCATTCATGGACAATACATGGACTTCAGCAAGGCCTTTAACAAGGCACCACACGGTAGGCTGGTCTGGAAGGTTAGATCACGTGGGATCCAGGCCAGCTAGCCAAGTGGATGCAAAGTGGGCTTGAAGGTGGGAAACAGAGGGTGGTCATGGAGGTTTGTTTCTCTGACTGGAGTCCTGGAACATGTACCACTGGGATTGGTAAAACCCAGTTTGAAGAAGGGTTCTGACCCAAAATATCACCTCTACCTTTCCTCCAGATATGTTGCCTGGCCAGCTGCGTTATTCCAGCATTTTGTATCTAACTTTGGGGATTGGTGCCAGGTCTGCTGTTGTTCGTCACTTAGATGAGCAATTTGGATGTGACAGTGAATGACATCATCAGTAAGTTTGTGGATGCCACTAAAATTGGTGATGTCACAAACAGTGAGGAAAGTTATCGCCAGTTAAAATGGGATTGTGATCGATTAGGCCAATGGGCGGTGGAATGGTAGATGGAGTTTAATTCAGATAAATGCGAGGTGTTGCACTTTGGTTGGACAAACCAGGGCAGGATGTACACAGTATATGGTGTGTATTATTGAACAGAGAGATTTAAGGGGGCAGGTACATTGTTCTACGAAGGTGGCAACACCAAGAGACAGAGTGGTGAAGAATGCATTTGACATACTTACCTACAGTATATCGATCAGGGTATTCAGTACAGGGCCTAGGTTATCACGTTACAGCTGTATGGAATGTGGTTAGGGCCATATTTGGAGTCAAGTGTCCAGTTCTGGTCTCTCTGCTACAAGAAGGATGTCCTTAAACTGGAAAGGGTCCAAAAATGATTTGCAAGGATGTTACTAGGATGGAGGACCTATGTTATACGAAGAGGCTGCACTGGCTGAGTCTTTTTTTCCCTGAAATAGGAAGCAGGGAGGTGACCTTACAGAGTTATATAAGATCATAAGGAGTAGAGATAATGTGAATAGTTTTTTTTCTTTTTTCCAGGGTGGGGGATTTTAAAACAGAGGACAGGGTTTAAGGTGATAGGGAAATACTTTGAAGGTCATTCAAGGGGCTACTTTTTCATACGGAGGTGAGTGGCGGATACATGGAACAAGCAAGGAATTGTTCGAGGCCAATACATTTACACCATTTGAAAGACACAGACAGGGACGTCATAGGAAAGATTTGGAGGATAATGGACTGGGCACAGACAAGTGAGACTAGCAACACGGTCAACATGGCCAAATTAAACTTGTTTCTGAGCTGAATATAGCTCTATAATTTTGTGACCCTATGACTGAGTCACTATGGTTTGAGTCGTGAAAGCAAAGGCTAATGTGTTATTTACGTTAAATAAATAAACTCTGAAGCTGAGAAAGACACAGGGCTATAGCTAGAGAACAGGAAGCTTGAGTGATCCATCAAACAAACTAGTAATGAATAGATTAAGTATAATTTCCTGCACCTTTCCAAGTTGTACAACAGACATAAAAAGTCTGATTCGAAAATAGAACCCCTGAACGATGAACGTAGCCAAACCATAATAACCTAGAAGGAAGAACTTGCTATTTTCTCCCTCTTCTCGTTGACTAAAACCAGCAATTGTTCCGAAACAATGGATCTTAACACTCTTCTGCTTGGACGACAAATCAAAAATCATCTATTCTTTCCGATTATAGCCATCAATGATGTGTTGTTATTTTTAATGTGTCATCAGTAAATTAATCTTGGGCATAGAGCCATTGGTGGAATCTGCCACAAATAAAGTAATGTAATAATTGCTGGATATTGTTTTATTAATTGGTTGAAAGATTTTTTTGTTATTTAGGACATGGGCATTTCAGACAAGGTCGGCATTTATTGCTTATTGCCCTTGAAAAGCTGTTGCGGAGCCATATTCGAATCATAGACTTTTTAGAATCGGGCTTTTCAGGCGGATGCAAAAGATCTTCTTTCCCTTTTTAAAGTAGTTCAACTGGGATTGATGCCTTTCTTTCGTACGGAAACCTAATGCTATGGACATGGCTATTTGTGGGGACAGCCAAATTAAGCCACCGCATTTCAAGTATCGTCTAATCGTGTATTGTCTTTCTGCTGACTGGCTGGCATGCAACAAAAGCTTTTCACTGTACCTCGGTACACCTGACAATGAACCTAACTAAACTCCCCTAAACTAAACGAAGCATTTCCTGCATCAAAAAAAAAAATTAAATCAAAAGGAATATTTCATTGGCAACTGCAAAACAAGTTAGGATATCCTAAATTTGTGAAATGTAGCTTCAGTCTTTATTCTAAGCATGGTGTATGTGCGTTTGCTTATTTCAAGCTGATCGCATCACACTTAGAATGCGTTGTGCGAACATTCATCACATTACTTAACGATCACGTGTGCATCAGAAGAGATCCAGACAAGAGCAAAGGAGGTCATAGATTTAGAATAATGGGCAACTGTACTGGAATGGAATGAGGAATAATATTTCATGCAGTGAGTTGTCAGGATCAGGAACGCCCTCCTTGAGAAAGCGGTAGCATCAGATTCAATGGAAACTTAAAAAAATACAATGGGCATCAACTTCAAGATGATAGATTTGTAAAAATAAGACTAATAGCAAGAATCAACATTTATTTCTCAACCAATGGTTCACTTAAATACAATATTCTGCCCTCATCAGAACAATACTTTGTTCATAGTTGTATTGTATAACTGTTCTACTTTAAAACAATGACTGCTGTTCTGAATTCACTTTATTGACTGTAAAGAAGGTTAAAGTTGTGAAAGGTGCTAAGGTTGAGTAAATGTAAGTTCTCAGAGAATTACTTCAAAGTGGTGGACGGTATGGTTCCAGGGTGAGCCTTGAGGAAATTGATGAAAGGTTTGAGCTAAGAAAGAAATTGGATATGAAGTCAGAAGATGCTGCAAATTCGTTGTGTGGCAGGCAGCATCTATGGAGCCAGAAACAGTATAACATTTGGTTAAATGAAATAATGTGAAATGTTAATTGGTAAATGCAGGATAAACTCAAGACATACATTTACTCAATATTTCCAACATAAGAGAGTGTTGACCTTCCCTTGGCAGTCAATGATTCTTTCTTCAACAAGCCTCAACGGCCATCAATGTCCTAGAAGGAACTTAAGTGGCCTTGTAACAAATATAGAACAGTACAGCACAGGAACAGGCCCTTTGGCCCATAACATCCGTGCCAAACATGATGCCAAGGCCAACTCTTATCTGCCTGTACGTAAGCTATATCCCCCCCCCCCCCCCCCCCCCATTCCCTGCATATGCAAATGCCTATCCAAAAGTCTCTTAAATGCCACCAGTGCATCTGCCTCCACCACCACCCCTGACAGCACGTTCCAGGCACACACTGCCCTCTGGGTAAAAAAATTACCCCGCACATCTTCTTTAAACGCCGCCCTTTTTACCGTAAAGCTTTGCCCTCTAATTGCTGGAAGAGCAAGTTACCAGTCGGGCATCTTATAGTGAGGGACTTTCATCTAGCCCACACAAAGTTTTTTTTAACATGTATGGAACCAGTGGCATATGGAAATGCTGTCCAGCAGCCTGAATGAGTGTAGCTTCAACATGCAACACCCCCCAAAGACAAAACTGCCCATTTGAAAGCTTGCAATTCTCCAGGCTGAATGTGTAGGAAGGAACTGCAGATGCTGGTTTAAACCGAAGATGGAAGGGTCTCGACCCGAAACGTCACCTATTCCTTTTCTCCAGAGATGAAGTCTGACCCATGGAGTTAATCCAGTTTTTTTTATGTCTATCTCCAGGCTGAATCTTTGCTCCCATCACCACCATTGCCACAGGGTGTATTAACAACCAAATTCATTGCAGCAAATTGTTAAGACATCTTCAACAGCACCTCTCAACTCTGTGAACTCAACCAACCAGGAAGAGGACAGCACATTCACAGGCATACCGCCACCTGCAGGCTTCCCCAGAAAATACATCACTGTACTTTTATCATGGTTGAGTCCAAATTCTGGAAGTCCCTACCCTGCTGCACTGTGGGTGTACATTCACTAGAAGGATCACGGTGATTCAAGGGGGTGTAGAGTTTGCACCTGTTCCTTGCGACCATGTGGGTTTCATCCGGGTGCTCTGGTTTCCTCCCGATTCCCAAAGACGTGCGGGTTTGGAGTTTAATTGGCCTCTATAAATTACCCTTGGTGTGTAGGGAGTGGATGCAAAAGTGGGATAACATAGGATTGTAGTGACCGTGTGATTGATGTGGACTCGGTGGGCCAAAGGGTCTGTTTCCATGCTGTATCTTTCGATTCAATTCAATTCAATTGATTGCCTCATCGCTTCTTCCTCAAAGCCAATTTAGGATGTGCATTAAAGACTAACTTTGCAGTGGTACATCCTGCAAATGAATTTTTAAAAAATTAAAACATTGGATCCTATGATAATCGGGGAGATCAGGGTACAAAATGGATGCAGTACAACGCCAGGATGCTTTCAGTGCCTGCATCCAGAGTATGTGTTCACTGACAACAGAAAGACATGATCTTTAGGGCCAGGGAGAAGCTACTAATAGACACAAAATGCTGGAATAACTCAGCGGGACAGGCAGCATCTCTGGTGAGAAGGAATGGGTGACGTTTCGGGTCGAGACCCTTCTTCAGACAGCTTTCCACGCAAAACGTCACCCATTCCTTCTCTCCAGAGATGCTGCCTGTCCCGCTGAGTTACTCCAGTATTTTGTGTCTATCTTCGGTTTAACCCAGCACCTGCAATCCAATCCTACACAAGAAGTTACTAATGTTGGAAATCAAACATAAGAGGAAAATAAGCATCATTCATTTATGGTAGGGTATTAGGGATTGCGGTTCCAGCTGGCTCGATGGAATTAAGATATAGGTCGCTCATCACATAGAATCTAGAGCAAAGGAATAGGCCATCTGGCCCAGTTTTATACATTCTGTAAAAATTGGGCCCACCCTGCACTGAGTTTTCTTCCCCTTTTGCCATCTGAATGGAGAAGACCACAGACCACTGAGCCTGTTCCACCACTTATCCCTCAGATTAATCTTTGATTTGAATAGCAGAGAAAGTTTTGTTAAACTTTAATAGAATGATAATTAGAGTACAATTGAAATGTTGTGCATTATTCTGGCTCTGGATCGTCTTGTGACAGATTTGCCTCAGTGGGGGGGCCAGGAATGATTTGCTGCACAGGTCTCGGGTTAAAACTACATATGGATCTTTCAGTCAGAATCTTTTTGATTCACATCTTTAAAGAAGAAAGCAGCCTTCAAACGGTATCTCACTCACCAGTTTTGAAGTTGTGGGTTAAATTTTAACGAGTTTGTTTGAATAGAGTTGTATGCTTGGAGCTTTTTTTTTAAACCACGTATTTCGAGTGGGTGATATGTTGGATTGCTAGAGAATAAA
Source organism: Okamejei kenojei (assembly GCA_035221665.1). Lineage (NCBI taxonomy): Eukaryota > Metazoa > Chordata > Chondrichthyes > Rajiformes > Rajidae > Okamejei > Okamejei kenojei. The sequence goes on from CM069157.1 coordinate 10,124,467, forward strand.
CATTTCAAAATTATCTCCACAATAAGTATCTCTAATCCAAGTCAACTTTCTGGGCTGAAGAATGGTATCGACCCGAAACATCATCTGTCCATTGCCTCCACAGATGCTGTCTGACCCGCTGAGTTCCTCCAACACTTTATGCTTTGTTCATACTTTAAAGACCACTATTTTCTGTAATTTTCCCTTTGCGATCAGATCACTTTCAGGGTAGATTTTCAACATGCTGATTGCAAAGGATAGTTAGCAGGGATGGCTCCACAAACCCACATCCTGCTCTGCTCCAACATCTCCTCAAGATATGCAGACTTTGAAGAAGTTGTCCTCCTCTCTTCCACGAGAGTTCAGCAACACTCTCTCTTGCTGCACCCCCTCTGAGATTCCTCCTGCTCTCCGGCGCTACGACCACGTTTTAACCCAGACTCGACTAATGGGCCCGTCCCAATTAGGCTACTCTTTAGGCGACTGCCAGGGACTAGTTTTAATGGAACTCACCAACAACACCTGGCGACAACCAACGACAGCAAAAATTGTCGCCACTGTGACCGAAATTTTTTCAACATGTTACATTTTACTAGTCACCAGTAGTGGCCCAAAAAAAATCACCGAAGTGGGACAGGCCCTTAAATACCATCTACATCTCTCGTTCCCCTTTCCCTTAAAGAAGGATCTCGACCAGAAACGTCACCTCTTCCTTTTCTCCAAAGATGCTGCCTGACCCGCTGAGTTACTCCAGCATTTTGTGGGGTGGGAGATTGCACTCTTCACGTGGTTCGACGAATGCAATCAACCTGGTGTGCACAATCAAATAAGATCTAATAGAACAAGTTGCCCGACAACTTTAGGCTGTGCACGCCATGCGCAAGGAGAGGCATTTTGTGTCTCCACATCCTAGTGGTGAGTTGGCGATTTTTAAACTAGATAATTCGGCCAGATAATTCAATAAAAATGCAATGAACATCTATCTCAGTGGTATCATGAGTGGCGAATGTTGCCTTGCAGTGGAACCAGCAAAATGGAAGTGGGATTGTCATAGCCAGCACTGATCAAAGCGCCAAGGTACTGACACCAGTGACCTCTTGCAAATGTCAGGAGGATAAGTGGGAACCACCCTCCCCCTCTTGTCTGGAGAAAGCTGTGGTGAAACCACTTTCAAATACAAAGACAACGGGCCACCGGTAATTTGCATAACATTTACATATCTGTTTGAACACAGACACACCCGTGTCCAGATAAACATGCACTTAATATTCCAAAAATTAAAACGAGCTTCAAGAAAGTCTGCTGATTAAAAATGAACAATGTGCGAGCTTTTGTGTACCACAGCCCGTTGAATCCTCCGTCACAATGGCCCACTCCAAACCAGACGGAAGTACCGTGAATAGGAATATATATTTGACATAAAATTCATTAAATCTCTAAACTGTCCTGATGAAATTTGGCAGCGGTCTGCAACCAAGCATCAAAATAAAACAGTTAATTAGGGAAAGCCTCGTCCTTAGATCAACGAGAAGGAAGAGATTTGGATCATTAGAATTCTATACGTTAGAATTAGCTGGTCTCTAGATACGGGGGGTGAATGGAAAGCGATTTGCCTCATTGTAATTCTCTGGGATTTACCACAGAGCTTTCAATACAGCAGATAAATATGTTTTCTTCCATTTGGGATACTATCAAATGAATCGGAATAGGAAAGAAAATTCCGCGGTGATTCCACACAATTGAATTCAATCGGAAGAAGTTTGGGGGTTTTGTACATAAGCAGTCTTGATTTAAAAACATAACACGCTGAAAGTACTCAGCTAGTTGGACAACACCTTTGGAGATAGAAATAACTGACAGATCAGGTCAATGACTTTTCATCAAATTGATTCTCTTTTCTCTTTGAAGGTGAGAAATAGCAGGGCTATTTTTAAAAAGTGTAACAAAGATTTTTAAAATATTTTAAAATATATTAATTTTTGGACTCTGGACATGGTTAGCGAGAACATTTAGTACTCATCCAAAGGTGCACTGGGTGATGTACTGATCATCTCAAAGCGCAGATAAGTGGCAGTGGGTTAGAAATTCAATTCACTGGTATTAGTGTAACAATGTTTCAAGATTAAACTCAATTCAGATGGATCATCTTTTGCGTGAGAGGTGTATGCACCAGAAGATGGATTTTTACCATCACCCCTTTTGTTACATGGTTAGGCAGGCATAATGGTAAAGAAACTGGGGTTTTACATCAATCGGAGAGCTGTACGGCCACTTTAACTGCGATGGAGGTGTTTGCACTAAATACGCAATGTTGTTAAGGTGGCAAAATTGTACTCTGCGTCCAAAATCGCATTTCGCAGAAGGCAATGCAACTGACCGAGATGTGGAACAGATTCTGCAACCGCTACTGTGATGCCCAGCAAGAGACTGAGGACAAACCTTAACCTGCAGGTCTTCTTCCAGTCTCCTGTGTTTTTAAAACTGCCTGGGAGCAGACACTGACATTCATTTATCTGGCAGAATGTACCAAGGCAGTTTTACCATACTCGCTCCCTGTACTTCCTCGAAGCTCCGTTTATTTCACCCAACAGCTGATCAGTGAAACTTGGGGATAGGGGGGGGGGGGGGGGGGGGGGGGGGGGGGGGGGGGGGGGGGGGGGGGGGGGGGGGGGGGGGGGGTAGCGTCGGGGCTGATCTTGAGTTTGAGTATGAGTTTCGTTTATTGTCACATGTACCGAGGCTCAGTGAAAAGATTCCGTGGCGTAACCTGCGAGCAGCTAGAAGTGATTCCACAATATAATTAAACTGTGGCTGATCTAAATGCAACATTACACCTTCAGTCCTAGAACCCTCTATACAGACTGTAGAAGGGTCCTGGCCTAAAATGTCGTGTATCATGTTCTCCAAGGATACTGCCTGACCTTCCGAGTTATTCCAGCACTTTATACTCATGCTTTGGTGCTTGGACTATACATGCTCAGTTTTGACAACCTACCCTCCTATCTACAACATCTTTTGGGGGGAGAGGGTCCCCAATTTTTCTGACCTTTTGAAGGAAGAAGAGCTCCTTAAAATCACCGTTGAACACTCAAAATCAAATCAAGGTCATACCATCTGATGCTGAATTCTTCCACCACGGGAAATAGTTTCTGGCTATCCAGTTTGTCAACTCGTTTAATCATCTTAAACACCTGAATTAGATCAGCTCAAAGCAGTCGTATTCAGGGGAATACAAGCCTGGACAATCTGCTATTGAAGTTTATCTCTTTAAGTTTAGGTGTCATTCTGCTGAATACGTAGCGTACCTCTTCCAATATCTTTTCTGAGGTGGTGTGGTCAGAAGGCAGTTCTGGATGTTAAGTGGGATCTGACTAGTTATAGCCACGGGGAAGAGAGGATATGGATGCTGGCCGAAAACAACCTTCGAACCCCAGCTTGCGTCTGGTACTCAAGCAGTACAAACCATTTAAAGAGCTATCACCTCCAACCTCAGTGAAGATTGACATCCTGGCAAAACCAAGATTTGTCCTTGGTCCTCCATCAGATCTCTCCATGACAACTAAAAGTGATCGGGTGCAGCAGCATCTATGGAGCGAAGGAGATAGGCAACGTTTCGGGCCGAAACCCTTCTTCAGACGGTCTGAAGAAGGGTTACGGCCCGAAACGTTGCCTATCTCCTTCGCTCCATAGATGCTGCTGCACCTGCTGAGTTTCTCCAGCATTTTGTGTACCCTCGATTTTCCAGCATCTGCAGTTCCTTCTTTAAAACTAAAAGCGATCGACTTCTAAGTTCACTGGGACCTCTCCCACCAACAATGCCTCTGATTCCAAGTGGGCAGTCCCACACACAAGTGAGAAACGTCTTCCAGTTTTGACGGAAAGACATTGACCTAAAAGGACACAAAAAGTGCTGCAGTAATTGAGCGGGCCAGGCAGCAGCTCTGAAGAAAGTGGATAGGTGGCGTTTCGGACAGGCACCCTTCACAAAAGAGATACAGAAAAAAAAAGAGTATCTGACTGTACAATTGGTACACGTGGTAATAAGGGAACTATTGGACCATTGAACCAAGTTAGCCGGGGTTTGGGAAGGACAATGAGAGTGAACGTTTCAGGTCAATATGAAGGTCAGATGGTGCCTGACCTGCCCAGTGCTTTTCAGCATATCTTGATTTACATTTGATTTCCAGCATCTCCCTCACTTCCCCCCCCCCCCCCCGCCCCCCACCCCCCCTTTTGTAAGCATGATCATGGGCTAGAGGTATCATAGTGGTTTCCTGAGAGTTACTGATTATAATTTGGTCACATCAGGAGTAACAGCCCCAACCCCAACTCTCCCGAACCTCTCCATCACCTCATCTCACCGAGAAGTCCACAGGAAAAACCCAAACACAGAAGTGTGCAGGTTGACATTGCAGATTTGACAAGTAATTCGCTCCCTTAAACCTTAATACCCAAAGCATTGATTTAAACGATTTTTTTTTTTGTGTTTGGAAAGGTGAGAAAACAGAAGTCCAAGAAATCTGGAAAGGAAGGGATAAAAATGATGGAAATTAACGGCGAAACAGTCAGAACCTGGAAGGGGGAAGTGGGGGGAACATTTAGATTGTCTTTTACAAAATATATTCCAACGCAAACGAAGGGGGCTAGGTTATTAGCATATGAATATGGAAATTGGAATCATGTTTTAAGTGGGCAATTTAACCTTTTGATGTGCAAATCTGTAAATTTGCAATGTGCTTTCTCTCGTTCTGATTAACGCGTGTGATTAAGCCCGTTGCGTCTTTCATCGCGGGGGCTTTTTCTTTTGCTTGTGGTGTCTTGTGCCGACTGAAGATGTTAATCCCTGCTTTTGTTCGGTTCCCAAGTGCAGAATTCGAGGCAAGTGAGGCGTGTGGGGGGAGAGGGCGTCGATTTCGAGGGGGGGGGGGGGGGGGGTGTTAGAGTGAAGTGGGTTCTGCTGGTCTCGCGAAATATTAAACTGCCTCGCAGTCTTTGCTGTTAAAACGATGGCGTGGGCTAATCCAGCCCCAACGCTGCAATGTTTGTGTGTGTGTGTACGCGATAGAGAGGGAGAGAGCGCACGACTGTGATGTGTGCATTGTGAGCGCTTTATTGGCAAGAATCGCCCCAATCTTAAACGGGATAAAAGGCTGGAAAGATTAGGAAATGTATTGTCCTTTAAAAACAAAACAAAAAAAAAACACAGTCTTTTCTCCCAGCCTGTTCCACTTGTGATGCGATTATTAAAGCTTCCAACTTTGATCACAGACCACAGACTCTGCATTCGAGTGTCTCGCTCTGCTCAATGTCGAATTCGGGATACAAATCTGGGAGGGAGAGTGTTATGTCAAAAGACCGGGGCTTTATTTAATATCGCCAGTGCTTTGGATATTGAAACTTGCACCGGATGGAAAAAAAAGGATGTAACAAAGGAATAGTGGTGCGCCCATTTTAAACGCCGAACTGGGATAAGGGGGGGTTGGGACATTGACGACAGCGCTGTTGATTGATTACAACGTTGGGGTAATCATCATTCTACAAGCTCGCGAGTACGAAACCAGAAACCCGCGGCGATTATGTCACCCCCGACCTCTCGCAGCACTTACACTGTAAGATAACTCCCAGTCCGAGCTAATAATGTGAATGTACTGAAAATGAATTCATGTGGATAATTTATTTTAATCTTTTTTTCTTTTTTCTCTCTCTCTCTCGGTTTAATTTTCCCCTGTTAGGTAATTGCCCCGAAAACACAAAAGAAGCGAGAGAAAGATGGGGCTCGCGTTGCAGGGGTGGTGGAGGGACTGAAGCGTTGCATGCAGCAAGTGAAATAGCTAGGGGAACTGGGATGTGTGCAGAGGCGCCGTTCTGAGTGGGGTTTCGCTCGGTTTCAGCTGCAATACACAGACACCCTCGAGATAGATGTAAAATGCAAGATCACAAAACCTACACTCACCTCACCACCATACCGAGACACACGCGCCCCCAGTCCATCCCACAGCGCTTCGGCCATTGAATGGGAAAAGGGTTTCTATTCCCCTGCCCCCCGGGGGGGGGGGGGGGGGGGAGGGGGCCCCCCCCCATAAAAATCAACATTTATGCATAGGAAAGAACTGCAGAATGCTGGTTTAAATCGAAATGGTAGACACAAAATGCTGAACATAGAAACAGTAAATACTAGGTGCAGGCGTAGGCCATTTTGGGACGCTTCGAGCCTGCACCGCCCAATCAATATGATCATGACTGATCATCCAACTCAGTATCATCCGTACCTGCCTTCTCTCCAAACCCCCTGAATTCCTACTAGCCACAAGGCCACATCCATCCTCCCTCTTAAATATAGCCAATGAACTGCTTCAACTACTTACTCGGTGGGGCAGAGAAATAGATGCCCACAGATTTACCACTCTCTGTGTGATTTTTTTTCCTTCTCATCTCGGTCCTAAAAGACTTCCCGCTTATCCTTAAACTGTGACCCCTTGTCTGGACTTCCCCGACATCGGGAACAATCTTCTTTGCATCTAGCCTGTCCAAACCCTTAAGAATTTTGTAAGTTTTTATAAGATCCCCCCTCAATCTTCTAAATTCTAGCGAGAAGTAACTCAGCGGGACAGGCAGCACCTCTGGAGAGAAGGTATGGGAGTTATGGCCAATCAATAAGACCAGGGAAACTTTGACCCCTGTCTCCACACTTACTATAATGAGCCACCATTGAAGGTGGGTCCCAACCCTGAAGATCTCCTTTTCCTCCAGAGATGCTGCCTGGTCTGCTGAGTTCGACCTGCACTTTGTGTGTATCATCGGTACAAACCAGCACATGCAGTTCATTTCTACACCCCTTTCAGGCACTGTTCTCCAGCTCAATGTTATCCTTCACGTATAAGTAGGTGAAGGGTGTGACAGTTTAGTTCACACTACTCATTAAATCCCGCCGGCTTGTCGCAACTACCCATCCCCCCTTAGATAACTATCAACTGGTAAATGGTGAAAGGCTGTTTGGTCCCAATCGTTAACGGAATGGGCACCATCGATGGGCACCATCTCACCATTAACCTGCTCACCAGTGCCCATTTTAAAATTTGATGGATGTGCCAATCTCGGCACATCCTTCATCTAAACCTGGCACAAGGATACGAATTCCAGCGGTGAGAGCAGAGCAATTGTCCCTGGCATCACGGTGCTCTGGTAACTCTGGTCCAGTGGGCATGATTGAGATGACACTCCAATGGTTAGAGGCATCCCTCACAAGGAAGAAGATTGTTGTGCAGCTCTGAGGCAATCTTCACAGCCCTGGACATGACTGCCAAACCCATCAATGGCTATCCTTCCATCATAGGGTCAGGTGGGGATGATTAACAATTGGACAATGTTCCTTTCCACTTGCTACCCTCCAGCTAATAAAATGGCCTTGCCTGCATGCATCAAGACGAGTTAAAGACTCAGACATAAGCCGATTAGGTGGCATGCGACAAAAAGGCTAAGCAATGACCATTTCCAAGAGAGAGTCCCACCTCTTATCCTTGACATCAATGGAAATACCATAATCAAGATACCAATAGATACCAAGATTCAATGATCAATATCATCGGGGTTATCATTGACCAGAAACTCAAATAGACCAATCTTATACAATTTACAGAGGCCAATTAACCTACAAACCTGTACTTCTTTGGAGTGTGGAAGGAAATCGGATCAGAGAGGAGTAAACCTACATGGTCACGGAAGAGCATACAAACTCCGTACAAACAGCACCCGTGGTCAGGATCGACCCCAGGTCTCTGGTGCTGCAAGGCAGCAGCTCTACCACTGTGCCACTGTGTCTGCTCCAACAATGCCTCCCAAACCGTTAACCTCTGTCACCAAGGAATACAAGGGTAGCAGGTTCATGGGAAGATCATCACCTGCATGTTCTCTTCAAGTTAAACTCCATGCTGACGTCTAAATATATCACTGTTCCTCATTTATTGCTGGACTTGATTACTGGAACTCCTGCCCAACAGCATCATAGGAATAATTCACCAGAAAGACTGGGAATGTTCAAAAGGGTAACTGAACGCCACCTTCCTTAGGGCTGGGAAATAAATATTGGCCTTTTCGGCAATGCCTGGATGCCCAAAGAACAAATAATGAGAAACAGATGGAAACACAAGAAACTACAGGTTGAGTAAAACACAAACTCACTGGGCCAGGCAGCATCTGCAGAGGGAATGGGTAGACGACATTGGGTCCTGATCCGGACTGCCGTTTGTCCATTCCCTCCACAGATGCTGCCTGACCTGCTGAGTTCCTTCAGCACACTTTGTGCTGCAAAAAGCAGACCTGTTTATTTGGATCTTTTGCACCTGCTTGAGAGGGCGGAAAGAGCTTTATAACACAAAGGAAAGATGGCAATTGAGAACGTGACACAGCCTCAGTTCTGCACCGTGCATTAATCTGCATATCTGTGCTCAAATATCTAAAATAGTGCAATCCATCCGATCTGAATGTAGTTTGATCCATGATTGATATTCTTAACTTCACTGGACTGTTTATACTCCAATTTCAACCTCGCCTCTGTTATACAATATGATCTCCCTTCCTCTTGTATTTTACTGCTCTGTTTCATTGTTCAGTCTGACCTGATTTGCCTCACTGACCCCTCCCAATGTCAGGCCCTTGCATCTGCCGCCTTTGAGTTGTGTTGTCTGTTGGCTGACCAGGACCTGCAGAGGATGCCATAAGGCAGATCATCTCCTGCTGTGTCCACATTCAGTTTGATATTGTGCATCTGAATTGCAGCTGAAACTTTCGCAACATGCAACTTTGTCAACCAGGCTCAAGGTTGCTGGCTTCTACTTTTGTGCCAGAATGTAACATTTATAGATTGATGCATTTGTGTGTATATCTGTGTGTTTGTGTGTATGTGTGTGTGAGTGTGTGTGAGTGCGTCTGTGTCTGTGTGTGTTGATGCACTGAATGTGTAAATCTGTGTGTGTGCCTGTGTGTGTTTGTGTTTAGTTTATTATCACGTGTACTGAGGTGCAGTGAAAAGCTTTTGTTGCGTACTAACCAGTCAGCAGAAAGACAATACATGATTACAATCGAGCCATTCACAGTGTAGAGATACATGATAAAGGGAATAACATTTTAGTGTGTAACATTTAGTGTGTGTAACGTGCGTGTGTCTGTGTTGTGTGTACGTGTCGTTGTTTGTATGGGTATGTGTCTGTGTTTGTGTGTGTATGTCTATGTGCATGTGTGTGTGTGTGAGTGTCTGTTTGTGTGCGTGTGTGCGTGTGTGTGTGTGTGTGTGTGTGTGTGTGTGTGTGTGTGTGTGTGTGTGTGTGTGTGTGCGTGCCTGTATTGTGCGTGTGGGTCTTTGTTTGTATGGGTATGTGTCTGTGTCTGTGTATGTATGTCTATGTGTGTGTATGTCTATGTGTGCGTGTGTGTGTGCCTGCCTGTGTGTGCCCTGTGTGTCTGTGCATGTGTGTGTGTGTGTCTTTGTTTGTATGGGTATGTGTCTGTGTCTGTGTGTGTATGTTTGTGTGTGTGTGTGTGCCTGCCTGTGTGTGCCCTGTGTGTCTGTGTGTCCGTATATTTATTGCCATTTCGGTGCCATCTCTGAGACATCTAAATTGGAGAATGATTTAGGTCTCTTCCGTATAACTTAGTCCCATCCTGGGACCTTTGGTGCCCTTCATTTTGTTCTAATATGTGTCAGCCTGAAGCAAATTCACCAATTTATATAAATGGCAAGAAAGAACAGTTGGAAGTGATCAAACCATTTCCACTGAAGGGAAGTAAAGTGACAGCAAGTGACCCTGACTAAAACTAGCTTACAATCTGACAACACCACTAAGAATGCTTGCTAAATAAGTGATCATAAACCTATTTCGTCACCTTTTACAGTAGCTGGGGAGATGGAGATTACCTCTTGTTTTGCTCACTTTAAATTGTTTTTAATGCAAGCCACTCGTTCTGTCCCCATGGCAAGGTGGTCGAGTTTCCACCACTCTGATCAGAAACCCATGTCTAAAAGAATGTGATATAACATTAATCAACCTATACATTTTAGGATTGATTTACTGTTCATTCGGTTCTCATGTTCCTTGAGGTCAGTCAGCACAAAAATCTCAAAGCAAAAAAACTCAGATTAAACGTAGTCAGGATTGATCAGAATTTTAGTGATGGGTTACCTGTTCTTTCAACGCTCTTTACTAAATGCTCCAGGTATCCAAGTCAATTTCCTTTCATCTAAATCACAAATGGAACCATATTATCAGCTACAAACACCCCATAGTCAACTAAGTACTTTTGAATTGCAGTCACTGATCCCATAACATCAATGTTATTATCACGTGACAACTGTTTTTACAGCCTCTGGTCGATGGGTAAATATTCACCAGGACACTAGCTTGTTCATGTGTAGGAAGGAACTGCAGATTTACACCGAATATAGACACAAAATGCTGGAGTAGCTCAGCCGGTCAGGCAGTATCTCTGGAGAAAAGTAATAGGTGGCGTTTCTGATCAAAACCCTTCTTCAGACCCTTCGTCACCCACTCCTTTTCTCCAGCGACGCTGCCTGACCCACTGAGCTACTCCAGCATTTTGAGACGAGCTTCTTCTTCTTTGATATAATAGTTAGTGATCCTTTGCATCTACCTGAGGGGGCAGATGGCGCTTCAGTTGAATGCCCCGTTGCAATGATGCACCTTTGATGGTGTGGCATTCCCACAGAGCACTGTGAATGCCAGTCAAACACAGAAACCACGATACTAGAGCAAGACCTTTGGTGCTAACTAGGCTAACAATTTCTGGCTCCAAGCCCAGAAGGGCGATGTGTGTAGGAAGGAACTGCAGATGCTGGTTTACACTGAAGATAGACACAAAATGCTGGAACAACTCAGCAGGTCAGGCAGCCTCTCTGGGGAAAAGGAATAGGCGAGGTTTTGGGTCAAGACATCGACATGTTCTGGGAATGTACGTTGGAAATAGTTGGTGGTGGTCACTCAGAATTCACCACACCTTTTGGAGTGGCACAGTTGCAGAGCTGTTACCTTGCAACGCCAGAGACCCGGTCTAAAACATTGCCTAAGAAGGACCTGCAGATGCTGGAAAATCGAAGATAGACGAAAATGCTGGAGAAACTCGGCGGGTGAGGCAGCATCTATGGAGCGAAGGAAATAGGCCTATTTCCTTCACTCCATAGATGCTGCCTCACCCGCTGAGTTTCTCCAGCATTTTTGTCTACCTAAAACATTGTCTGTCCATTTCCTTCATAGATGCTGCCTGAGGTATTGTAATTTGTTTTTCCAGACCTCAGTATGTGTGCAGTTTGCAAGTGTAGAAAGGAACGGCATACGCTGTTTTTTTTTACCGAAGATAGGCACAAAATGCTGGAGAAAAAGCATGGGTAACATTTTGGGTCAGGACCCTTCTTTAGACCCTTCTGAAGAAGGACTCCGGCCTGAAACTCCACCCATCCTTTTCCACCAGAGATGTTGCCTGACCCTCTGAGTTAGTCCAGCACTTTGCGTCTATCTTTTGGAGTTGGCATCTTCGTCCTGAGACCATGTGGGTTTCTTCCACACGCTCCAGTTTCCTCCCACATCCCAAAGATATGTGGGTTTGCAGGTTAATTGGCCTCTGTAAAAATTGCCCCTAATGTTTGTGGAAAGTTGGATAACATGGAACTAGTGTGGGCTGGTGATCGATGGTCAGCATGAGCTCAATGGGCTGAAGGGCCGTTTCTATGCTGTGTCTATAAACTAAACTGACATCCTGATCACCACACTCACATTTTTAATCCACATTTCCCAGTGTACAAGCCATAGAATCCAGGGAAATACATTTGGAGATGGCAATACCATACTAACACTGACCTTTCCCTCAAAATCAATGAAGAGTAATTCCCTTTGCCAGACGGCACATTGGTTTAATGAATTCCAACTGATAGGTGGAAGCTTCATACTTGTTAACACTTACGTCGGGCAATGTCAGCACTTACATGCAGAACTTTCATCAATTCACCCAAAATTCAGGGAATATTTCTGTTGTTTCAATGAAAACTTTATTCAGTGTCTTTTTATTGAATGCCGTAAAGACTCACTTATTTTAGAGATCCAGGAAATACAACACAGATGGTTCTTCACAAAATCACCTAATTTTAATGCTTCAAAACATTTAATGGAAACATTATCCAATAAAAGCTCATGCTGAGCCATATTCTAGGGCAAGTGGTCTCAGACTTGGTCAAAGAAGCAGATACTCCAGTTACATCCAGTTCTCTGGATGCCTTCAAGAGAGAGCTAGATGGGGCTCTTAAAAATAGCGGATTCAGAGGATATGGGGAGAAGGCAGGAACTGGGTACTGATTGGGGATGATCAGCCATGATCACATTGAACGGCGGTGCTGGCTCAAAGGGCCGAATGGCCTACTCCTGCACCTATTGTCTATTGTCTATTGTCTATACCAGCATAAAAACTGCAGATGTAGACAGGGTTCAGAAAAGGAGGAGCACAGAAGTCTTGAATGCTGTCAGAGGTTAAGGGGAGAAGGCAGGAGAACGGGGTTAGGAGGGAGAGTTAGATCAGCCAAAATTGAATGGCGGAGTAGACTTGATGGGCCGAATGGCCCAATTCTACTATTACATGACGTTATGAGTTATGGGGCTCTACGAGCATAGAAGAGTACAGCACAAGAACAGGCCCTTTGGCCCGCGATGTCTGTGCCGAGCATGATGCCAAGACCAACTCTTATCAGCCCGCACATAACCCATATCCCTCCTTCCATTCTGGGGCGACCAGAACCTGCATGCAATACCATAAAAATGACCAAACCAAAGTGCTATAAAGCTGCATCGTGACTTTCTGACTCTTAAACTCAATGCCCTGACCTATGAAAGCAAGCATACCTTGTGCCATCTTTACCACTCTATCCACTTGTGTTCCCACTTTCAGGGGGTTGTGGACTTGGAGCCCAAGATCCCTCTGTGCATTCATGCTATTAAGGATTTTGCCATGAATTGTATTTTTCACCTTAACCTCTCATGGTTCTCCACTTCACACTTGCTTGGATTAAACTTCATCTTCCATTTCTCTGCCCATTTCTGTAGCTGATCTATGTCCGGCTGTATACTTTGACAGCCTTCCTCACTGTCCGCGATGGCAGCAATCTTGGTGACATTTGTAAACTTACTAACCAACCCGTCTATGTTTACATCCTAGTCATTTATATATATATCACAAACTACGCAAGTCCCAGCACAGATCCCTGTGGAACCCCACTGGTCACAGACCTCCAGCCTAAATATTGTCCTTCCAGCTGAACCCACTGACTTCTATCAGTAAGACAGTTCTGCATCCACACGACCAATATCAATCAATATCAATCCAGATGGCTTGAGGAGGTTGCTGAGATGGGTGTGTGTCAGGAATTGAAGAAAAGTGTGGAAAAAAATTCAACAGATATTTCTGGATGTAAGTTTGGATAAGAGTTTAGATTAGCTCAGATTAATGAAACTAGGACATTTAGTCCTGTATTTATAACAAACTCATGACATTTTCCTCTTGATGCAGGCTGTAAGGACACTTGAATGGGCACCTCAATCTCGTTTAGAATCCTAGAGTCATACAGTGTGAAAACAGGCTCTTTGGTCCAACTTGCCCAAGCCAACCTGCATGCCCCATCTGCAATAGTCACACCTGCCTGCATTTGGCCCATATCCCTATTAACTTATCATGTACCTGTCTAAATGTTTCTCAAAAGTTGTGATAGTACCCGTCTCATCTACTTCCTCCTGCAGCTCATTCCATAAACCTACCATCCTTTGTGTGAAAAGGATGGCCTTCAGGTTCGTATTAAATATTTCCCCCTCACCAGGAACATGTCCTATAGCCATAATTTTCCAAAATTAAGCAATGACAACGTATATTTAAGTATCTTTAATGTGTAATGTATTTCACAGTTAAGGCAGCACAATGGTAGAGTTGCTGTCTTACAGAAGCAGTGGCCTGGATTTCATCCTCACTGCGGGTGCTCTCTGTGCAGAGTTTGTACGTTCTCCCTGTGGCCACGTGGGTTTTCTCCAGGTGCTTCGGTTTCCTTCCACATTCCAAAGACGTGCGGATCTATAGGTTAATTGGCTGCTGTAAAGAACCAACAAGACACAAGACTTCAGAGGTTGGAATCTTGAGCGAAGAGCAAAACTGCTGAAGGGAACTCGGCTGGTCAGGCAGCCTCTGTGGAGGGAAATGGTCAGTTGAAGTTTCAGGTCGGGACCTTTCTTCAGATTGATCAAATAGAGTTTAATGAGGACAAGGGTCTTGACCAGCAGGACCTAATAGGAAACAAAGGCAGGAGGACATTTGTTCCCCCTATTAAGCCTTTTCTGCCATTCAATAACAAACTCAAAATGAACAGAGGAATAGACCGGGTAGATTTTTGCCCAGACTAGGGGAATCAAGAACCAAAGGACATAGGTTTAAGTTGAGGTGGGGAAGATTTCATAGGGACCTGAGGGGTAACTTTTTCACACAGAGAGTGGTGGGTGTATGGAACAAGCTGCCAGAGGAGGTAGTTGACGCAGGTAGTTTCACAACACTTAAGAAACATTTGGACAGGCGCATGGATAGGACAGGTTTAGAGGGATATGGGCCAAACGCAGGTAGGTGGGACTAAGTGTAGATGGGACATGTTGGTCAGTTGGGGCAAGTTGGGCCGAAGGGCCTGTTTCCACACTGTTTCACCCTATGACATCTCACCTCTCATCATTCTGCTTCAGTTCTCTTACCATTAGCTAACAAAATATATAAATCTCAGTTTTGAAATGTTCATTTGACCTATTGCTTCCAAGCCTACATCAGCGTTAAAGTAGAAGGGATGGTTGGCAACAAAGATCAGCTTGAGACTTTCTAATTTTCAAGTAGATTTAATTATTTAAGTTCAAAAAAAAAAAAAAGATTGGTGCTGGACATGTGGAATGAGTACAGGAAGCATTGGGAAAAACAGTGGCGTTGGGGGGCGTTCAGGTGAGCAACATATGCAGGAGATGCGGGTTGGGTGGGGAGAGGAGAGGAGAGGGGAGGGAGGGAGGGGTCAGATAAGACCATAAGACAGAGCAGCAGAATGAGGCCATTCGTGGACCACATGTTCTCCATGTAGATTGGATGATATAGAAACAAGAGGCAGGGTAAAAGTGAGATCTCAAATCTTGCCTGCAATCCCATGTGTCAATGTATAAAGTGACCGCTTTGCCTTGTTTTGCTAATTTCTGGCGGTTGCAATTGCATGGCGACTTAAATTATCCACTCCAGTTGCCTCAAACAATCTCCATTGCCTACTTTTCGCTCAGCTCTTGTCTTCCTCGCTTGCCTGCGTTTTCTTTGTCCCTTTGTCCCCCTTGTTCTCTCCTCTCCTCAGTCTTGTTTCCCCTCAACGCCTGTTACTTTTCCATCATCTCTTATCGTCAATAATTTCTTTCACTCCCGTTTCCCGCTGCTGTTTTAGCCACTCGCCTTCCTTACACTTTTCTCTGTCCCCCACCCGCCTCTCTTTCCTCTGATTTTCCCCCTTTCCACTCGTTCAAGTCCTCGCCCTCTCTTCCCCTTATTGCCTCTCTGTTTTCCCTCCTCTTTTATTAAAATAAAACCCTTATCTTCTCCGAGTTTCTCTCCTGTTTCATCACCCCATCTTTCGTCTCTTCCTCTTTATTTAAAAGTAATCTTATCTTCTCCGTGAATTCCCCTCTTTCAACACCCCCCTTTCCCCTCTTTCACTTAATTAAAAAAATCATTATTTTCACCCTGCGTTTACCATCCACCACCCCCCTCCTCTCCCCCCCCTTTCTCCTCCTCTCTCCCCCCTCCCTCTCCCCCCTCCTCTCTCCCCTCCTCTCTCCCCCCCTCCTGTCTCCCCCCTCCCTTCTCCCCCCTCCTCTCTCCCCCCCTCTCTCCCCCCCACTTCTCCCCTCCTCCTCTCTCCCCCTCCTCTCTCCCCCCTCCTCTCTCCCCCCTCCTCTCCCCCCCTCCTCTCCCCCTCCTCTCTCCCCCCTCCTCTCGCCCCCCCCCCTCTCCCCCTCCTCTCTCCCCCCCCTTTCTCCTCCTCTCTCCCCCCCTCCTCTCCCCCCTCCTCTCTCCACCCCTCCCCCCTCTCTCTCCCTCCCCTCTCTCCCCCCTACCCTCCCAACCTCCACCGCCGGAGGGTTCCGTGCACTCGCAGTTAACCTTGAAGGCAAGGAGAAAATCGGCGTGGAGTTGGATTGTATTGGGGGTTTTTAAGAACCCTCAACATATCTGTTCCCTAGCGGCGGCTCCGTGTGTTAAGGAGCAATGCAGATGTATTTGTGCAAAAGCAATAAAGCGTAGCCCGAGGGCTCTCTCTCTCTCTCTCTCTCTCTCTCTCAGGAGTTCCTGAAACACACGAGGAGCAACCGATATGAGTTTGCACATAGAGGCTGGAGCTTGGGACAATAACAAAAAAATGGTTAATAAGACTGTTGAACGATACACAGGGTTTTATTTTTTCTTGTGCTGGTGTCTGTGGGACATTGCTCGAGTGCTTGTCGGGACTGAGTGAAAGGGGAGTGTGTGTGTGTGTGTGTGTGTGTGTGTGTGTGTGTGTGTGTGTGTGTGTGTGTGTGTGTGTGTCCGTCTGTCTGTTTGTGTGTGTGTGTGTGTGTGTGTGTGTGTGTGTGTGTGTGTCTGTGTGTCTGTTTGTGTGTGTGTGTGTGTGTGTGTGTGTGTGTGTGTGTGTGTGTGTGTGTGTCTGTGCGTGTGTGTGTGTGTCTGTTTGTGTGTGTGTGTCTGTGTGTGTGTCTTTTTGTGTCTGTGTGTGCGTGTGTTTGTGTGTGTGTGTGTCTGTGTGTGTGTGTGTTTGTGTGTGTGTGTAGTGTGTGTGTGTGTGTCTGTTTGTGTGTCCGTGTGTGTCTGTGTCTGTGTGTGTGTGTGTGTCTGTGTGTCTGGTTGTGTGTCTATGTGTGTGTGTGTCTGTTTGTGTGTCCGTGTGTGTGTGTCCGTGTGTGTGTTTGTGTGTCCGTGTGTGTGTGTGTGTGTGTGTGTGTGTGTCTGTGTGTCCGTGTGTGTGTTTGTGTGTCCGTGTGTGTGTGTGTCTGTGTGTCCGTGTGTGTGTGTCTGTGTATGTGTGTCTGTTTGTGTGTCCGTGTGTGTCACGGACAATGGATTCTCGCTGAAGTTTTCTCCAGCGACCACCGCTACCCCGACACAAGGTATGATAAGCAAGGTGCCAGTTTCTCATTACGCTCTCTAATTACTGTTTCGTAATTAGCACTGGAAATACAAAAGGATGAAAATGATCTCCCCAACCCCCCTCCCTTGTTAAATTACACGCCTCAGGCTGCAGCCCCGGAAAAAAGGCAGCGAAGCGACGCGAGCAGCCCGTGGGGGATTGGGGAGGGAGGAGGCAAATGGCAACTTCACAGCTTCTCTGCCGACGTATTGCTAAATTACTGTAAATATTGAAGTGAATTAAAATTCAGTCTGAGCTATCCTCGCGACCGTTTTAATTGTGTCTCCTTCCTGTAGCAAGCGGCGGCGGGGGGGCTCTCTCCCTCTCCTGTATCTCCCCCCCTCTTGTCTCTCCCACTTCTCTTTCTCCTCTCCCATCTCTCTATCCTTCCCTCCCCACTACCCCTCATCCTCCTCTCCCCTTCCCCCTCTCATCCCACTTCCTATCTCTTTCTCCACCTCCCTTTCTTCCTCCCCTCCCTCCCACCCTCCTCCCTCCCTAACTATTTTTTCTCCCTCGCTCCCTCCCACCACCTCACTCCTCACCCTCCTCCCCTCACCCTACACCTTCGGCATCTCTCTCCCCCCCTCTCTCCCCCCCTCTTGCCCCCCCCTCTCTCCCCCCTCTCTCTTCCCCGTCTCCACTAGCATTGCTCTTTCCCTCTCTCCCCTCCATCCCTCCCTCCCCTCCATCGTCTCTCAAGTCCCTCTCTTCCTTCCCTCCAATCTCTCTTCGTCCCTCCAGCGGCCCTCCATCTCCCTCTCCCCCTCCCTCTCATTCCCCTCCACGCCTCTCCCCTCCACTCTTTCCCCTCCTCTCTTCCCCTCCATCTCTCTTCCCCTCCTTCTCTCTCTTCCCCTCCCTCTTCCCCTCCCTCTCTTCCCCTCCTCTTCCCCATCACCTCTCTCCCCTCCCTCTTCCCCTCTCTTCCCCTCTTGCCCCTCCCTCTCTTCCCCTCCATCTCTCTTCCCCTCCCTCTTCCCCTCCTCTCTTCCCTCCCTCTCTCCCCCTCTTCCCCTCTCTCTTCCCCTCCCCCTCCCCCTCTTCTTTTTTCCCTCTCCTTCTCTCCCTCCCTCTCTTCCCCCTCCTCTCTTCCCCCCTCCCTCTCTTCTCCTCCCTCTCCCCCCATCTCTCTTCCTCTCCCCCCCTCCCCCCTCCCTCTCTCCATCCTTTCGCTCTCCTCCCTTCACGCACTCTCTCCCCCCTCTCTTCCCATCCATCTATCTATCTTCCTCCCATCCTATCTTCCTCCCCTCCCTCCCCTCCCCTCTCTCGTCAACCCTTTACCCACCTCCTCCCCCTCTCCCTTCCCCTCCCTTCCCTCCCTCTATCTTCGCCCTCCTTCCCTTCCCTTCCCCCTCCCCTCCACTCCCTCTCTTCCACCTCCCCTCCCCAACCTTCTTCCCCTCCCTCTCTTCCCCTCTCCTTCCCTCCCATTCAGCCTCCCCCTCCCCCTCTCTTCCCCTCCACTCCCTCTCACTTACCCCTCCCTCTCCACTCCCTCCCTCTCCCCGCTCTCTCTCTCCCCCCCCCTTCCGCTCGCTTCCACTATTCCCTCTCTCCACCTCCCTTCACCCTCTCCCCCCACCCCCCCCCCCCCCCCCCCCCCCCCCGCCTCACTCGCTCCGCTGCTTCATTATTCGCTTTAATTTGCATTGAACACATTTATTTCTCTGCGTGGCTTGGTTGGGGTGTGGATTGCCGCCTTCAGCATTGCGGATCTCTCGTCAACCTGCTTTGGAAATACCGCCTGCAATGCCCTTTTTAAAAACTCCAGTCAATATCATCAACAAATTTAAAAAAAAAGACGAATTCTAATTCCATAGCACCTTTGAGAACAAAATAAACTCCCAGGGCGAGTAACAGCAGTGCTGCATGTTTTAAAAAAGAGCACCTTAGGAAGATATTAAGTAAAATGATCAAAAGCTTGATTGAGGTCGTTGTAAGGCTCATGTGTTGATGAGCGGGCTAGAGGTGAAAAGGTTTAGTTTGTGAATTCCAAAGCAGAAAGCCATTGGGAGTTCTATTCGCTGCCTTGATTAAATACAGGGGCGCTGAGGAGGCCGGAGCTTGAGATATCTCGCATTGTTGTAGGTTTGGAGATCATAAAACGACAGTGAGTGACTAAGGGGAGACATTGGTTAAAAAAAAAAGCATGCACCAGAATTTTAATACTGGGACCCATTGCTTAACTTGACACAGGCGGAGGGCCACCGTTACAAGCGATCAAAGCCCATGGTCGGTGTGTGTTGGAGAGAGAGGTTTCGTGTCCTGTTAGCCTGAAATGACCGACCAACATATCAAAGCGGGGTTTTGTTTTATTGCTCGGAAGGGCCAAGTTGCTGGTTCCAGCCACAGTTCAGATACAAAAATCGAAGCGGCCTCCCCTGAATTTTCCGGGTTAGAATTTTGAAACTGGGCATCAAGGGGCAGATTAAGTCTACAATTCCATATTTTTTGGGACGAGAAAGAAAAATGTGTGGGATTGCGTTAAATAGGAACATGGAGTTAATCCTGCTGTCTCAGCTAATACCCACCCAGTCAACATCATTAATGTGGATTATCTGGTCTGTACCGCATTGCCGTTATTTTTTGAGTTTGCAGTGCAGAAACTGCCTCCTGCTCACCACGGTACATACAGCAGAGACTACACTACAATATATACTTATTGGCCTGTAGTTGATTTTGCCGTCCAGCATGAATGGATTGGGATCTGGCACATCTATGAAACTCCGAAAAGTGTCAATTGACATACAGCAGGGAACTTCATCTTCTTAAATACTTTATCGGGTTTTAAAACTGTTGCAGTGTATTCTTGAAAATGAATCACGGATAAAAGGGGCAGGAAGCGGTCTTTTTTTCCTTAAACTGAAACGGTTCCGGTTCATATTCCGCTCGCAAATGATGCTCTGTAAAAGAAAATAAACAACGGCGAATGGGTGGTAGTTGTGTGTAGTTGTTTTTACCAACATCTAAATGTCCCTTTGTTCTGTTCCTGGATCATTCCGTCTCTGTGTCTGCCGAGTTTAAGTGGTAGCAATGTCAAAGGGATATCGCAGGGATTACTGAACAGTAGTGAGGAGTCTGGCATTGCCCACCCGGACTTTCGTTGCCTTTAATACGTGAGGGAAAATGTTGGTTGTTTATTATTCGGACGGATTAATGGTATATTTATAAAATATGCAATGAAGAGGTATGGGAATTGGACCGAACTAGCGTGTTGGCATGTTGCGTTCCTTCGAAAGTGTAACAATCTAACGTGCATTCATTCTCATTAAGATTTATCATCCTACATAATAACAATACGATGCAAACTTAACGAGAATTTGCACATGCAAACGTGATACCCACTGACACGCACAAGGAACCACATGCAGGACATACATGCACTCACACACACTTAAAACATTCTTTTAGACACACAACCACCACTCGACACACACACATCAGAGAGTTAAAACAATAGTTTTGAAACACTACTCAGGCATTCACACGAGTTTACCACTCAAACACCACAGTTGGAAAACACACACACTATTAAACACGTATACCACACACCAACACACAGCACACACTCACCACACACACACACCACATAACACACACACATACACACACCACACAACCACACACACACAACACGCACACACACACCACTCACCTAGTGTGAAAACACCACACACATGCCACACACAGGTTCTAACACACTCACAAAAATACACACACACTGTAAAGGATTCAGCTGGCATATGCATCATGGTATACTGTTAGTTGATAGGCACTGCTATAGGAAACTGTGGCCTCAAACAAACTCAGCACACCTATCCCCGGGGCCGTTACTGCCACCAGGGGGACTAATTGGCTTCCCAGGGAACTGCACACCATAAGTGAATAAATTGATCTTGCTTTCACCCTGAACCCAGCATCATTGCATTCCATGATCTAAACTATTTTGTGAAAGGAGATTCTATTTGTATTGGCAACACCTTCCTATTTATGAGCTCGCTGTAGCAGTGCAAGGATTTCCATAACCCAACTTCACAGCTTGCTTTCAGAGAAGGCTTTATTGATTTGCAGCAAATAATGGAGGATTATTAATCATTTACCACATGTTTTAGTTAAAGAGGTATAATTTCAGGAATGTCTCGAATAGACCAAATGTGTTACAGAGAGCAGAGCAAATAAAGCAACTTTGTGGCTTTAACAATTGATTTTTTATTAAATGGATGGGCCCCGTATTTTATATGTTTCCATATTAGCCATTGACATCATGGATGAATTTATTTGTTCTATTGGCTAATCTGATATGCTCTTACTTAGGTTAAGGTAAGCAGGAATATTTATACCAGTGAGCATACTATTAAATATCTCATTTCCCTTCTGTTGGAGCATGTGTTGTTTCACCAGCCTCGGTTCCTTCATCATATCCTGAGATTCCCAATGTCACAAGCCACACTATCTCCTTCAACTCACCCTTAACACCTTGACAGGACCTCTCTAGTTCATGCAGGCTCCTTGTCTTATTGTGAGAGCAGCATTGAGTTTTTTAAAGTAACCGTGTTTATAAGTGTTGATCAGGGTATTAAGACGTATCAAAGTTATTTGTAGCCGGCACTTAGAATATGGTCGCTAGTAATAAATAATAGACTTAAAAACGACAAGTAAATTATGGGTACGTAGTTACTAACAAATTAACAGAAATTTGATAACTATTTTAAGTGATGTTTAGGAATAAGGTTGTAAGTCATACAGTTAGGGTTATCTCCATCGTTTCCCGGTGTGGCATGAATCAGTGTTGGTAGAGAGGAAGAAAGACTAAAATTGGAAGGACACCAGGAATTGACAGAATGCTGGGTTTACAAAAATGTCCTAAGTTGCAGATGTGATCTGAATTGGGCGTGGGGTGGTGGGTATAGAAATTTGGAGGGGCAAAAAAATTTTTAAAAATAATACATGAGTGTGAATCATTACGGTGGTGTAGTACATAAAGGACAATGTCATAATGAGTGTTCAGGATCGTGCACATTGAAGATGAACAAGATTGGATCTTGAATGTATGTGTTCTAGGCAGTGGGAAAGACATAGTTGGTTAAGCAGGTAGAAAAGATATCTTCTGCCTGGCCCTTGGAAACTCGTTTGGTGAGTGCAAAATGTTGGTCTATGGCCAAGTGTTGTAAATTGAAGGCTCGAAGCTTAGTCTTGATGGTGTGCTGAGGGGACATGCTTAAACATGTACACTGTACACCTTATACAAAGCCTTCATGGAGAAGGGCTACAGTTTAATGTTTTCCTGCCACTTCAGGCCAAGTGGCTAAAATCCATGTTCAACCCGATTGATGAAGCTGGCCATGGTATTGGACTAAATTATTTTTAAGCCTTAAATTAATTTTTTTTTAACCTGAGTGACTTTTAGAATTGTGGCCAAAATCAGCAACACGTTAAAAAGGATCGGACGTTATTGTGGTTTGAGAGGAAAAGTGGAATAGTGCAGGTTGGGAGAATGGTGTGAGAAGGTCAAGTGACCCCAAACTATTTGCACAATGTCATTGCTAAATAATGAAATAAATCTTTGATATTATTACGTCATTACATGATTTATAATGACATGAATATTCTGTACTATGTCAGTGTGATTTTTTTTTACAAATATTTTTTCCAAATTAAAAAACTATACTTGCATTTTTACTTGTTTCATTTCTATTTTTACTAAACTGTTTTATTTTATTGACTAAAGTGTAGAATATAAAAGCATGGAGATTTTGCTTGATCTTTATAAAATTCTTCTCTAAAGTAGCATTTATCACACAGTCAGGCTGCAGAAATGATTCATACACACATTGCCCGGGCTGGAGAAAATAAATTTTGAGGTGAAAATGGGATTTTGTTTTTGGGAAGAGGGGAAATTTAATGAATGTGTATTGGAATCAAAAGAGGATGAAGGGAAAAGGAAAAGATTTCTCAGAAAAGAGTGAAAAAACCGACATAAATTTAAGGCAATGCACAAAGTGCTGGAGGAACTCAATGGGGCAGGCAGCATCTTGGAAGGGAATGGACTGGCACCGTTTAGGGTCGGGGCCCATTTTGGGACTGATGTGGCTTCCCGACCTGAAACGTCGCTTGTCATTCCCCCCCACAGATGCTGCCTGACCTGCTGAGTTCCTCCAGCACTTTGCGTTTTCCTCAACATTCCAGCGTCAGCAATTTCTCGGGTCTCCCTAAATTTGAGGCAATTTGTGGAAGGTTTTGAGGAGGTTGTTTTTAGGATTATTCCTCCACCAGAATTTGATAAGTCAGCTACCGAGCTGAGTGGTGGAAGTTGGAAAACTATGTCACATTTATAAAAAGGTTTTGGTGTGCAATTTGTATAATATGTTCAATTTCGGTCTGAGAGCGTGAGCCGATTGTTGGCGTAGCTAAATAGTTTGTTCTCTTTTTTGATCACACTTAATTCTGAACCATGGAATTCTACTAGCTGGCATTAGGACTTTAGGTTTTGTTTTTGTTTCTTGCACTATAAATTGGTTTTATTTAAGTTTTGTGGATCTGTTTATGTTTGTTGCTTGGTATTTGATCTATAGAGTATTCGCTTTTGAGACCTGTTATGTGCTGCAAAACACACATTTCATTTTTTTCTGCTTGGTACACATTGGATAATTGAACCTGTTTCTCGGGCTCCATGGTGAGTAGGTGATGCCTTTATTCTGTGTATATTGATTCAGCTTTCGTAATGTGCTTTGAATGGACTGAATGGTTCTGAAATAATGTGTGCCTTGGGGCAACTTCTCCCTACTTTCACTAGGGGGCTTGGCATCTTTAAGTACATTGCTCTAGGGGTTGGGTTTGGAAAGGGCTAGGATGCGAGGAAGAATTTCCGATGTTGGGGAAGGGTCTAGAGAACAGTGGCACTGTTAGGGTTAAGGGGGAATTTCCATTTAGGCGAGATGAAGGGAAAACCATTTTCACACACAGAGTGTGATCTTCTGGAACTCTCGCCTCAGAAGGGAGCTTGTGGGCCAGTTTCATTGGCTATAGTTTAACGAGGGAGTTAGTTGTGGACCATTGTGGCTTAAGGGGTCAGGGGTATGAGGAAGGCTAGTTACAGGTACCTGCTAATGGATGATCAGCCTATGATCAGACTTGGATCGGCTGCAGGACTCGATGGGCTATATGGCAACTCCTGCACTTTTATACTTGTTTCTATGTATCTGTAGGTAGAGTAGAGGGATTACAGAGTTGGAAAACAGGCCATTCAGCCACTTGCCCACAACTGCCAAATGGTACCAGCTAACTAGACCAACCTGACTGGCTTTGGTCCCATATATCCCCATAAGGCGTAACTCGGCGGACAAGCAGCTTCGCTAGAAGAAAAATATATATGGCCGTTCGGGTTGAGTCGAAGAAGGGTGCCGACCCTGAACGCCACGCCACATGTCTATCCATGTTCTCCAGAGATGCGCAGGAAGGAACTGCAGATGCTGGTTTACACCGAGGGCAGATGCAAAGCGACGGGACAGGCAGCATCTCTAGAGAGAAGGAATGGGTAGGAAGGAAATGCAGATGCCGGTTTACACCGAAGATAGGTCTGAAGAAGGGTCTCGCCCCGAAACGCCACCCATTCCTTTTCTCCAGCGATGCTGTTGCCTGTCCCACTGAGTTACTCCAGCATGTTGCGTCCAGCTCTGGTTTTTGCACAGTCTTCCGATTGTTAGATAATACATAGGAATGCTGCCGAATGATAGAAATCTAATAGAATGTCCCAAGCACGGAGATCGGCGGAAAACAGTGGGTTAACCGCACACGGTGGCTGCAATCTCTCACGCAGTCACTGATCGCATTTGCAGCTTCGGAAGGCTGCTGCAAGAAGCGACTTAATCCTCGTTCAATTAACCTTTCCCCCATAACCGGGGTCAGAAATCTGCCCAACGACCGTTTTCCCATTGGCTGTGTCTATGACTGATGGAGCCAGTCGTGGTCTGGGAACTGGGATTTTATTCTAAAATTAATTATATATATATAAGACCTTTGGAGAAAGAATTTGTCCTTGTTAGAATTTGGTCCTTTTTTAATATATATATATATTATATAAATATATATATAATATATATATTTGGTCCTTTTTTTTATTATATAATATAACCACAACGATTCAATATATTTAAAAAAACGACCCAATTCTCAAATTAAGGCAAAAAAAAAACCCCAACTCACAAGACCGTGTCAAGAAGGGGTAGTCTTAGAGTTTATCGCGGTTCTGACAGAAAAGCAGACAGAATGGGTTGGGGGAAGGGTTATGACTGGTACAAATGACCTTGAATGAGGGGTTGGGGGAGAGATGCTGACTGCATTTTAATTTGCCACTAAGGAGTTTAAAGAGGGGGCAGGCAGGCTTTGAGTACTGCAGCACAGAATCATGCCGCCAGATTTTTCTCCCAGCAAGTAAATGTCCCCGTCTTTCTGCTCCCTGCTCTGCTATGCCATCTATCTGGCTATCCACCACCCTCCTCCCTCTGATCCCCATAACCGTCTGCAAAGTGTGGTTTGAGTGTAGTGTGAACCTCGGAGAACGGGGAGATGTGGAGAATCCCTCCCTCCGGCCTCTCGTTCACTGTTTTTCGCCCTTTCCCCATTTCACCCGCTCACCCCAAGGTCGGGCTATGCGTGCGCCGGCGACGTGTAGATGTGTAGATGCCGCAGCCCTTGTTGTGCATTCACAGCCTAAACTGCAAAGGCCGGCAGGAGACAGACTCTGCTCCTTATGAGGGTTACACAAAAAGCTGGAGAAACTCAGCGGGTGCAGCAGCATCTAAGGAGCGAAGGAGATAGGCGACGTTTCGGGCCGAAACCCTTCAGGGCCTGTCCCAGCAGCATGCAACTCCATGCGATGAGCGCGACCTAACGTGGTCGCTTGAGCCGTCTGGCGTCGCGGGGCCGGTCCCACTTCGATCGCCGGAGCCGTGCGGAATTGTGCGGAGTTCCTCCCAACATCGCGCGGGGCTCCGAAAAACTGACCATGTTCAAAAATTCCCAGCGGCAATGGCTTGTGGGCTCGCAGTCGCCTCGACACATTACACACCACCTCGACGTCGTGCATCCGTGACCCTCTCTGTCGGTGCCTCCGTGACCCTCTCTGTGTGTGCCTCTGTGCCCCTCTCTGTGTGTCCCTTTCTGTCCTGGCGAACTTACCTTTAAGACTTCGCTCCAAGTTCGCCTCACTTTGCGCTGCGATGCGCCACTCACCCCACCTCCGCGCGGCCCCCGCTGCCGGTTTGATCGCGCTCAACGCATGGAGTCGGCTGCTGGTAGGACAGGCCCTTTCTTCAGACTATGAACCAGCTTCCCTTCAATGAGAATCCACAAGCTCCACTTCACACTTTATTTTCTCCCGTTTGTCATTTGTATATCGGCAATTAGTGGCGCTGAATACACTAGTGACTACCCTTCCACCCTGGCTTACAATACAAGGCCAAATTCTATTAGCCTCCAAATGACCCGCTGTACCTAAAATACCAAACTCGCCGTTTCATACAGTAGTTTCAGACTTATTTTGTTTATTCTGTTTATTTTGTACCACAACATTTTGTAGTCCTAAATGTTTAAGAAGGAACTGCTGGATGCTGGAAAATTGAAGGTAGACAAAAATGCTGGGGAAACTCAGCGGGTAAGGCAGCATCTATGGAGCAAAGGAAATAGGCAATGTTGCCTATTTCCTTTTGCCATTGCCTGTGGAGCAGCATTTTGTAGTCCTACTCCATTTTATCACCTCCTCCACAGCCAACAATGAACCATTGTGGGCTCCTTGGGCACCAGTGCCGGTTCTAATTGTTATGTACCTTTTCATGCCTCTAGTTTCCCTCTTCCCTGACTCTCAATCTGAAGAAGGGTCTCGACCTGAAACGTCGCCTATTCCTTCTCTCCAGAGATGCTGCCTGACCCGCTGAGTTACTCCAGTATTTTGCATCCATTTAAATAGTAACTTACTTTTGAATTCTTCCTTCCAAAATGGGTCATTTCAAATGTTTTCCACTTTATTCCCATATTGTTTGATTCTTCGCATAAGCAAAAGTCTATGTTTGAACTCTCTGTTTGAATGAAATCAATGTCTAAGCCTCCATAGCCCTCTGAGAAAGATTCACCAAACTGGTGCAAAGAATAGTTGGCTCATTTAAATCCCAAATGCCTTCAACTTATTTTGATGCAGGGACTCCAATTTCTGGACTCTGCAGCCAAGAGAAAAATCATTTTCCAATTTCCTATCGAGCTATTAAAAGATTGTTTTTACAACCGCTCATTATTCTAAACTCCAAAGAGAGTAGGGGTGACATTCTCAATCTATCCCATAGGATATACTTGTCTCAGAAATCAGTGTGATGAATCTTTGCTACACTCTCTTTATCAAAGTATGATCCTTTTTCCAGGTGAAGAGATCAAAATGGCACACAATATGCCAGGTGTGTGCTCAACGTGGTCTAACATAATTGGAGGGAGATATGAGTATTGGTGTTAGTTTATTATTGTCATGTGTACTGAGATACAGTGAAAAACATTGCTTGCATGCTATCCAGTCATACTTAGCATGCATGAATACAATCAGGCCATATTCAAGTACAACAGGTAACGGCAGAGGTAAAAGAGCAGAGTGCAGAACATGGTGTTACAGTGTCAATGTTAAATACAGAGAAAGTGTAGATGATAAAAAAGTGCAGTAGCCGCAAAGAGGTAGGTAGGAAGATCAGGACTATACACTTAGGTTATGGGAGGACCATTCAGTAGTCTGACAATAGCGCGGAAGAAGCTGCTCCTGAATCTGGTGTTACGTGCTTTCATGTTTTTGTATCTTCTGCCTGATGAGAGAGGAGAGGAGTGTAAGTGTTCCTTGATCATATTGGTTGCTTTCTCAAGGCAACATAAAATATTGATGGAATCAGTAGGGGGGAGGCTGCTTCATGTGATGAATTGGCCTATATCAATTCTATATGTTTATGCTTGCACTAAAATCTTCTTGCAATCCAGACCAAACGTGCCATCGTCTTCGTAGCTGCGGGCTCTTTGTGAGTTGTCAGATATTTAACACTTCCCAAACTAGCACCATTTAACAAATACTCGGGATTTATGTTTTGTTTTGCTGATTTGTATAACGTCATTTTTCTGCAATGCGCTGCATTTGCCACTTGTCACCTTGTCTATGTCCTCCTGAAACTTTTTTTTCTGTACTCAACACATCTCATAGCCTACAAATATAGAAACAAAGAACTGCAACTGCATATCAAAGATAAACACAGAGTGCTGGAGTACCTCTGTGGATCAGGCAGCATCTCTGGAGTAATGTCTGAAGAACGGTCACAACCTGAAACATCACATACTTTTTTTCTTCAGAGATGCTGCCTGACTATCTAAATGGCGTCAAGCTGGGAAAAGGGGACGTTCAACGGGATCTGGGGGTCCTTGTACATCAGTCTGTGAAAGTAAGCATGCAGATACAGCAGGCAGTGAATAAAGCAAATGGCATGTTGGCATTATGACAAGCGGTATGGAATATAGGAGCAAAGAGGTCCTTCTGCAGTTGTACAGAGCCCTAGTGAGACCACACCTGGAGTACTGTGTGCAGTTTTGGTCCCCTAATTTGAGGAAGGACATTCTTGCTATTGAGGGAGTGCAGCGTAGGTTTACAAGGTTAATTCCCGGGATGGCGGGACTGTCATATGCTGAGAGAATGGAGCAGCTGGGCTTGTACACTCTGGAGTTTAGAGGGATGAGAGGGGATCTCATTGAAACATATAAGATTGTTAAGGGCTTGGACACACTAGAGGCAGGAAACATGTTCCAGATGTTGGGAGAGTCCAGAACTAAGGGCCACAGTTTAAGAGTAAGGAGTAAGCCATTTAGCACGGAGACAAGGAAACACTTTTTCTCATAGTGAGTGGTGAGTCTGTGGAATTCTCTGCCTCAGGGGGCGGTGGAGACGGGTTCTCTGGATGCTTTCAAGAGAAAGCTAGATAGGGCTCTTAAAAATAGTGGAGTCAGGGGATATGGGGAGAAGGCAGGAACGGGGTACTGATTGGGGATGATCAGCCATGATCACATTGAATGGCGGTGCTGGCTCGAAGGGCCAAATGGCCTACTGCACCTATTGTCTAGTGTCTATTGTCTATTGACCCACTGAGTTACTCTGGCATTTTGTGACTATCTCATAGTCTACAAAGTTTAGTGCTATCAGCAAAGTTAGGAATATTTAATTTGGTCTCCTCTGCCAAATTGTTCATGTAGATTGTGAATAGCTGTGGCCCAAGCAATGCTGTGAAATATTATCTTAGGAAGCAGTTTAGAGGATGTTCAGAAGAGTGATCCTAAGTATAGAAGGTTCGGCATTTGAGGAAAGTTGTACACATTGGGTCTGTACTTATTACAGATTAGGAGAAGGCGGGACCACATGTGATTCTGAGTGGGGTGGACAGGGTAAAACCAGAAGGAATGTAGGTGTAGAGGGCATATCTTAAAATAAGCGGGTGCCCTTTTAAGATTTAGAAGGGGAAAAAAATTATTCTCTGAAAGAGCTGTGAGTGTTTAGAACTTCCGGACCTAGAGAGCTAAAGGGATGGAATTCTTGCATATATTCAAAGCTGAAGGTGATATATTTTTAATCGGTATGGTAATATAGCAGGAAAGTGGACTTGATGTAAGTTGGATCGGCATTGATCTTATCAAAAGGCAGAGCAGGTCAAGCGATTGTATGGCCTACTGTTTCTATTTAGTCATACATCATGGAAACAGGCCCCTCAGCCCAACTTGCCCATGCCCACCAAGATGCTCCTTCTGCACTCGTCCTACCTGCTTGCCTCTAAACCTTTCCTATCCATGTGGCGGTCCAAATGTCTTTTAAATGTCACCGTAGTACCAATGATTTATTATGATTCTTTGGTCTTATGGTATCCTACTAGTCTTCGGATAACAGAAGGATCTGCTACTTTGTACTTATCATTTCCTTTCTGTTCTCCAACTCTCTGTTTATGCTAGCACAGTATATTACCCTTTATCCCACATGGTGTAAGTTTATCCAACCATTTTGCGGGACCCTACAAATCCTAAAATGCCATGTTTATGATTCTTTCTCATATATTCTACTAGATATATCACCAAAGATCGCAACAGATCACTTCCGTGTTGACTCCGTACAATTATATCATTATTTGACAGTTATCACATCCTCAAAAATAGATTTCTCGCATTTTTGCAACAACTATTGTCAAATTCATATTCTGTTAAATCACCAATATCTCTCTTCCTTCATTCTTAAATAGCAGGTTCACATTTACTAGCTTCTAATCGGCTGGAGCCATTGCAAGAACTATTGGATTGAGCTGAGCTTTTTTCCCCAATCTTTCTATTTCTTTAAATCTGACTTTGACCTCTTGGCCTCTTCTGGATCACTGGCTTTGCCTCTTTGCTTTTGGCTCTGTTCCCATCTTATCTCCCTCTGTCTGCCTCCTCCTCAACTGATTTATCTTGATTTTGCAAATCAAACCTTCGGGAGTATATTAAAATCTGCATCTGAAAAAGAAGTTGATATTCTTTTGTCAGCCAGTTTTCTTTCCCCCATTTCCTCAGCTTCATAGGTTTATGAAAGGGTCTCGACCCCATGCATCAACTATCCGCATTCTCTAGAGACGCTGCCTGACCCGTTCAGTTACTCCAGCACTTTGTGTCTTTTTTGTGAACCAGCATCTGCAGTTCGTTGTTGCTACATTCCATAATTTTTAGACGTGGTTCCACTGTATTACTGCTCTTTGGTAAGTTTCATAAGTAACCGTTCTTTGTTGAGCCCATTGAGGAATTGGGTTTTGGTAGAATTTTTCTCTCCAGTTTCATAATATAATCCAAGATTCCTGAACATTTCAGCCTTGTTCTTGTCTCCCCCAGCCCACCATCAAAGAGCACGAGTTCTGGAATGCAATTGCAATGTGTCCCACGAGTACTTGTTCCACAGCCAGTTGGCTAACCAGAGGCTGATTTTCAAAACTGGCACCAGAATCCATTGGCATCTTCAGCCAAGAGACCAGAAAATTAGGGAAGATATATCTCATGAATTCTCTTCATAAAGAAAAGTTTGGTGGAATGAGTGATGTGGCATGGTGCTGTCACTGTGAAACTTGGAATATTTCCTTGTAAGGGAGGTAAATTCACAACCTTTTCTGTTTAATGAACCTCTCGATTTCAATGATATGGAGAGCTAGGAGTCACTGAGTAATTAAGATTATCAGGGCATTCATAATCATATTTTACATGACACAGGAGGACATAGGAATCCCATTATTCCCCAAAGTATTTCCCAATAGTTTTTCCTCACATGCCCATCATTCCCTGATTCACCTACCACTAACCTACAATGGAGGCAGTTATTAGTCACCTAGTATCTATCCAGAACGTTATACATGATTAGAGGAGCAGGGCATAACCCGAATACCTAGAATGCTTTCTATCACCGTTCACTAAGGTAGGATGTAGAGGCGGGAGAGGTAATGGACAAGGGAGAGGTAATGGGCAAGGTCAAATGTTTTAGGTAGGACGTGAATGATTTGCCTGGTCCTGATGACCCGCAAAGTGGGCCCGGACATTGTGGAAGGATTTGCTTCCAATCCTCCCTTGAATCTCTTAGTGAGGGAGAGGTGTAAGTGGATTGGAAAGTGCGAAACATGACTCCTTCATTCAAGAAAGAGTAAGAGGATATTCCCGGGGACTACAGTCCATTCATGTTAAAATTAAACATGGGCATTTGGGCTTGAGAAACAGAAGTGCAAAGATACAGAAGTTTTATCAAGCTCTATTTTGGCGAGTTCCAGAGCATTATATCCAGATTGGCCGCCTCGCATTAGCAAGGGTGTAATAGTCCATACAGGTACTGGTGCGGCGGAGCGACTCACGTTGCAGCGGCCCCTACAGCCTGTCTGTGTGTTTTTTTAAATTTTTTGTCTAGTTAAATGTAGTTGTGCGTGTTTTTTTTGGTACTGTTTCTAACTGTGTATATGTGGGGGGTGGGGATGGGGAGGGGGAAACTTTTAAAATCTCTTCTCTGCACGGGAGACCCGACCTTTTCCCTGTCGGGTCTCCGTTGTCGTTGGGGCCTAGTACCGTGGAGCGGCCTCCGACCGGGACGACCTGGGGGCTCCAGTCACGGAGCCTGCGGAGCTGCAGACTTACCATCGTGGGGCTGGCCGGTCTCGGAGCGTGGGGAGCGGTGGTGGCTCGCTGCTGCGGCCCGACCCCAGGGCTCCAGCTCCAGCTCCGGCTGCGGCCCGACTCCGGAGCTCCAGCTCCAGCTGCAGATTACTGCCGGTGGAATGTCGGGATATCGGGAGCTCGCGGGTCCGGGTGGGAGACCGCTCTCCGGAGCTCCCGCAACGCAACTTCTCCCGCCCGTGTCGCGGGGATGGAACGACCTGGAGCGAGGCTGTACATCGCCCAGCGCGGCTTTAATGGCCGCGGGACATTCCAGCGCCAACTTTGTGACTTTTGGGCCTAGAGCGGGGCCGTACATTGCCAGGCGCGGCCTTAAATGGCCGTGGGACTTAACATCGCCCGCCTGGGGCTTCGACATCGGGAGAGAAATGGTGCGGGGGAGAGAGAAGAACTTTGCCTTCCATCACAGTGAGGAGGAGGTTCACTGTGATGGATGTTTGTGTGAATTGAATTGTTTGTGTGTTTTTTTATGAATTGTTCTGTTTGTATGGCTTGTAGAAACGGAGTTTCGTTTGAGCCTGTCTGAGGTTCGAATGACAAGTAATAAAATCTAATCTAATCAAATCAAATCAAGGTAGGTTTGTGGCACAGTTTTGCCAGAACATTTCCACAGCTGAGGGATTTTAGCTTGAAGATTAGTTTGGAGAAGCTGAAATGTTCTCCTTAGAGCAAAGGAGACAGTGTGAAGATTTGACGCAGGCAGTTGCAGAGACTGCTGACTAAGGAGGGCAAGACTCCGTCCTGTTTCCCTCTCCCTGAGGAGGCCCAGAAATTGGTGTTAGACCCACATGTCCAAGACATTTAACCGGTTCTAATTGTTTACCAGCAATCACAAAAATGTGTACACTAGTTCTGTTTACAGATACAGCGTGGAAACAGGCCCTTTGGCCCACCGAGCCCACGCTGACCAGCGATCCCCGCACACTACCACTGTCCTGCGCACTAGGGACAATTTACAATCTTTACCGAAGCCAATTAACCTACAAACCCGCACGTCTTTGAAGTGTGGGGAGAAACCGGGGGAAGACTCATGCAGTTACGGTGAGGACATACAAACTCCGTACAGACAGTACCAGTGGTCAGGATCGAACCCGGGTCTCTGGTGCTGTGAGGCAACGACTCTACCGTTGCCCAATTGTGGGTCAGGCACATTTGGCAAGAGAGATGTTGGTCATTGGAACAGGGGCTGTCGAATTTGCCCGACTGGCATAAAGCTAGCATCTGCTGAGGTGCAGAAGGAGGGGAAATTGAGTAAAGGAGTATTTATACGGATGATTGTCCTTTTGCAGCCGGGGACCAACATAGCTATTCCCCGATGCGCTTCTCTCTCCCAATGGGCGGCCATTATTGGCTGTGCTCCCAGTTTGCCCTTGAGGTGCTTTGTTTATCTCCACATTGTTTTATCAATTTCCAATCATTACATAAGCAAGCGTATTCAACTTCCCTGGAATAATGTGGGGGAGGACGGGAGGGGGGTGGGGGCAGTGTGTTGAGGAGAGGTGTTAATGTAATTGGAAAGTTTACAGACTCCAAAAGTCACTCTTCTCTCCCCAGTGACCTGGCCTCCAAGGGATAGTTTGCATCTGTTTTCTCTATCTGTGCCTATAGCAAGCTAATTAAACATTTACTGTACCTCAGCAGTAATTGATAGCTTTGGTCCTTTTTTAATTGGGTTAACAGCTGTTGTTTGGAATGATGCGATAATTATCAGCTACTGTCTCTCGCCAAGGCTAATTAAACTCGCAGGAAGAGGAACGTTGCAGAGTGCCATCAGTGTGAGAGTGGGGACCATCAGCTGAACCCTGGTCTGGGAGCAAACATGGGGTGTACCCCCTCTCCCCTGGCCTCACGCTGGGTTGCTATTGCAAGAAACTAACCAATCTCCGAAGGTGCACCCCTCTCTTTCTCTCTCCCTTTTATTTGCTATGCTTTTAGCCATCTAGCCTGCAGCTCTGCAGAGCAATGCTTCAACCTCTCGATCTTTAACCTCCCGTTCCTTATTTTGAGTCTTTAAGTTGCCCTTAAAGCTTACTTCTACGACTAAATTGATTAATAAATGGAATCGCCGTTCGTTTATGTTGTGTGTGAATTGCTGATCATGTTTGCATGCACACAATCTATGAAGATAATTCAATGGTTTTAAAGCAGTTTGGATTACCCTGCAGAAGGTACAATATCCATCGGCAGCTTACTGGGTTTCCCATTTCTGTGTTTCTTTCCAGTATTGCATTTTATTTCCAACATTGAATTTTGTCTGCTGTATCATTCCGTCGCATAGGAATGAAACATTATAGTAAGTAACGGAGGCATTAGGACAGTGTTGACCAATACATTGACCACGAGACTCATGTGGCTATTTCAAGATCTGGTTGTGGCTAATGGCATTACTGATTAATACATTCAAAGGCCAAATTAATAGGCAGTGTTATTGGTCTTGTAATCTCAGTATTCTATTCTGCATTTATTTGAGTGGACTTTAACATTTTTGCACAATTGATAGGAAAATGAAAAGATACTGAATAGTTTCTCATTAGCATGAGTGCTTCACTTTGCTGGTTAATGTAAGATGATAAATGTTTGAAATGGTAATGTGTGAAATACATTTAACTGCATTGTGTCTCAGGTTCTTTATACTAAATTGGTTTAGTTTAGTTTAATTTTTAGTTTTAGTTTAGTTTAGTTACTTAAGATTAGAGATACAGCGTGGAAACAGGACCTTCGGCCCAGCGAGTCCATGACGACTATTAATCACCTGCACAGAAGATCTGTTTTCCCAGTTTTGCACCCTACACACTAGAGGGACAATTTATAGAAGCCAGCTAACCTGCAAATATGCACGTCTTTGGAACGTGAAGGAAACCGGAGCACCCAGAGAGAACCCACGTGGTCACAGGGAGAATGTACAAACTCCACACCAACGGTACTCATAGTCAGGATCGTACAAGGGGCTCTGGTGCTGTAAGGCAACAACTGTACTGTTGAGGAGCACACAAATGGATCAGGTTACCTATTATAATTTGGACACAATGATGTCAGGGAAAAGTTAAGAGTCAAGTGAAGAATGTGTTATTGTCATATGTCCCGAAACAGAACAATAACATTCACACTTGCAGCAGCACAACAGATATATAAACATAAGATAGACCCAAAAACCTGGAGTAACTCAGCGGGACAGGCAGCATCTCTGGAGAGAAGGAATGGGTGATGTTTCAGGTGGAGACCCATCTTCAGACTGGTTAGGGATAAGGGAAACAAAAGATGTAGACAATGATGTGGAGAGAACAGTGATTGAAACGATATGCAAAAAAAGTACCGACGATAAAGGAAACAGGCAATTGTTAACTGTTTAACAATTTAGTGACTCGGATTTAAAGAAAATTCAATTTAAGCTGATTTATGACAAAAGGTCCTCTGTGTGTGTGTGTGTGTGTGTGTGTGTGTGTGTGTGTGTGTGTGTGTGTGTGTGTGTGTGTGTGTGTGTGTGTGTGTGTGTGTGTGTGTGTGTGTGTGTGTGTGTGTGTGTGTGTGTGTGCGTGCATACGTGCGGGTGTGTGTGTGTGTGTGTGCGCGTACGTGTGGGTGTTTGTGTGTGTGTGTGTGTTTCTCAAGAGAGAGTTCGATTTAGGCTAAGGGAATCAAGGGGTATGGGGAGAAAGCCGGAACGAGGTTCTGATTTTGGATGATCAGCCATCATCATATTGAATGGCGGTGTTGGCTCGAAGGGCCGAATGGCCTACTCCTGCACATATTTTCTGTTTCTATGCATGTATGTGTGGGAATTTTTATGTGCAATTATTTTTTTGAGATACAGCATGGAAACAGGCCCTTCGGCCCACCAAGTCCACACCGACCATCGATCACCCATACGCTGGCTATATATTATCCCACTTTCGCATCCTACATACTCCAGGGATCAATGTACAGAGGCCAATTAACTGCTGAGTTGCTTCAGCATTATGTGTCTACCTTCCGCTGAGCTACTCAAGCATTATGTGTCTACCTTCGATTTAAACCAGCATCTGCAGTTCTTTCCTACACAACCTACAACTCTGCACGTCTTTGGCATGCGGGAGGAAACCAGAGTGTCCTGAGTAAACGCATGCGGAAAAAAATCCTCTAGTCAGGATCAAACCCGGGTCTTTGGCACTGTAATGCCCCTGTCCCACTTAGGAAACCTGAACGGAAACCTCTGGAGACGCCAGAGGTTTACGTTCAGGTTTCCTAAGTGAGACAGGGGCATAAGGCAGCTGCTCTGCCGCTGCGTCACCTTGCTGCCCTAATTGATCATCTATAATTTGTATAGTGCTGAGCTGTCATGAATATTGATCTTATTATTTCCTATATCTGTGACCTCTATCATCTAGAGAACAAGAGGATCCAGATGCAAGGGAACACCTCAACCTATAACTTACCCAACAAGTCATCACACAAAATCTCAACCTGAAAATGACTCAGCGATCCCTGGGTCTGTGCTGGAACACTCTAACCAGCAGGGCTGTGGACATATATTCTCCACAATGATAATTTGGAACTGTCCATAAAAGATGGCCTTGCCAGTGAATTACGCATTCCATAAATAAATAAAGGTCTCTGGTCTTTGATATTGATACATTTTGGGTACTTTCCCAACTTGGAGTTGCCAGATATCCTTTGGTGTCATCTCCAAGGAGTCTATCGTCTTAACCGTGAGTGTCAGTAAAATATTCTACTCTGTGGGGTATCATAGCTAATCTGAATTCATCTGATCTTTGGGGTGGCATTGGCCCAGTGGTCGAGTTGCTGCCTTACAGCGCCAGAGACCCGGGTTCAATCCTGACTACGAGTTCTGTCTGTGCGAATTTTGTACATTCTCCTTGTGACCGTGTGGGTTTTCTCCAGGTGCTCGGGTTTCCTCTCACACGTATAGATTTGTAGGTTAATTGGCATCAGCAAGTTGTAAAAATTGTCCCAAGTGTGTAGGGTAGTGCTAGTGTGTGGGGGTGATCACTGGTCTGTGTGGACAGTGGAACAAAGGGTCTTGTTCTCTGCATCTTTAAGGTCTAAAGTCTAAATCTATACATGGGGTTCATTTCCCTCTTTTTAATACCAGCAATATCACTGGATTGTGGGGGTTAAGAGGGCCAAATCAATGGAAAAGATCAGGGCTTTTAGGAAGCCCACTTTGTGTGTCTCCTGCAGTCTTTTCATGGCTGTTCAAGTTCAGTGAGGTGTAGT
This sequence comes from Okamejei kenojei, assembly GCA_035221665.1. NCBI lineage: Eukaryota > Metazoa > Chordata > Chondrichthyes > Rajiformes > Rajidae > Okamejei > Okamejei kenojei. The sequence goes on from CM069157.1 coordinate 10,162,118, forward strand.
CAGACCCATCCTGATCTCATCAACTGAGAATAACCTTCACAGGCATTTGAGCGTCTGCTACAAATTAATCCTCATTAAAAAAAAATTTGAGTGAAAGTTAAAGGGCCTGTCCCACTAAACGAGTTTACCCAAGAGCTCTCCCGAGTTTAAAAAAATCAAACTCGTGGTAAGCACGTAGAATGTACGTAGCGGGTACGTCGGAGCTCGGGACGTCTCTTAGCGGCTTGTAACGCTAACGGCAGGTACTCGGGAAACGTGGTAAGCTCGTGAAGTTTTTTCAACATGTTGAAAAATGTCCACGAGAGCCCCGAGTACCTACGAGCGGCTATTACCGTAATTCTCCGAGTTCGAATCAGGGGAAACTCGGGAGAACTCTTGAATTACCTCGTACAGTGGGACAGGCCCCATAACTCAACAGCCAGACTGGGGATTTGAGTATCAGAATAAAGTCTAATTACATAAAACCATGGTGAAACCATATCTGGAATAGTACGTATATATCTGGTCTCCCTAGCTCAAGAAGGATAGATATGATATATGGACTGCGTCAAAGTTAAACCACCTTGATTCCTGGAATGGCAGGGTTGTCACACGAGGAGAGATTAAGTAGACAGGGCCTTATTGAGAGTCTGTTCAAGAAGTAACTGCAGATGCAGGAAAATCAAAGGAAGACAAAATTGCTGGGGAAACTCAGCGGGTGCGGCAGCATCTATGGAGCGAAGGAAATAGGCAACGTTTCAGGTCGAAACCCTTCTTCTGATGCTGCCGCACCCGCTGAATTTCTCCAGCAATTTTGTCTACCTTATTAAGAGTCTGATGTTTAAGGGCACTTTAGTTGTTTGGTCTGCGCTGGTAAACTGTGACATAGATAAGACAAAAGAGGGTGAGCAGCTTGGGTGCAAATTGAAAAACAGAACCAGAAAGGTAACAAGCGCTGGATGACTCTCTCAGCTGCACGCAAATTGGCATGGGGTCAATCAGGTCAGAGAATTAATTATGCATCTAAAAGATTGGTGTGGGAGGAATGAACTTCAATTCATGGGGCATTGGCATTGGTACTAAGGAAAGAGCAGAAACAAAGATGTGCAGATGCTGATTTACACCAAAGATAGACACAAAGTGCTGGAGCAACTCAGCGGGTCAGGCAGCATCTCTGGAGAAAAAGGATGGGTGAGCCATCGGTTGGGTTGGGTTGAGACCCTTCTTCTGAAGGAACATCCTGACCTGAAACGCCACCCATCCTTTTTCTCCGGAGATGCTGCGTGACCCGCTGAGTTACTCCAGCACTCTGTATTAATTTGAGGAAGGAGTGGGTCTTTGTGCCAGGATGGGTTTCACCTAATTCTGTGATGAGGGAATTGAACAGTTAGGATTATAGATAAAGCTTTAAACTTAATAGTCAGAGCAGGGTCTGGTGAGAGGAAATTTAGAAAGTTAAAGACAGGAATATTTGACACATGGACCAAATTAACAGTAATAATGTGAAGAAATAATTTATGTTAGACATAGATAGACACAAAGTGCTGGAGTAATTTAGGTGCGTCTGACTGCATCTCTGGAGAACATGGATAGGTGACGTTACAGGTTGGAACCCTTCTTCAGACCCACAACATTGCCGATCCATGTACTCCAGAGATGCTGCCTGACCTGCTAAGTTGCTCTAGCACTTTGTGTCTATGTTTGGTATAAACCAACACCTGCAGTTCTTATAATTATATATAAAGTAATTATATTAGACATAATTTATTTAAATCAGTATCTTGAAGAACCAGTGAAGAAAGTGACAATTTTAAATGTGTTTTGTGCTTTGAGAAAGAGTTAATTTATAATCTGATGTTAAAAGACACTTTGGGGAAGAAGAATCATAATTAGATAGAATTTTATATAAAGATTGAAAGTGACTTTATTCAATCTGAAATCAGGAATGGAGCATGCAATGGCAAAGATAGATTGGGAAAATATGTTGAAAAGAATTGCTAAATAAGCAATAGTTTAAATTTAAAGTACAAAACCCAACGGAAAAAGTGATTCCATTTTAGTTCAAAAAATAAGCGAAAAACAGACTTATATCATAAAAAACTAAATTTTAAGTTGTCAAAATGAGCATGGAGAAAATTTCAGTCTATTGCAAAGAGGGATCCTCTCCCCTCTCCTAACTCTCAGTCTGAAGAAGGGTCTCGACCCAAAACGTCACCTATTCCTTTTCTCCAGAGATGCAGCCTGACCCGCTAAGTTACTCCGGCATTTTGTGTCTATCTGAGAGGGGGTCAAGACATTGATAAAGGAAGAGAAAGGAGAGAAGAAGAGGAACCGGACAACACATATGAAAACAGGCCATAAAATCTTCTATAGATAAGTAAAAAGAGACAGGTTAGAAATGTTAATGTAAGAAATCAAAGGTAATCCCACAGTTTAAGAAAGGAGGGAGAGGGTAAATGACCCTAACAGGCCAATTGACCTAAATCAGTGGTCAGGAAAAATGCTGGGATCTATGTTAGCTAGCTCAGAGCACTTGGAAGATAATAATAGTACTAGGCTGTGTCAATATGGATTTATGAAAAGTAAATCACATTCACCATGTCTAAGTTATTGGATATATGTAGTTATAGACTGTGGCACAGAGAGGTTGAGGCAGTCTGAAACTTTGTGCTCTTTGAAAAGAATAAGTTAAAGTCAATTGCAAACAAATTTCAGAAGAAATGTCTAACCAACTCAAGAAAGTTTGAACTGTGCTGATAACTCCTGGTGATTTTTGAAAGCTGTAATTGTGTACGAGCTTTAAGCCTCTTGGATGTGTTGAGACTGAGGCTTATGGTTCTTTTTACGCAGGTCTGGATCAGACCATGAGTATTGACACTTGGAACCGATTGGTAAGATCAAAGATCAGATGAACATTGTTCGACAGATGACTTAGACAGATGGAGGGACATATCCTCATTGGTGAGTTCCATTGTCATTTACTTTACACTATGTTGAAGAAAGGATTGTTGATTATGTTAAATATAAAAATAACCGTCAGGTTTACTTAATGAGTTGAAAATAACTAAATAAGCAATAGTTAACATTTGAAGTACAAAACCCAATGGGAAAAGTGATCTATTGTTAAAGGCTGGGTAAAAGGAATTCCATTTCAGCTGCTTTAAGTAATTGTGAGGATATATTGATATTGATCTCAAAAGATGTATTAGGAACTAGGTATCAGCATGTTGACCAATGAAGACCCCTTGTTAGGTATTCAGCTGAATATCTATCTATCCATGTACCCATAAATCATATCAATAACCAGATACCAATCTAATAGCCACTGAGTCACTCAGATGGCTGCCATTACATCCAATCACCCAACTCTGACATTAATAACGGCTTGCGTTTACAATGCATTGTAAAATAACACAAGGGGCTTTCACAGGAGCTGGTCTGAGGAGAGGAGGTTTGTGAGGAATATGAATGGGTTTTGGGTGCTGCAAGGTTCTGCATTATGAAGCAAAATGTATCATTGTGCCCATCAGCAGGTCTAGTAAAGGTAATAAAAAGGGATGGCCTTAAAGTAGAAGGTATAGGGCGGAGAATGTTTGGAGAGTAGCGATGCAGCGTGTAAACAAGCCCTTTGGCCCACTGAGTCCATGCCGACCATAGCACACTAGTTCTATGTTGTCCCACTTTCGCATCCTACATGCTAGGGGCAATTTACAGAAGCCAATAAACCTACAAACCTACATGTCTTTGGAGTGTGGGAGGAGACCGGAGCACCTGGAAAAAACCCACTTGGTCACGGGGAGAATGTTCAAACTCCATTCAGACAGCACCCGTAGTCAGGATCGAACCCGGGTCTCTGGTGCTGTGGGGCTGTTAGGAAGAGAAACCCAGAGCTTGGGGACATGTTGCAGAATTCCTGACTGCCAGTAATGACGTAAAGGAGAGAGGGGCATGGAAGAGGAGCATAGAGGCTGCAGGAGGTTACAGAGGCAGGGAAGCCTTGGAAGGATTTTTGTTTAGTTTATTGTCACATGTACTGAATCACAGTGTAAAGCTGTTGTTGCGTGCTATCCAGTCAGCAGAAAGACAATCCATGATTACAATCGAGCCATCCACAGTGCACAGATACATGATAAAGGTATACACAGTATACCTCAGGAATCGCGAGCTCTGTGATGTGAAGTCCACTGGATGCCAACTATTTGATGTTAGGCCTCAGTGCGGACGGAGATGCTATATGACGTAAGAGATTAGAAAAGGTCTCCAAAAGTATACACAGTATACACAGTGTACAGATACATGATAAAGGGAATAATGTGAATAACGTTTAGTGCAAGATAAAGTCCAGTAAAGTCCGATCAAAGATAGTCTGAGGGTCTCCAATGAGGTAAATAGTTGCTTAGGACTGTTCTCTAGTTGTTGGTAGAAAGGTTCAGTTGCCTGACAACAGCTGGGAAGAGATTGTCCCTGAACCTGCAAAGAGGGTGCGTTTTCTATATTTTTTATACCTTTTGCCCGATGGGAGTGGGGAGAAGAGAGAGTGTCCAGGGTGCGACTCATCCTTGGTCATGCTCCTGGCCTTGCCGTGGCAGCGTGAAGTGTCGATGGAGTCAATGGAAGGGAGGTCGGTTTGTGCAATGGCCTGGGCTGCGTCCACAATTTTCTGCAATCTCTTGCGGATTTCAACATGAGAATGGGAATATGGCTTCGCCCCTTTACACATAAACCGGCCAGCCCCTCTGGAGAGCTGTAATCACACAGCCACTTCTCAATCCCCCCCCCCCCCCACCCCACCCCCACTGCTCTTTTGTCTTGGTCACACTTGACTGAGAACAGAGGTCAGGAAGAGACCATTACTTTGCTGCATGCAATCATGTATCAGTGATTTATTCATCAGCCCTGGGTGTGCCAGCTGCATGAATTCACAATGTCACCAACACTGCGAGTAGTCAAGGAACTGCTCCTTTATTTTTATTTTCTATATATCTCATTTATCTCTCCATCTTTATTTAGTCCAAAATCTCTCTTCATCCTACTCCCAATTTCTATCTCTCTCTGTCATTTCCATCTGTTTTTTATCATGTGTCAGTTCAATGATTCAATGATATTTTATTGTCACATGTACACAGTGAAATGTTTTGTTTTGCGTATGACCTGGTAAAATCATACAGCAGCCCTCACCTAGGCTGTACACAAGAGTCGTTGGATGAAATATAAAATTAAGGTCTTGGCTGCTCTCTTAGATAGACATAAGCGATCCCACAGTACTCTTTCGATGTCTGAATGGGATAGATTCTCCAGTCTTCTACTGCCCAAAATTAGTCACTTGCTGAAGACCACCGGGTGGCGCCAGCCATGGCTGCCTCGCCAACAGTCTGTCTGTCTGTCCCTTCCTTTCTTGTTGTTTTTTTAGTATGAATCAGAATCAGAATCACACTTTATTCGCCAAGTATGTTTTGCAACGTACAAGGAATTTAATTGGCCAGGTCAGTCATACTACTAAAAGTAACAGACTCAAAAACACATTTTAACATGAACATCCACCACAGTGACTCCTACACATTCCTCACTGTGATGGAAGGCGAAATAAAGTTCAAGTCCTTCCCTTAGTTCTTCCTAAGGTAAGAACCTGAAAAAAAAAGTTTCCCCCAATCCCCCCCCCCCCACCCCCCACATAAAACAAACCGAAGAACATTAAAACAAAACTTTTAACAAACTAAAAAATAACAAAAGGAGTGAAAAGACGAACAGACTGCCGGCAGGGCTGCCATCTCCCCGGTATGTGTTAAATGTATATTTTTAGTGATCTTTAGCTTGTTTTATGTGGGGGTGGGGGTGGGGGGATCTTTTTCTAATCTCTTACCTCGACGGAGGTCGTTTCGCATCTCCGTCCACACTGAGGCCTAACATTGAGTAGTTGGCAGCCTGCGGTCAGAGCTCGCGATCCCTGTTGGGGGTCGACTTAGGGGATGCAACCGCGGGAGCTTGCGGACTTTAACATCGCGGCACACGCGTTCTCTGGTTAGAGGCCGACTTCGGGAGCTCCAAGTCGCAGGAGCTTCGACCGTCCCCGACGCGGGAGCTTCGACCGGCGGCTGTGAGAGCTTCGATCACCCCGACTGTGGATGGTCCGGCCGCCCCGACCGCGGGAGAATAAAGAGGAAGAACTTCCATTGCCTTCCGTCACAGTGAGTGAGGAACGTGGGGAGTCCGCTGTGGTGGATGTTCACGTTAATTTTTTTTTGTGTGGTTGTATGGTAATTCACATTTAACTGTACCTTAATTGGCACACGTGACAATAAAAGACCTTTGAAACCTTTGAAAAATTATTACAATTGATTATCTGCTCATGACCACAATGCTGGGAGTGGGAACTTGCTGTGGGCAAATTCTGCCATTGTCCCATCAGATATATGCATCATTGTCTATAGCGGTTTGGAATGTCTTGAAAGGAATGTGACAGACCATATGAAACATACAAACATACAAAATAGGTGCAGGAGGAGGCCATCCGGTCCTTCGAGCCAGCACCGCCATTCATTGTGATCATGGCTGATCGTCCTCTATCAAATACAAATCTTTCTTTCTCCCAACCATTTGTTTTATTCCCTCTTGTATTCTCATTCCCTCTGTCTCCCCCTCCCTCTCTTTCTCCCCTCTTTCTCCCCTCCTCTTCCCCCTTCTCTCTCCCCTTCTTTCTACCCCTCTCTCCTCCTCTCTCCCCCATCCCCATCTCTCCCCCCCTTCGCTCTTCCTCCTCTCTCTCCCTCTTCTCTCTGCCCCCCTCTCTCCCCCCCTCTCTCTCCCCCCTGCTCTCTCCCTCCTCTCTCCACCCTTCTCTCTCCCCCACCTCTCACTCTCCCCCCTCTCTACTCTCATCTCTCGCCCCCCTTTCCCACCCCAACCCCTAACTCCCGCAGTCTCTCTCTCTCTTTATCTCTAATTCTCTACTACTTTATGTCTCCGTCTTGCTCTCAATTTGTAATTTGTATCTCCCTTCATTGTTCCCTATCTCCGCATCACTCTACCTGGTCCATCTCCCCATGCCTGCCTCCGTCATGCCTTATGTTTTATTCCTCTGGACCAGGCACTCCTTCACTCCCTGCTTCTCTGTAGATATCTCTCTGGAGATAGTCTCGAGCTTTCTGTGTCACTGACTGCCGCTCTTTCCCCCGGTCTGTCTCACGGACTGTGCTTCTGCATCAGAATGACGAGCAGAGTGATTGTGTGGATGGTTTGTCAGAGCTGGTTAAGGTGATGTGGCTGCAGTGATACCTGACCCAGCGTGCCTTGGCTTGTTTGTGGCTGCCATCTGTCACAGAGTAGCTTTAGCCCAGCTTCCCTGTTGCGCAAGACCTTTTTTTTTTCCAAGCCCCAAAATACAGCCTTTTAGTGCGGGCTGTTCTCTTTTCCCCGCACAGAGTTTGGGCTCCGACGCTTCTGCCTCTCCGACTGAACGTGGAGACAAAGTCCGCCTCCTCTCCATTCCAAGCGGAAGGTTGTGCGGCATTTCAGGCTGTTTGCGTCTGAAATTAAATGAAATGGAATGATCTTTGGAAGCGTTCCAAGGCCCTTCACAGGAGAGTTCACGGATAATTCAAACTGACGCCGAGCCAAGAAGGAACAATTAAGACGGATGACCAAAGCAGTGGTCAGAAACACGGGGTTTTAAGTAACGTGTTAAAAAAGAGTAATCTGGGACATTGAACATAGAACAGGCCCTTCGGCCCACGATGCTGGTGCTGAACACAGTGTCAGATTAAACTAATCTCCTTTGATTGCTCCTGATCCATACCTCTCCATTCCCTGCATATCCCTTTGCCAATCAAGGGAGTGGAATCAAGGAGTAAGCCATTTAGAACGGAGACGAGGAAACACTTTTTCTCACAGAGAGTGGTGAGTCTGTGGAATTCTCTGCCTCAGAGGGCGGTGGAGGCAGGTTCCCTGGATGCTTTCAAGGGAGAGCTAGATAGGGCTCTTAAAGATAGCGGAATCAAGGGATATGGGGAGAAGGCAGGCAAGGGTTATTGATTGGGGACGATCAGCCATGATCACAATGAATGGCGGTGCTGGCTCGAAGGGCTGAATGGCCTCCTCCTGCACCTATTTTCTATGTTTCTATCTAAAAGCCTTTTAAATGCCACTATTGTATCTGCCTCCACCACCTTTTCACTCTACCTCGGTACACATGATAATAAACTAAACTGGAACTGAGACTGAAACCACCAGCACTGGCCGCACGTTCCAGGCACCCAACCCCCCTCTGTGTAGAACAAAAACATGTCCCGCACATTTCTTTGAAATTATGCCCCTATCACCTTAAAGCTATGCCTTAAAGAAGAGAAACCAAGAGAGTGATTTTAAGGAGGATATAGGAGATGGAGCAGAAGAACCAAGGTTGACAATAGACAATAGGTGCAGGAGTAGGCCATTTGGCACCGCCATTCAATGTGATCATGGCTGATCATCCCCAATCAGTACCCCGTTCCTGCCTTCTCCCCCATATCCCCTGACACCGCTATTTTTAAGAGCCCTATCTAGCTCTCTCTTGAAAGCATCCAGAGAACCTGCCTCCACCGCCCTCTGAGGCAGAGAATTCCACAGACTCACCACTCTCTGTGAGAAAAAGTGTTTCCTTGTCTCCGTTCTAAATGGCGTACCCCTTATCCTTAAGCAGTGGCCCCTGGTTCTGGACTCCCCCAACACCGGGAACATGCTTCCTGCCTCTAGCGTGTCCAAGTCCTTAACAATCTTATATGTTTCAATGAGATTCCCTCTCATCCTTCTAAACTCCAGAGTGTACAAGCCCTGCTGCTTCATTCTCTCAGCATGTAGATATGGTAGCAGGTAGCAGGAAGCAGGTAGATATCTCCATTAATTGGGAGCTTGATCGTGGTGGAAGGAAGATATTCTGGCTGGAGGTCTGTGACCAGTGGAGTTCTGCTGGGACCTGTGCTGGTTGTGACATATATCAATGGCTTGGATGTAGATTTAGGTCGGTAGGTGAGTATGTTTGCTGACAGCATCAACATTGGAGGAGTTGCAGACAGTGGGAAAGACTGTCAGAAGGTGCAGCGGGATGTAGATCAGCTGCATAAACGGGCGGAGAAATGGCAGATGGAGTTTAGTCCAAGCAAGCAAGTTGCACTTGGGGGGGTTGACTGTAAGGGGAGAGTATACAGATAATGGCAAGACCCTTAATGGTATTGACGTGTAGAGGGATCCTGGACTGCAAGTTCATAGCTCACTGAAGCTAGCTGTACAAGTAGATAGGGTGGTAAAGAAGGCGTGTAATATGTTGGCCTTCATTGTCAGGGGTAACAAGTATAAGAATCAGGAAGTTATGATGCAGCTCTATAAGAATTTGGCTGGGCCGCATTTGCAGTATTGCGTGCAGTTCTGGTCACCCCATTACAGAAAGAATGTGGAGGGTTTGGAGAGGGTGCAGATGAGATTTACCAAAACATCTGCCTGGTTTAGAGAGTTTCAGCTACAAGGTGCTTGGATAAACTTGGATTATTTTCTCTGGAGCTTCAGTGGTTGAGGGGAGATCTGCATATAAAATTACGACAGAGTAGACAGTCAGAACCTTAATGCAGATGTGCGGGGGCAAGTTATTTTACAGAGAGAGTGGCGGGGGCCTGGAATGCTTTGCCAGGGGTGGTGGTGGAGGCAGGTATTCTGTTGTGTTGCTGCAAATAAGAATGTCATTGTTCAATCTGGGACATAGGACAATAAAACACTCTTGACTTGGAAGTTCTGGGAATAGAGGGGTATGGATCATGTACCAGCAGGGGAGATCAATGTAACTTGGCACCAAGTGTGGCACAAACATAGTGGACCTTAGGGCCCGTTCCTGTCCTGTGATTAATATTCTACATGGTCTCCCTCTTCATATTAACCATATAACAATTACAGCACGGACACAGGCCTTCCAGTCCGTGCCGACCATTTGTTTTCCCCTAGTCCCATCTACCTGCACTCAGACCATACCCCTCCATTCCCTTCCCGTCCATATACCCATCCACTTTACTTTTCAATGTTAAAATCGATCCTGCCTCCACCACTTCTGCTGGAAGCTCATTCCACACAGCCACCACCCTCTGAGTAAAGAAGTTCCCCCTCACGTTACCCCTAAACTTCCGTCCCTTAATTCGCATGTCAATATTACTGTGACCATAACTCTACCCTTGATGCTCATGGTGTGCATTCTGATGTAAAGTCTCTCCAACTTCATGCCATCGCCAATACACCACCTCCACCATCCATCCTGTGGTAACTAGTCATTATTGCAGTTTACATTTTACAATATTAGTAATATACCTTGACTTACCACAAGTCAAGTTCTGAATACTAACTCACGGCCCGTGAATATTTTGAGTCAGTTTCAAGTTCGTGCTGGTGACTTCTTTTCTCAAGCCTCCAGCGTCAATCTCTCTGCTGTGATAAATGATCACAGGGTAGCATGGTGGCGCAGCGGTAGAGTTGCTGCCTAATGCCCCTGTCCCACTTAGGAAACCTGAACGGCAACCTCTGGAGACTTTGCGCCCCACCCAAGGTTTCCGTGCGGTTCCCGTGCGGTTCTCGGAGGTTCCCGTAGGTTTTTGTCAGTCTCCCTAATGGTCGAACGTGGTTTCCGTTTTAAAAGTCGGTAATTTTTTAGTCGAAGCCGGTTGCGATGCTAGTTGAAGGTGGTTGCCGGAGGACAAAAACCTCCGGGAACCTCCAGGAACCACATGGAAACCTTGGGCGGGGCGCAAAGTCTCCAGAGGTTTCCGTTCAGGATTCCTAAGTGGGACAGGGGCATTACAGTGACAGAGACCCGGGTTCGATCCTGACGACCGATGCTGCCTGTGCAGAGTTTGTACGTTCTCCCCGTGACCGCGTGGGCTTTCCCCGGGGGCTCCCACACTCCAATGATGTGCAGGTTCGTATGTTAATTGTCTTTGATAAGGATTATAAATTGTCCCTGGAGAAGACAGGAGAATCGCCGGTCGGCATGGCCGAAGGTTCTATGATGTAGCTCCGGACAAAACTAAACCAAACTTGTGTCTTGCTGGACTGTAATGCCAGTTACTGCATAACCCTTGTGGTCATCTTGGAGGTTTGGATGCCTGATGAACTATAGATGGACTGCTTTTGAAGAACGTAAGTTGCAGTAGATATTTAGTTTAAAGTTACTCAGTGGAAACAGGCCCTTCGGCCCACCGAGTTCACACCAACCAGTACTCACCCACACACGACTTCTATCCTACACACAAGGGACAATTTGCAGAAGACGATTAACCTATAAACCTGCATGTCTTTGGAATGTGGGAGGAAACCAGAGCACCCAGAGGAAACCCACACAGTCACAGGGAGAATGTACCAACTCCATAGTCAGGGTCGAACGCCGATCTCTGGCACTGTAAGGCAGCAGCTCTACCATGCTGACCCACTTGCCAGGATTTGTCCTGCTCCCACCTCTCTTCTAACTCTGTACCACAACAATCGCTCTGAAGAAGGGTCGTGACCCAAGACAACACTTGTCCATGTTGTCTGGAGATGCTGCCAGATCTTTCGAGTTACTTTTGGTTAGCTTCTCGTTGTCACCCGACAAACAGCTAACAACGGCCTGTTTCCTTTATCTTTGTTACTTTTTCGCTTATCTTTTATTCACTGTTCTTTATCTCTCCACATCATTGTCTATATCTCTCATTGGCCTTATCCCTAACCAGTCTGAAGAAGGGTCTCGACCCAAAACGTCACCCATTCCTTCTGGGTCGAGACCCTTCTTCAGATATGAACCTTGAACCTTGAACCTTGAGCCTAACTTTAAGCAATAGGATGGGATTATTTCATATGTGCTGCGGGGAGAAGGCAGGTGGATCGCTGGTCGGCCTGGACTCGGTGAGCCGCAAGGCCTGTTTAATACAAAGTACGTTTGAATTTGTGTTAATACTAAAACCCTCAGCATGCTTCAACACTCTCGGTGAAAGAAGACCACCATTACTTTTACTTTCTCCCTGCTCTCCTCCACTTCTCAACCAGATCGAATTAGTTGTCGAGTTCACTCCTTGTTCAATTTACTATTTAAGTTTGAGGGCACGGCCTCAGAATAAAAGGACGTACCCTCAAAATGGAGATGAGGAGGAATTTATTTAGCCAGAAGGTGGCAAATCTGCATAATTCACTGCCACAGATGGCTATGGAGGCCCAGGACATTGGGTATTTTTAAGGCAGAGACTGATAGGTCCTTGAGGCTACGGGGAGAAGGCTGAGAATGGGGTGATGAAAAATAGATCAGCCATGATTGAATAGTGGAGTAGACTCAATGGGCCAAATGGTCTCATTCTGCTCCTATGCCCTGTGGTATAGTCATATAGTCGTATGGGGAGGGATGAAGAGGGGAGGAGGAAGATGTTTTCTTGGTACCCTCATCATTCCTCCATACTGCACCAGGCCTGTAAGTGTCATTGTGTAAGTGACTATTTGACGGCGTGACTCATTCCACTTTCCTCACAAACCCTGTGCATGTTTGAGACAATTCACTGTGGACATTGAGGTGATGCAGCAAATTAATCGAATAGAAAGGCGTGCATTTATATGACACCTTTCATTAAAGGCCATGAAGTGTTTTATAGTTTGCACATCCACAACATGGATGTGAGAGTGTAATGGTTTTGTTACTGAACTAGTCATCTATACACCTACAATGATACTCCTTATAATCTGAATCAGATCCCACCACTCTGAAGAAAGCAATGACAATATTCCCAATGTAATACTGTCATTAATCTATTCGGACTATCCATCACCAATAGAGAGTGAAATATATATTACAGGAAACAAATGACTTGTTTAAATAACAATTTTCAAAGCCTTGGGAGCCACTATGATACTCTTGTTCTACAATGGCCAGTGTAAAGCAGAAACAACCTGCAATATTTGTGTGCAGGGATCCCCCACAAACAGAGCAGTGAAAGTCTGTCTTTACGACGTTGGCCAGAACAATAGAGATCGCGTCACGGTAGACTCAAGGAACTGCAGATGGACACAAAAACCTGCAGTAACTCAGCGGGACAGGCAGCATCTCTGGAGAGAAGGAGTGGGTGATGTTTTGGGTCGAGACCCTCCTTCGGACTGGTTAGGGATAAGGCCAATGAGAGATATAGACGGTGATGTGGAGAGATAAAGAACAATGAATAAAAGATATGTGAAAAAGTAACGATGACAAAGGACCCAGGCCGTTGTTAGCTGTTTGTCGGGTGAAAACGAGAAGCTAACCAAAAGTAACTCGAAAGGTTTGGCAGCATCTCCAGAGAACATGGACAAGTGTTACCTTGGGTCACGACCCTTCTTCAGAGCGATTGTTGTGGTACAGAGTTAGAAGGGAGGTGGGAGCAGGACAAATCCTGGCAAATGGGTCAGCATGGTAGAGCTGCTGCCTTACAGTGCCAGAGATCCGCGTCCGACCCTGACTATGGAGTTGGTACATTCTCCCTGTGACCGTGTGGGTTTCCTCTGGGTGCTCTGGTTTCCTCCCACATTCCAAAGACATGCAGGTTTATAAGTTAATTGTCTTCTGCAAATTGTCCCTTGTGTGTAGGATAGAAGTCGTGTGTGGGTGAGTACTGATTGGGATAGACTCGTGGGCCGAAGGGCCTGTTTCAACTGTGTAACTTCAAATGAAACCAGATAGGTGGATACAGATGAGCGCTTTTTTTTTGATTGGCAGATGGTTCGACAAAGGCCAGCGATGAAAAGATAAAAAGAGATAAAGAGGTAAGGACACGAGGTGTGAATTGTGAAGTCAAATGTAGGAATGTCGGTGGATGTGGGGGGGGGGGTGGGTAAAGGGAGAAATGGGCGTGCATCCAAGTGGGGCACTGGGGAAGAGAGGAGGGTGGGTGAAAGGGGGTGGGGGTTGGTTGCGATTGCTTTGGTAATTTTTCTTCCAAAGAGTTTCATGAGATTTTCTACATCTACCTGCGAAGGTAATTGAGGTCTCGACCCGATACGTCATCTATTCCTTTTCTCCAGAGATGCTGCCTGACCCGTTGAGTTACTGCAGCTTTTTGTGTCTATCATCGGTCTAAACAGTTCCTTCGTTACACAAGGTAAATTGAGCCTTGTGTGCGGGAGGGAACTGCAGATGCTGGTTTACACTGAAGATAGACACAAAATGCTGGAGTAACTCAGCAGGTCAGGCGACATCGCTGGAGAAAAGGAATAGGTAACGTTTCGGGTCGAGACCCTTCTTCACACCGAGCGTCTGGGTCTGAGAGTCTAAATTGAACCTTGCTTTAACATACATTCCAAAAGATAGCGGTGCCAAGAAGCAGAGCTCTCTGTACCACAGTGGAGTGTTTGCATTGGTTTTTGTGTCACTGCTGAGTGCAGAACCGTTGAAGCAAGAGTACCACAAACTAGTACAGCCAGGGACTGCCATCCAGTTCCTTAGGAAACCTGAACGGAAACCTCTGGAGACTTTGCGCCCCACCCAAGGTTTCCGCGCGGTTCCCGGAGGTTCCCAGAGGTATTTGTCAGTCTCCCTAATGGTCGAAAGTGTTTTTTTTAGTCGAAGCCGGTTGCGATGCTAGTTGAAGGTGGTTGCCGGAGGACAAAAACCTCCGGGAACCGCACGGAAACCTTGGGTGGGGCGCAAAGTCGCCAGAGGTTTCCGTTCAGGTTTCCTAAGTGGGACATAGAAACATAGAAACATAGAAATTAGGTGCAGGAGTAGGCCATTCAGCCCTTCGAGCCTGCACCGCCATTCAATATGATCATGGCTGATCATTCAACTCAGTATCCCGTACCTGCCTTCTCTCCATACCCTCTGATCCCCTTAGCCACAAGGGCCACATCCAACTCACTCTTAAATATAGCCAATGAACTGGCCTCAACTACCCTCTGTGGCAGAGAGTTCCAGAGACTCACCACTCTGTGTGTGAAAAAAGTCTTTCTCATCTCGGTCTTAAAGGATTTCCCCCTTATCCTTAAGCTGTGACCCCTTGTCCTGGACTTCCCCAACATCGGGAACAATCTTGGAAGGGGCATTATTCCCCCTTCCATCTCTCCAGAGACGCTGCCTGTCCCGCCGAGTTACTCCAGCATTTTGCTTCTTATCTTGGGTGCAAACCAGCATCTGCAGTTCCTTCCTACACCAAAGAAATGCTTCAGTTGTGAAACGGTTAATGCAACCATTGTTTCATGGAGCCTGCTTTCATGGCGAATAAAAGGTTTGATTTATGCGAAGAAATTTACAGTTCCGTTGGGACATTAATCTATAATACATTATGATGAAATCAGTCCCAGCTCCTGAATCTAGCCTTGGCTCTGCTTTTAGGCCCTTGTTGGGTTGGAGCTAATTAACTGCGCCACCTTATCAGCTCCGACACACACCGTACATAGAGAATGGGAATTAACTCCTGCCTCTGATAAGCCATTGTTTGAGCCCAAAGGAAAGCCAGCTGTCTATTCAGCTCTTCCGAAATGCTGAGGAGGGCAGCTCTCTGATCTGTGAGCACATTCATTTCTATAAAGAGCCATCGCCAGACTGGGTGTCATTAATTTTGGGGGAAAAATGTCGGAGTTTTCTGCTTTCTTTCTTGTTCCATTCTAATCAACCATTCCCATGACTTCTATTTTATTTCTCTGCAATTCTGCTTCATTTTCTTAAACACAGCCCCGGACCAATTCCTCCCAAAGCTCCTCGCGTTTGTTTCAAAGAGAGAAGTAAAAACATGTATTACTTATCGCGGTGTCCCAAAGCCCATCACAGCCATGAATGACATGTTGTTTGCAGCTTAGCTGTGGTTTAGAGATGCAGCGTGGAGAAGAGGCCCTTCGGCCCACCAGGTCCACGTCGACCATCGGTCACCCGTTCACACTAGTTCTCTGTTATCCCACCTTTGCATCTACTCCCTACACACTCGGGGGCGATTTAGAGTGTCCGATTAACCTCCAAACCCAGCACGTCGTCGGGATGTGGGAGGAAACCGGAGCACCCGGAGGAAACCCACGTGGTCACACAGGGAGAATGTGCAAATTCGGCAAAGACAGCACCCGAGGTTAGGATCGAATGGGTTTCTGGCGGTGTGAAGCAGCAGCTAGCTCTACCAGCTTGCACAACCGTGCAACCCAATATAGGAATGCAGTTACATATAGTTACATGACATTACTGTTACATATAGTTGTAATGTAGAAGTGGGAGCCACTCTGAATACAGGCAGCTTCCATAAACAGTAGCAAAATAAATGCCCAGCTAATCTGTTTCTGTAACGACGGTGAAGGGATAATGTTGGCTGGAACACCAGGATGAATCCTCTTGCTCCTTTTCAATAAAATGCTCTGGGATCTTTACTTAAGAGAGATGGTATCTGGTAGTGACTTCTTTTGAATTGTCTATGGATTCACTGGTAAAATTCTGTTTGCTTTTTGGACAAGTAATATTTCCCAAGATTAATCCCACTATACCGTTGCGTATTTTAAAGATATATTTCAGTTCATTTCTCACCACTGTTTCCTTGTTCTTCCTTGTTCCAGTTTTGTAAATGTGTGTTTTTTGTTGCTTCTTTACCAAATGCCCCATAATCTTTTTTTTTTTGCATACCTCCCACATCCCAAAGATACACATTTGTAGCTCAATTGGCCTCTGTAAAATTGCCCCGATTAGAAAGTGGATGAGCGGATGAGTATAAAATGTGTAAAAAGAACTAGAGATGCTGGTTTAAATCGAAGGTAGGCACAACATGCTGGAGTAACTCAGCGGGTGAGGCAGCGTCTCTGGAGAGAAGGAATGGGCCACGTTTCGGGTCGAGACCCTCCTTCAGGCTGGTGTCAGGGGAGGGGCGGGACAACGATAGACTAGTGAGAGAACTGGGAAAGTGGGATAATGTGGGACTAGTGTTTAACCACTGATCGATGGTCGGCGTGGACTCAGCAGCTTTATTCCAGTTTAACAATTCTATCGTCCTGGAAATGGACCCAGAGTTTGACTTTATTCTTGTTTTGAAGCCAGAGAGCTTAGTCCAATGCCAGCAGACTTTTAATCTTTAGCTTGTTAAGCCCTGGCGTTTTAGTGGAGCGAAAAATATGCATGAAAGCAAGACAGTTTGACACTGCACTCTAATAAAACTTAATTTGACTGGAGCATATATTTCACAAATGGTTTGTTTTATGAGGATGAAGTTAATCTGAAGTCCTGGCCTGCTGCACTGGGGAATGTGGATGTCAGAGACTGTATTCAAAGAGAGAGTAAGAGTTCAGAATATAGTTTACAGCTACAGAGAAAGATCAGATAAGAACATTTGCAAGGGCTACAATGAGGTTTTGTTTAATTTATTTAAAAAAAATTAGATATGCAGCGTTGAAACAGGCCCTTCGGCCCACTGAGTCCGGGCCGACCAGTGCTCCCCGAGCGTCAACACTATCACACACACACACTAGGGACAATTTTCATTTATACCAAGCCAATTAACCTACAAACCTGTACGTCTTTGGGATGTGGGAGGAAACCGAAGATCGCGGAGAAAACCCACAAACTCCGTACAGACAGCACCTGTAGGCAGGATTGAACCCAGGTCTCTGGCGCTGTAAGGCAGCAACCCTACTGCTGCGCCACTGTGCCACCCTTTGGAAATTGGAATTGGAATTGGAAGGCTCATAACTGAAACTTTTTTATGAATCTGGTGGTTGCTTCTTGCAAGCTTTGGCATCTCGTGCCCAACAGGAGTGGGGAGAGGAAGGAATGACAGGAGTGTGAGGGGTCCTTGATTAGTTTGGCTGCTTTCCTGAGCAGTATCAAGTGTAGACACACATCCCTGGATGGATGCTGCCTGGCCTGCTGAGTTACTACAGCGTTTTGCGTCTTCCTTGGTGAACCAGCATTGTGCCCACAGTGCCAAGTGTAGATGGAGTCAATTGTGGGTGGGGGTGCTTTGCATGATGGACTGACTGCGTTCACAGCTCAGTTCTATTAGAAGGTCCATTATAATTTACTCAGGTTAATAAGTAATGTAATTGGTCAACGATGGTTGGCTTGGACGTGGCAGATTGAAGTCCTGTTTCCATGCTGTATCTCCAAACTAAACTAAACTAAACTAAATGTCAAAAGTGCAGTTAATCTATTCTGAGTGTTAACACAAAATTTAATCGAGTTTATTCCATTTCGAATAAATAAAAGATGATAGAAGCTTGGAACTATCAAGCAATGAAAAGCAGCAGATGCCACCCAGTACATGCACTGGTCTGAGAATATGTTTCATGTATTTGTTCTAAGGATATGAATGTAGCTGGCAGTGCTGGCACTTCATGCCATTCCTAATCGCCCCTGAAGTGAGGAGGCAGATAAATGCCAACCTTATTGGTGGATCTAAGTCACACAAAGGGTATACCTGCTAAAAATGGCAGATTTTCTCCCATGCAGTAATCTGGTTATTTAATGCACCCTGATACAGAGGCAACCTTTTCAAAAAAAATCACTGACTTATTTTTTGGATTACTTGGATTTAAATTCCCAGATGCCTGGTGGGAATCAAATTCATGTCTCTGGATCAATGATCCAGACCTCTGGTTGCTGGTCCAGTAACTGCCATGTTACCTTGTCATAAGGGAATGTGCAGCCATTGAGATAAAAGCAATTAGATAACATAGAAACATAGAAAATAGGTGCAAGAGTAGGCAATTCGGCCCTTCGAGCCTGCACCGCCATTCAATATGATCATGGCTGATCATCCAACTCAGTATCCTGTACCTGCCTTCTCTCCATATCCCCTGATCCCTTTAGCCACAAGGGCCACATCTAACTCCCTCTTAAATATAACCAATGAACTGGCCTCAACTACCTTCTGTGGGTGAGAATTCCACAGATTCACCACTCTCTGTGTGAAAAATGATTTTCTCATCTCGGTCCTAAAAGACTTCCCCCTTATCCTTAAACTGTGACCCCTTGTTCTGGACTTCCCCAACATCGGGAACAATCTTCCTGCATCTAGCCTGTCCAACCCCTTAAGAATTTTGTAAATCTCTATAAGAGCCCCCCTCAATCTTCTAAATTCTAGCGAGTACAAGCCGACACAATTAGGACACAGATCTGACATAATTTAACTGAATGGCAAAATAAGCACCTTTAGTTTAGTTTAGAGATACAGCATGGAAGCAGGCCTTCAGGCCCACCGAGTCAACACTGACCATCATCACTATTCACAGTACTAGGTTATCCCACAGGCTCATCCACTCCCTACACGCTAAGGGCAATTTACAGCGGTCGATTAACTTACAAAGCCGCACGTCTTTGGGATGTGGGAGGAAACCCAGTCGGGCACAGGGAAACCATGCAATCTCCACACAGAGAGCACCGAGTGCAAGATTGAGCCTGCGTCTCTGGCGCTGTGAAGCAGCAGCTCTTCCAGCTGTGCCACTGTTCCACCCACGTGTATTGGATTATCTTCTTATTTGTATATTCCTAAAACAGCATGTCCAAAATTGTGGACCAACCTGGGTCTTGTATTATGTATATTAAAGTCAAGAATGCTGTGGGCCTTTATCCTCTCAAACTGTTCTCCTTTAAATTCAAAGTTCTACAAAATGGACACGTTTTAAGCTCTCGTATTACAGTGTTTTCCAGAGGAATGTATACACAATGGCCAATATTTAATCTCAAAGAGGTGTCTGTTGGTTGGAGTTTGCACCTCCCAATCTATAGCTGCCTTGTGGGAATAACTTCAGCAATGGAAAGCTTGCTTTTTGGTGGTTTAATAAGATTCTCTGTGCAGCAAAACATATCAAGTTTATCAGTACTTTTTGCATATCATTCTTTTTTTTTCTCTCTCCATATCACCATATATATATATATATATCTTCCCTTTCCCCTGAAGGGTCTCGACCTGAAATGTCACCAATGTCCAGAACAAGGGGTCACAGTCTAAGGATAAGGGGGAATTCCTTTAGGACCGAGATGAGGAAAACATTTTCACCCAGAGAGTGGTGAGTCTCTGGAATTCTCTGCCACAGAAGATAGATGAGGCCAGTTCATTGGCTATATTTAAGAGGGAGTTAGATGTGGCCCTTGTGGCTAAAGGGATCAGGGGGTATGGAGAGAAGGCAGGTACAGGACACTGAGTTGGATGATCAGCCATGATCATATTGAATGGTGGTGCAGGCTCGAAGGGCCGAATGGCCTACTCCTGCACCTATTTTCTATGTTTCTATGTTTCTATGCCTTTTCTCCAGAGATGCTGCCTGACCCACTGAGTTACTCCAGCTTTTTGTGTCTATCTTCACATCAGGTTCTGTTAGCTTTCAATGCCAGGTTCATGTAGTGCCCATGTGTGCTGAAATGAAACCAGCTGTGGTGTGGACACAATAAGAGGGGAAGATTCGGCCTGGTTGCTGCCTGAATGATGAATTTGCTCCTTTTGTTAGTTTGGCGAGCCCTGCTGTTCACTCAGAGCCTCTGGTGTAAATCACACTCCTGCTTCCTAACTCAAACTCACAAGAAAAAATATTGCATTCAAACTCTCATTCCAAAAATGTGTTCCACATCATTCAGTAGTATTTTGTTTTGCTACAAAACGTAATGGCAAGCGCAGAAACATAAAGCAATAAATCTGGTTCTATGATGCACTATGTTATCACAGATACTGTCCTAACAAAATTACTTGGTTTGTCACCCATCATCATATAAATGTTACACCACTACTTCAACAATTTAAGTTCCATGTTACATATTGACATACCATCCAAATCTGCACGGAGCTTTGCTGGTGATATCCTCAAAGAGATACATTATATTGGATAGGATGTACTGAACACAAATAAGCAATTTGGCACAGCTGGCCTGTGTTGGCTTTTATGCTTCAGGTCGTCTCCCATCCCTCTTCATCTAACTTTCCTCCAGATAATAAACCCAGCTCCCCCTTAAATGCAGACATGCCCTTTGCCGTGATTACTCCGTGTGGTGGAGAGTTCCATGGTCTAACTACTCTCTGCTGAATTCAAAATTAGATTTATCTCTTATTTATGGCCCCCAAGTTTTCTGCTGCCTGCAAGTCCAATTGATCCACTGCCCTTTAATCTCGCGGCTCTCTCTTAGCCATTTTTTATCTTGCGGGGGGGGGAAACACGCCACAGTATTTAGAAGTCTTTCTTACTAGCTCCAAGTTCACAATGTAATGTGTAAAACTTGAACGGGGTTAGTAACGCAAAAAGGAAAGACGTGCATGTACTGGTGTTAGTTTCTAGAGGAACAGAACAGAAAAATAGATACATTTTAGTCACCTCATGCCATATCTTGGTTAGTTCTTGGCTAGACGGAGATGCGACTTTTTCCGTGTCGTATCTCCGTCCGCGCAGCTGCCTAACATCGTGGAGTTGGCGGCCTCTTGTTTAGTGCATAGTAAGAGAACAAATTAAATTGATGGAAAAATGCATAAAGAAAGATGAATACCAATTCTGTACACATGAATGGAATGATAATCGATAAATGGCACCCTTTTTATCTTACCTGTTACCCTAGGGAGATTTTCTATTTCAAATTTATGTCTGCTTTTCCATCCATGAAACTTGCAGCCTTGACCTTCATTTGTCATTCATCTGATTTCTTAAAGGGCCTGTCCCACTTGGACCACCCAATCCACGAGTTTAGAAGACCCTAGACGAGTTGAGAAAAATGTCAAGGTCGTGTTGACTCGCCAAAGTAAAAGACCTCCTACGACTATGTCTACGACCTCCTACGACCCCCCTCGACCTCAGTCTTCCACACCTAAGACCAACTACGACTAGCTACGAGTGGAAAATGATCACACGATAAGATGATGTCATGTTTGCATTTTTTTTCTCGGGCCAGATACCGACCTACGACCTACCACCACTATCAAGACCTACTATGACTTACCTACGACCTACCTACGGGTAAAAAGTATCAACTTTCTCCATGCCAACCTTTTTTTTACTCGTGGACATTTTTTATCGGGCTGGAAAAAAAACGGCGCGACATACTTGAGGCCACGAGTACGCGGGAGCCACTCACGAGCATGAGGAAGAGTTACGAAGACCTCCTACGACCTCGTGGCGCCAATGCTGCGAGTATGAGTCAAGGGCAAACTCGGCAGAGGTCGCCAATTAGGTCGAGAAAGTGGGACAGGGGCTTTACCCTCTTTGAAAGACATTAGAGAAAATTCTAGAAGCTCTTTGTACCCATGTCCATCGCTTCATTTTTAGTGATCCCCGCCTCCTTCCGCTCACCCACCCTAATCTCCATCTCGCACCCTCTTCTCCACCTCAGATGTGTCACGTTACAATATTGAAGCCCAACGCACAGGCAGCACCCTCACGTGAGAGAGGGGAATGAAACACGTCACAAAGCATTGAACCTGGACACCGTTTACCTTATTTTACACATTGGCTTTTCAGTTTTAGTCAATAGGTTCGGTTTGTGTTTGTTGGGGTTAAATGGAGTGGAAAGAAATCAGGGTAATGTGAGTGGTGGAGTATAGTGTTAGAGGATGCTATGTGGTCATTTTCGAGCCACGGAACCGGCCCGGGAGGGTTGGGAATGGAGTGGGATTGGCATTGTCTGGGGTAGGCTCCATAGCTGGTCCCTACATAAGTTCATAATTAATAAATTCTAGGAACAGATTTATGCCATGTGGCCCATCACGTCTATTCTGTCATTCAATTATGGCTGATCTATCCCAACCCCATTCTCCTGCATTCGCCCCATAACCCCTGACACCCGTATTAATCAAGAATTTGTCAATCTCTGCCTTAAAAATATCAATTGACTAGCCCTCCACAGCCATCTGTGGCAATGAATTCCACAGATTCACCATCCTATGACTAAAAAAAATCCTTCTCATCTCCTTTCTAAAGGCACGTCCTTTTATTCTGCTCGCGCTCATCCACAGAACCTCACGACCAAAGCTGAGATGGTTTATCTGCACTAACTAGTGACACCTGCTGGCAAGGGTATTTGCATCAAATGGTGAGGATGAGACCCATTTTGAATTCACCCTCTCCCACCAACCTCAGGTTTAAGTAGTCTTCCCTGTACTTTGCATTTTTTTAGCTTTTTTAAAAAATTGGCTTGGTGTCATTGTAAATTGTCACTCGTGTGTGTAAGATAGCAATAGTGAGTCGGGATCGCTGGCCGGTGCAGTTTCCACACTGTATCTCTAAACTGAACTAAAAACTAAAAAAGGAACCCGAGGGAAAATCTTTTCACACTGAATGTGGTGGGCATATGGAACGAGCTTCCAGAGAACATAGTTGGGTAGGTGCTATAACAACTTTTAAAAGACATTTGGAAAGGTACATGGATAAGAAAGGTGTAGATGGATATATGGGGCAATGCGGGCAGGTGGGACCAGCATAAATGTCGCTTCAGGGGCTAATTTGGCCAATGGGCCTGTTTCCATACTGTATGACTATATGTCTTTATGACTCTTTAAATACAGCCACCACTGTGCACACAGCAACAGTCCTCAAGGAAATATGACAATGACCAAAAAATCAATGATTATTCGTCCCTTCCCACACAAAACACCTCCTCCCCTGGTACTTTCCCTTGCAATCGCAAGAAATGCTACACTTGTCGCTTTACCTCCCCCCTTGACTCCATCCAAGGACCGAAACAGTCTTTCCAGATGCGGCAGAGGCTCACCTGCACCTCCTCCGAACTCATCTATTGCATCCGCTGTTCTAGGTGTCAGCTGCTCTACATTGGTGAGACCAAGCGTATGCTTGGCGATCGCTTCGCCCAACACCTCCGCTCGGTCCGCAATAACCAACCTGATCTCCCGGTGGCTCAGCACTTCAACTCCCCCTCCCATTCCGAATCCGACCTTTCTGTCCTGGGCCTCCTCCATGGTCAGAGTGAGGACCACCGTGAATTGGAGGGGCAGCACCTCATATTTCGCTTGGGTAGTCTATACCCTAGCAGCATGAACATTGACTTCTCCAATTTCAGGTCTACTACCCAGCTACTACCCACAGCCCACCCCACATCAGTCTGAAGAAGGGTCTCGACCCGAAACGTCACCTATTTCCTTCGCTCCATAGATGCTGCCTCACCCGCTGAGTTTCTCCAGCATTTTCATCTACCTTTGAAAATCAATGATGATGTTTTGACTTGCGCTAAATATGGGTGGGAACACCATTCCTGCTTTGCTCGTTGCTGCCACAACCTCTTCAACGTTAATATGACGAGCTCCTTTATATTTCCATACGATGAATAAGGAGGCCACGCATTAAGTCTTTACTGGTTGACAGAGCAATCTCATTCCCTCCACTACTTTTCCCTGTAACCTGTTCGTCCCACATTCCCATTCATTCCATCACCCATCTACACTAGGGGCACTTTAGACTGAATAATTAACCTACCAACCGGCGCATCTTTGGGATTAGGTTAGGTTAGGTTAGACATAAAGCGTGGAAATAGGCCTGTCGGACCACCGACTATGCGCCGACTAGCGATCTCCATCCGCTAACATTATACGGTCACGCTAGGGACAATTTACAAGTTTTACTGAAGCCAATTAATCTACAAACTTGGAGTGTGGGAGGAAACCGGAGCGCCTGGCGAAAACGCATGCGGTCACGGGGAGAACGTCCAAACTGGATACAGATAGCACCCGTGGTCTGGATCTGCAGCTGTAAGCAAGGAGGAAGATGCAGGAGGAATGTGCACAGACAGCACCAGATTAACCAGTCACTGGAGTTGTGAGGAAGCAGCTTTGCTTCTGTGTCACGATGCCACCCACAACATCTCAGGTTAACACCTCCTTTTGAAATTGTTACTTCTATCAACGCAACGCCCCCTCAATCCGCGCAAGCAGCTTTAATCCAAATTGTGAAATGTGATACAAACCCGCTAACTCCAGGATGTTAAGGGAAAGAGTGCCGTTCATTCATCAACCTCCTTCCAGACACCCCGGGGGGGGGGGGGCGGCACGGTGAAAAATGCTGGAGTAACTTAGTGTGTCAGGCAGCATCTCGGGACAAAATGTTCTCCAGAGATGTTGCCTGACCCATTGAGCCATTCTATGAGATACATCCCACAATGGTGGTTTACATTTTGTCATTGATATCATTAGGGCTACTGCCTTACAGCGCCCGACACCCCGGTTCGATCCCGGTGACGGCTGTTGTCTGTAAGGGGTTGTACATTCTCCCCATGACCTCCGTGAGCTTTCTCCGAGATCTTCCGTTTTTCTCCCACACTCCAAAGACGTACAGGTTTGTAGCTTAATTGGCTTGGTATAAAAATGTAAATTGCCCTCAGTGTGTGGGGTGGTGTTAATGCACGGGGATCGCTGGTCAGCACGGACTCGGTGGGCCGAAGGGCCTGATTCCACCTGTATCTCTAAACTAAACTAAAATCCCAGAAAGGATCCCATATTCCAGCTATATCCTCAGATATTTCAATGCCAGTGCGTCAGGAGTTGGCATTTCTGGACCAATTTGAAAGGGAACTCTGTAAATCTTTGTATGTCTGAAGAAGGATCTTGGCTGAAAACATCACCCATTCCTTCTCTCCAGAGGTGCTGCCCGTCCCGCTGAGTTACCCCAGATTTTTCTGTCTATCTTTTGTAAATCATATAGTCATGGAAACCTCCAGAGTCACAGATATCTGACTGAAACAATGTAAACAATCTCCAACTCACAACCTCCCAAAAAAAATTCGTGCCCTTCGGAGATTCTTCCTGGTGTTACGGGGTGATTATGTTATTCGACCAGTGACTCAGTATCTAATGATCTGGAAAGATGAGTTGAAATTCTCACCACAGCAGTTTGGGAGCTTAGATTCCGATAATTACTTTGCAATTGAGGAGCCAGTAAAGGTAATGATGATCATGAGCGGGTGGAATGTTCTAGAACTTGACCAGGCTCATTGATATCCTTCGGGGATGTAAAACCAGTAGCTTTAGTCAGTCTGCCTTAGTTTCGTTTACTTTAGTTTAGAGATGCAGCGCAGAAACAGGCCCTTCGGCCCACCGAGTCTGTGCCGACCAGCACACACTGCACACGAGGAACAATTTACAATTTTTACCAAAGCCAATTAACCTACAAACCTGTACGTCTTTGACGTGTGGGAGGAAACTGGAGCGCCTGTGGAAAATCCACGTGGTCACGGGGAGAACATGTAAACACTGTACCCGCAGTCAGGAGTGAACCCGGGTCTCTGGCGCTGTAAAGCAGCAACTCTACCCTACCCCACCGTGCCACCCTATGTAACTTCAGCAATGTGTTGTCTGTTAACTCACCTTTGAAACGTTCTAACAAAGTGACTAATAAATGCCAACCATTCCAATAAATAAATATTAAGAGGATGGTTCCCTCGATGTTATGAAGGCATTTTTGTTTAACTGCGCAATCTTTTGCCCCTTGTCCCACTAAGGAAACCCGAACGGAAACCTCTGGAGACTTTGCGCCCCACCCAAGGTTTCCGTGCGGTTCCCGGAGGTTTTGGTCCTCCGGCAACCACCTTCAACCAGCATCGCAACCGGCTTCGACTAACAAATGACCGATTTCTAAAACGGAAACCACTTTCGACCATTTGGGAGACTGACAAAAACCTCTGGGAACCTCCGGGAACCGCACGGAAACCTTAGGTCTCCAAAGTCTCCAGAGGTTTCCGTTCAGGTATCCTATGTGGGACAGGGGCATTACACATTAGCTTGACTGATCCTCACCTGATGCACCTCACCTGATGCATGCCCGTCCTGAGTGCGGTGCCAATTTTACTGGTGTCAGCATCGTTTCGTCGGTAGCGGTGTTACTGTTGGGTTAGATGGCTGCAGGTTCAAGGCTCACTCCAGAGGCTGACGGACATAATACAGGATGACACTCTGAGAGGACTCCTTCCCGTGCCAGAGGTACCACCTTTCAGATGCGATGGCTTTCCACTCGCAAGTGACTGTAAACGATCCCACGGTTATATCGCAAAGTCGGGCAGGCAAGCCTTGGCTGCTTTCGCCGAAACCGTATCCTTCATCGGAAAGATGGATTGTTGTTTTGTGTCAGGGAGGGGGGAGAGGGTGGGGGGGGGGGGGGGAGTTGTGTGTGAGATCGATGGCGGGCGGGAGTGTTGCCATGCCTTTAAGAGCTGCCACCCTTGCAGTTGTGTGACTTGCAGGCTTTAATCAACTCCATAATTACAGCAGGCCCCGCAGTATAGTAATTACTGGCATTGTCCGAACACAGCTGTTGCTTTCAGCGGAGCTTGCTTTTAGCAGTGTTATTCCGGAGTGCCTTGTTTCTCCATGATCCAGGTGCACTAATAGCACACTGAATCTGGGCTGCATATTTTCCAAGAGGTTTCATTTCCATTTAATTTGAGGCTTGATTGAATGTGGGCGAGGCTCAGGGAATCTTGGAAATAAAGTCTCTCGCCCAGAGTAGGGAAATCGAGAACCAGGAGGACATAGGCGTAAGGTGATGGGGAAATATTTAATAGGATAGGCCACAGAACAACCTCCATGATAATTCTCATAATTGGATATCTTGCAAAGGTGCTCCCTCAGACTCCCGACTAAACTTCCTATACACCCACAACTGTGCAGCCAAATTCTACTTTAATTCCATTTATGCGTTGGCAAATGTAGTTTTTAATTTTAGGGATAACACGCGGAAACAGGCCCTTTGGCACCGCCCAGCGATCCCCGCACACTAACACTATCCCACACACACAAGGGACACTTTTTCAGTTCTTCCAAGCCAATTAACCTGCAAACCTGCACGTCTTTGGAGTGTGGGGGGAAACCGAAGATCTCAGAGAGAACCCACGCATGTCACGGGGAGAAGGTACAAACTCCGTACACGCAAGCACCCATCATCAGGATCGAACCGGGGTCTCTGGCGCAGTAAGGCAGTAGCTCTACCGCTGCGTCCTAATGATACCACCGTTGTGGGATGTATCTCAAACAATGATGAGAGCAACTGACTCAATGGGTCGGGCAACATCTCTGGAGAACATTTAGTCCCGAGATGCTGCCTGACCCGCTAAGTTACTCCAGCATTTTGTGACAGTGCTTTCTCTCTCTCTTGGGTCTGCCATTAAAACCCCTTCCTGTTAGCTGCTGCAAAATATGAGGTGAGGAGCTGGGCGGGGAGACGACAGTGCCTTTACCTGCAGCCTGCGAGTGAATAATCACACAGCTGGGTTTGTGCTGGGATCGAATCACCATCATTGGCATACTGAGGGACACTGCTTGGCGGCAGCAATTGCGTGACTGCCATTGAGGCATTTACTGCCGTTAATTCGTGCTGAAAGATGAAAGAGAACCTTGCTGGGGAGAGGAGGAGAAACTTTGTTGGGGAACATCTTCGTCCGAGACCACACGAAATTGCAGCGAATTGTGGACGCAGACCTGACCATCACACAAACCAACCTCCCTTCCATGGGCTCCATTTATACCTCACGCTGCCACGGCAAGGCCAGCAGCATCATCAAGGGCGAGTCGCACCCTGGCCGCTCCCTCTTCTCCCCTCTCCCATCAGGCAAAAGGTACAGAAGTGCGAAAACGCACACCTCCAGATCATGGACTGTTTGTTCCCAGCTGTTATCAGGCAACTGAATCATCCTACCACAACCAGAGAATAGTCCTGAACTACTGTCTACCTCATTGGTTACCCCCTCGGACTATCCTTGATCAGACTTCGCTGCCTTGCACTAAACGTTATTCCCTTATCCTGTATCTATACACTGTAAACGGCTCGATTAAAATCACGTATTGTCTTTCCACTGACTGGATAGCACGCAGCAAAAGCTTTTCACTGTACCTCAGTACACGTGACAATAAACTAAACTAAACTAACTGAACTAAAATTGAACCAGAGAGTTGCGGAGGGAACAGTCTCTGTGGAAAGCGAAAGGTGCGGAGATGAAAGGAGAAGATGTGCCTTGTGGCGGGATCCCGTTTTCAGGTGGCGAAAATGTTGGAGGATTATATGCTGTATGCGACGGCTGATGGGGTGAAATCCCAAAATCAGTACCCCGTTCCTGCCTTCTTCCCATATCCCCTGACTCCGCTTTTTTTAAGAGCCCAATCTAGCTCTCTCTTGAAAGCATCCGGAGAACCTGCCTCCACCGCCCTCTGAGGCAGAGAATTACACACTTCAATGATAGAAGTTTGGAACCTCCATTCCCCAAAGAATGAGGACATCTCAGAGGTCCTGGTGTTACTAAAGGAATGAAGGGTCTCAACCCGAAACAACACCTATTCCTTCTCTCCAGAGATGCTGCCTGACCTGCTGAGTTACTCCAGCATTTTGTGTCTATCTTCATGCTGGGGAGGGCTGCGCCAGAGAGCACGAGCAATAACAGCAGCATTATCAGCAGGCTGCAAGCTCTTTGCTCGACTGCAATCTCTGCATTCAGCCATCACAGCCATCGGCTCTGTGACGAGATTTAATTAGAACAAATTGCTCTTTTTTTTAATACTTTCTCTTCCCTTCCCTGTTCAAAGAGGATCATAATTACTCTGGCACAGTGAGGCAGCGGCTCTGGTGTATGAACAGGGGGAACTTTGATTCAGAATCTCCGTAGGATATTACTCTGTTGGTCATTTCCCATCCTTTCTGTGTACAAAGACCCTTTTGATGGTAACAGCATGTCACTGGAGCCATGGCCAAAGGCAAGGAACAAGGAGGGCAGAGGAGTGGGGGGGGGGGGGGAGGAAGATCTCTGATTTCAGGTCACCGCTGTCTGCTGTTTATGTTCGCTGCTTCAGGGGAGGCCCAGACACTATCATTCTCTCCACCAAATCCTCTCACTATGCAGGAGATGATAGAGGTTCTGCTTTTTGGTGACTCACCAGCACCCACTTGGAACCCATTCGGGACCTCAGTGAGTGTGGAGGTGTCTGAGAGTGTGTCAGGGGTTGACAGCATGTTTATCAGCGGTGAACCATGTCCCATTGCCCACCATCTCCTTCAGCCAAGCATCAGACAGTCTTTTTCCCTCCCCCCTCATCTCCAGACCCCGATGACCTTCACTGGTTCTACATTAAGAAACATCTCCATTTTAAAAATTCTCATTCTTATTTTCATTTCTCCCCCATTTCTGTAACTTCACACTACATCCATCAGGCTATTAAACACTACAGCCTCCAAATAAACTCAGAACGACATAGACAAATGCATTTGTCTTTTTGCATTATTATTGTTTGTTTGTTTTTATGTGTGTGCATGTGTGTGGTGTATATATACTGCATATATACTACATACCATATACTGTACATACTACATATATATATTGTCATATGTCCATATACAGATGTCCTGTATATATTGTCATTAATGTTCTCTCTCTCTCTATATATATATATATATATATATATAATACAGTATAAACACTCTATGTACACACAGTATATACAGCATACAGTGTATGCAAAATAATGTATGTATATATTGCATATATAATGTGTGTATATATTTATATATATATATACTGAACTGTTTTTCTTGTTTATTATATTGTTTACTGAGTACTATGTTTACACATTCTGTTGTGCTGCTGCAAGTAAGAATTTCATTGTTCTGTCTAAGACATATGACGATAAAACACTCTTGACTCTTGACCTCTGACGCTGAGGTATGTGTTTGTTTCCCCAGTTCCAGCCTCCTGATAATCTTCAATCCTGATTGCTTCACTTGTGGCAGCTTTGTCTTTAACCCTTACCTCTCTGCCTCTCCTCCATCAAAATATTGCTCAAAGACATCTCCATTGACCAAGCTTTGGAGTAGCTGTCCCAATATTTTCATAACAATCCTGTGCGGTGCTGTGGACTTTTGCATTGAATGGAGAAATGCAACTGGCTGTTGGTGTTATTTTTGAAATAAGGAAAAGGTGAATCTGATTTGACTTTTACTTTCGTTGAGAGATGGCCCCTGAGATGTGGGAATGAAGGCAGACACCCATAGAGCAACAGAGTCAAAGAGACACACAGACCCACACAGACACATGGATCCACAGAAAACATAGACCTATGCTGTGCAGACCCATGTAAACTCAGTGCTGCTTGCAGTTGTAGAGTCGCATTGCTTCGGAGATACCAGCAGGTGGCAGTGTCGACTGCAATCTCATCAGACACTGGGCA
The DNA here is from genome assembly GCA_035221665.1 of Okamejei kenojei. NCBI lineage: Eukaryota > Metazoa > Chordata > Chondrichthyes > Rajiformes > Rajidae > Okamejei > Okamejei kenojei. The sequence continues at coordinate 10,193,179 of CM069157.1, forward strand.
CCCTGTAAGGGGATCTGTGCCAACTAGTGCGACTGGTGAAATGTGCCAGTCAGTCAGTGATGAGACAGGTCAAACCTCATCCAAACATACTGCCGACGTCTTTGAAATATCATTACTTTGTGATTTCTTCTTCACATCTTCATGGGCACACTGTGGAATTAATGGACTCAATACACCTGCAATGTCTGGTGCAACAGGATTCCAAACTATTTCTGTGGCAGTCGGTAGAGCTGCTGCCTCAAGGCGCCAGAGACCCAGGTTCGATCCCAACCTCGGGTGCTGTCTGTGAGGAGTTTGCACGTTCTCCCTGTGACCACCCGGGTTTTCCCCGGGTGCTCCGGTTTCCTCCCACATCCCAAAGACATGCGGATATGTCGGTTAATTGGCCTCAGTAAATTGCATCTAGTCCGTAGGGAGTGGATGGCAAAGTGGGATAACAAAGATGGTCAGCGTGGGCTCGGTGGGCCAACATACTTCATTCCATGTTGTATCTCTAAATTAAATTAAAGCCAAACTATTTGGCCTGTCATTAAGAAGTAGGGTCTCGACCCGAAACGAAACCCATTCCTTCTCTCCAGAGATGCTGCCTGTCCCGCTGAGTTACTCCAGCATGTCTATCTTCTGTGTAAACCAGCATCTGGAGTTCTTTCCTGCACAGGGAATTAAGTAATTCAGGTGGATAACTTTTAACTGCTCCACCCGACTGCAAATTCACCTCCAAGGGATCTAGATGATAGGATCATCAGATCTGTGGGATGCTTTTACAACTTCATGTCTGATGTGAGAATGAGAGGAAGGATTCCCAGCCTGACTTGCTGTCTAACTGGGCAGGAGGGAAACTCTCCTTCCCTGGCCGTGACCAACTTTATTCCAGGATGGAGGAGACTGGTGTTGAGATGTTGACAATTTCCTGGGCAGAGGAGTCCTGCACTTGATTGTGAAGGTAGATTGTGCGCGGGTTATATCATTCATTAGTTCCTCGCATCTAGAAATCTGAGACTTCTTTCCCAAAAGCTGCTTGGTGGGAGGTGCAATCAAAAGACGAATACTACGACAGATAGAAATAGATTACTGAATTAAAGATAATGGATTTTGGGCAACTCGGTAGGGTTAAAGCACTAACCATGATTTAATTGAATAACAGAATAAGTTTGATGGGTTAAATCAGTGGGTTAAACTATTTCAGTGTCATTCACCATTGAGTCTTTATCACAAAATTTCACTCACCCTCGACTAAATTTTCTTTCTGCTTTTTGGTAATTTTCAACTTGTGCTCCCTTGTGTATAATATCTGAATAAATTAAGTCATTCACCCTTCATTCACCCCTCTAGTTTCATTCACCCCAAAATAATTTCATTTACCCTTGGGTGAACCACTCACCAGTTTAAGAAGCACTGGGTTAAATTGACATTTTTCTACTCCTGTGCAGTGTGAATACAACGGAGGTCAAACTATTTTTTCTTTTGTTCTCAAATCTCAAAAGCATAAGCACCTTAACCGAAAAGTCAAGAGTGAGTCAAAAGTGTTTAATTGTCATATATACTGAAATGGAACAACGAGATTTTTAGACAAGTACAGCATGAGAACAGGCCCTTCAGCCCACAATATCCATACTGAGTATGATGCCAGGACCATCTCTTAACTACCTGTGCATAATCTAAGATAGGCACAAAAAGCTGGAGTAACTCAGCGGGACAGGCATCATTTCTGGAGCGAAGGAATGGGTGATGTTTTGGGTCGAGACTTCAGGCATAATCTATCTCTCCATTCCTTGCATATCCACTTGCCAAGCCAAAAGCCTCAGAGTGGTCACGGTGGCGCAGCGGTAGAGTTGCTGCCTTACAGCGAATGCAGCGCATAAGACCTGTTTCGATCCCACCTACGGGTGCCGTCAGTACGGAGTTTGTACGTTTTCCCCGTGAACTGCGTGGGTTTTCTACGAGATCTTCGGTTTCCTCCCATACTCCAAAGACGTACAGGTTTGTAGGTAAATTGGCTTGGTAAATGTATAAATTGTCCCTATGTGTGTAGGATAGTGCTAATGTGCAGGGATCGCTGGTCCCAGCGCAGGCCCAGTGGGCCAAAGGGCCTGTTTCTGCGCTGCATCTCTAAACTATACTAAATGTCACTGTTGTATCTGCCTCAACCACCAACCATGGTAGCACATTCTAGACACTCACCACGTTCTGTGTAAGATGTTGCCCCGCACATCTGCTTTAAACTTTGCCCCGCGCACCTGAAAGCTAAGCCCTGTAGTATTTGATTTTTACATCCTGGGTAAAAGGTTCTGACTACCCACCCTCTCTATGCCTTTCCTAATTTTATATACTTCTATCAGGACTCCGAGCAACCTGTGGCAAATAAAGAGATTCTTACTTTCAGCAGCATAGCAGGTCTGTAAAGGTAGATAACATAAGAAACAAGCAAAAAAAAGTTCAGTAAATGGAAATAATCCAATATTGGTGCAAAATATAACCAAAGACCGAGGACCCTAGTGCAATTCTGACATCAGATACTGATGCCATTGATATTTTCTTAAAAGGACGCAAAGTGGTGGAGTAACACCAGGCAGCAAGGTGGTAGAGTGGTAGAGTTGCTGCCTTACAGCGTCAGAGATCCAGGTTCGATCCTGATTACAGGTGCTATCTGTATGGAGTTTGCACATTCTCCTCGTCACCTACATGGGTTTTCTCCGGGTGCTCCGGTTTCCCCCAACACTCCAAAGACGTACAGGTTTCCGAGGCTAATTGGCGTGATAAAAATGTAAATTGTCCGTAGTGTGTGTAGGATAGTGTTAGTGTGCGGGGATCGTTGGTCGGCACGGACTCGGTGGGCTAAAGGGCCTGTGTCTGCACTGTATCTCCAAACTAGACTCAGCAAGTCAGATGGAGGCTGTGGAGAGCATGGATGGGTGACGTTTCAGCTTCGGGACCCTTCTTCTCTTACATTGGTATTTTTCGTACTTTGGTTTAATTTCAGGAATTGTCCAACAACAAGATTCACCAAAATCCGTGAGTTGAAAGATTCCTTCCACAGCGAGGACAAGTATCACCTAGTGCCCCTGTGCCAAGACCCCACTGGATGCGATGGCGCACTCAACTGCAGGCACCAGCTCCAGGGAACTGCCAGCAGCAGAGAAGATGCATCTCCCTTCAACAAACCCTTCGGAGTAAGCACCAAGTAAACGCAACACATCGTTCTTTCTTCAAATATGTCTTTATATCGTATGTTCCTGAGACTGATGTATCATCGGCAAAGCAAATATTTATTGTTAAACCTTGGTGCAGGTGAGAGTATTATGAATCAGCCATGTTACAAAGGGAATGGAATTCTGTTCAGGCTACATCAGTGAGGGGTGATGCTCCACTTGAGTAAACTAGATGGGTCAACATATTTTATAATTACTGTCTGGGCTCGATCTATTGCTTGGTTTAATTTGGAAACATACCTTTCAACAGCACAATCCAGAGGTTTGATTTGCCAAATTAATTTCAACAAGTTGGTACCATGCTAATTTGATGCATATACAGTGGCTTGCAAAAGTATTCATACCCCTTGAACTTTTCCACATTTTGTCACGTTACAACCACAAACGTAAATGTATTTTATTGGGATTGTATGTGATATACCAACACAAAGTGGTGCATAATTGTGAAATGGAAGGAAAATGATACATGGTTTCCAAATTTTATTACAAATAAAAAACTGAAAAGTGTGGTGTGCAAAAGTATTCAGCCCCGCTGAGTCAATACGTTGTAGAACCACCTTTCGCTGCAATTACAGCTGCAAGTCTTTTGGGGTATGTCTCTACCAGCTTTGCACATCTACAGACTGACATTTTTGCCCATTCTTCTTTGCAAAATAGCTCAAGCTCAGTCAGATTGGATGGAGAGTATCTGTGAACAGCAATTTTCAAGTCTTGCCAGAGATTCTCAATTGGATTTAGGTCTGGACTTTGACTGGGCCATTCTAATACATGAATATGCTTTGATCTAAACCATTCCATTGTAGCTCTGGCTGTATGTTTACGGTTGTTGTCCTGCTGGAAGGTGAACCTTCGCCCCAGTCTCGAGTCTTTTGCAGACTCTAATAGGTTTTCTTCCAAGATTGCCCTGTATTTGGCTCCATCCATCTTCCCATCAACTCTGACCAGCTTCCCTGTCCCTGCTGAAGAAAAGCATCCCCACAGCATGATGCTGCCACCACCTTGTTTCACAGTGGGGATGGTGTGTTCAGGGTAATGTGCAGTGTTAGTTTTCCGCCACACATAGCGTTTTGCATTTAGGCCACAAACTTCAATTTTGGTCTCATCAGACCAGAGCACCTTCCTCCACATGTTTGCTGTGTCCCCACATGGCTTGTGGCAAACTGCAAACGTGACTTCTTATGGCTTTGTTTCAACAATGGCTTTCTTCTTGCCACTCTTCCATAAAGGCCCGATTTGTGGAGTGCACGACTAATAGTTGTCCTGTGGACAGATTATCCCCTGAGCTGTGGATCTCTGCAGCTCCTCCAGAGTTACCATGGGCCTCTTGGCTGCTTCTCTGATCAATGCTCTCCTTGCCTGGCCTGTCAGTTTAGGTGGACGGCCATGTCTTGGTAGGTTTGCAGTTGTGCCATACTCTTTCCATTTTCGGATGATGGATTGAACAGTGCTCCGTGAGATGTTCAAAGCTTGGGATATTTTTTTATAACCTAACCTTGCTTTAAACTTCTCCACAACTTTATCCCTGACCTGTCTGGTGTGATCCTTGGGCTTCACGATGCTGTTTGTTCACTAATGTTCTCTGACAAACCTCAGAGGCCTTCACAGAACAGCTGTATTTATACTGAGATTAGATTACACACAAGTGAACTCTATTTGTTAATTAGGTGACTTCTGAAGGCAATTGGATGCACTGGATTTTATTTAAGGGTATCAGAGTAAAGGGGGCTGAATACCTTTGCACGCCACACTTTTCAGTTTTTTATTTGTAAAAAAATTTGAAAATCGTGTATCATTTTTCTTCCACTTCACAATTATGCACCACTTTGTGTTGGTCTATCACATAAAATCCCAATAAAATACATTTACGTTTGTGGTTGTAATGTGACAAAATGTGGAAAAGTTCAAGGGGTATGAATACTTTTGCAAGCCACTGTACATGCACCAAAGTGCAACATAAAAAGTGATGCAATTTGCAGTAAAGTTCCAAGCTTTAGCAATTATTCAGCAAGACTGTTAAGAAAACAATGTTCCTCCATCGGGATGATAAATATATACCAAGGGGGATCTCTCCATTGCCTGTTTTTCAGGGATATACCTACAAACCTATCACTTGTATTCCTTAGCTTGTAGCTATTTCAGTGAAAGATTAGTCCATTGGCTGGGGTCTTGCTGTCTGCCAGCTCCAGATCAGAGCATTGACTGCGGGTTTCTCAGTCACTCAGGAGAGAGATCTGTGCATTGATGGGAGCAAAGATCCTGCAGCGAGCTAGATAGTCCACTCGACGAAAAAGACGTAGTACGGTCATGGGCAGATTCATGGGTAATTTTCAGCCCCATTTCCGTAACCGGCTTCCGTCTCCGCACCAAAGATCCCGTAGGATAATAGTGCGGGGATGGAAATCAGTTACGGAAATTCCTCGTAAAAGTAAAAGTTATTTGGTAAACATCTTCTCCTCATTTTCAGAATTTTAATTTATTAACACAAACTGTTCCCCCGCAACGTTAATTACACTGCCAGTCGGGTGGGGTCCGGTAACGAAAATGGATGAAAAAAAGGCCCACATTCCATTCCGTTGCATACTACATGTCAGCCCATTGCATTTAGCAGGAGTGGTCTATCTTGCTCCGCTATAGGATCTTTGGATGGGAGTCTTTGAGGCTCTCAGAAAGCGATCTGCATTGATTGAGATCTCTCAATCCCTCAGAATGAGATCAGTCCACTGATTGAGATCCCTCTGTTCTTCAGAAAGAGATGTGTACAGTGAGCGTGGTCTCTCCGTCACGCAGGCACAGAGACAGATCTGTACATTGTCTGGGGTCTCCCAATCACAAACCTGTGCATTGTGTGTGGTCTGTCAGTCCCACAGCAAGAGACCTGTGCAATGACTGAGTTCACCCACTCTCTTGGAGAGAGACCTTTGGATTGTCTAAGAGATTGTCTCTGTTTCAGAGAGTGAACTGTGCGTTGACTTAGGTCCCAGATTTCAGAGAAATATCATTGCTTGGGACCTCTCATCCCTCTGCCCTCCCTTCATTTTATCTGCAGGAATCCCTGATCAATGTGACAAGAGAGAATCCTATCATTTCAACCATCGAGACTAATGTAAATAGACTTGAAGGCAGGCGTTGTGTGCTGCCTGACTGTAAAGGTTTGGTGTGAAATTGGTAATATCAGCTCAGTTGCTATTATTTCCTGTATGTTTATTCATTTTTTGTATGCGGGTTTTTAGTTTCATTGGTTACATTATAACTCTGCGTCTAAACATAATGGACCGGCTGAACAATGGTGGGAGTGAGACTTTTGCCTTAAATTAAAGAATTTGTCTTCCAACCTGGTTCTTAGTTTCTTTTCTTTTAATTCTTTACACTTTAGACTTTACAGGTACAGCGTGAAAACAACCCCTTCGGCCCCCTGAGTCCGTATCGGACGGCGATCGCCCCGTACACCAGCACCATCCTACACACTAGGGACAACTTGCAATTTTCACCAGAGCTGCAAACCTGTACGTCTTCGGATTGTGGGAGGAAATCGGAGCACCCGGAGAAAACCCATGCGCTCACAGGGAGAACATGCAAATTCCGAACAAGCAGCACCCGTAGTCAGGATCGAACCTGGGTCTCTGGACTTGTAAGGCGGCAAGTCCCCCGCTGTGCCACTGTGCTGCCCCAAGTGTAATAGAGTTTACTTTAGTTTATTCTCACGTCCACCGAGGTACAGTGAAAGATTTGTGGTTGCACTAACCGGTCAGCGGACAGACAATACATGATTACAACCGAGCCGTCCACCGTGTACAGATACACGATAAAGAGAGTCACGTTTAATGCACGATAAAGTCCAGTAAGGTCTGATTGAAGATAGCCTGAGGGTCTCCAATGAGGTAGGTAGTAGCTCAGGACTGCTCCCTAGTTGTTGGTATGGTCCATATTGTCTTTAAGAATAGTGATCGCTCAGCAGATTTCACCTCCTTCACTAGGTCCCCTTCCTTCCTCCCAAATAAAGTTCATTTACCTGATGTGCTGTTCAACCCTTCTGACGCACTCTACATGATGTGAAGTTACAATCTGTATTAAGGGCTGACTACAGTTGAAGCAACACAAGTTGCCTGTTATGTCTTGCAAAATAGCACCCTTGTACTGAAATCGAAGATCGACACAAAATGCTGGAGTAACTCAGCGGGACAGGCAGCATTTCCGGAGAGAAGGAACGGGTGACATTTCGGGTCGAGCCCCTTCTTGCACTGCAACAGTTTGCTCAATAGAACGAGGAAGAGGAAATATTTCCACCTGCGTGATGCTGAAAACTAGGAACAATAAATACACAAACACTACTCAGGAACCAAATAGCAATCCAAGAAAAATCTCTCAGTGAGAATGTGGAACTGGATACCACAGAAAGCGGTTGAGGTAAGTCTACTACGAAAGCCACTGCCACCCTATTACAATAGGCATCAAGTATAATATGCAAATTTTATTGCCACTATTCATAACAAGGTCGATGTGTTGACAGCAAAAATAAAAATCAACAAGTATGATCTGGAATTTAGTTTAGTTCAGTTTGGAGATACAGTGTGGAACAGGTCCTTCGGCCCAGCGAGTCCATGCCGACCAGTGATGCCCGCACACTAACACTATCCTACACTAAGGATAATTTACAACTAATTACCAGCCAATTAACCTACAAACCTGCACGCCTTTGGAGTGTGGGAGGAAACCGGAGCGCCCAGAGAAAATTCAAACAGGTCACAGGGGAGAACGTGCAAACGCCATACAGACAGCACCTCCAGTCAGGATCGAACCTGTGTCCTTGGCGCTAATACGGCTGCAACTCTACCGCTGCGCCACCGCGCTGCTCCTTCATCACAGAGGTATAGTTTCACGTTAGCATGTTGGGGAGCTAATTATTCCGGAGGGTCACTGTTTCGTGGGGACAGGCAAAAGAGAAAGGAAGTGGATCGCTCAGTCAATAACGAATGGAGTCTCTGCAGTTGTGAGGAATGATTCAACGCTTCAATGACACTTTATTGTCACACGCACAGTGAAATTCCCTTTATTTGCATACAGTTCAGTAAAAATCTTACGATACATAGGTACAATCATACTTAAATACAAGATAGTAAGAATAGGAGATTACAGTGCTGCCATGTTTCCGCCACCATTTTGTTCAAAGTTGTCTTAAGGCCCCGTTGTCTTGGCAGCGGCATTGGGTCAGTGTTGCAGGGGTCGGCCTGGCCTGGCCTGGCGATTTTGTCTATTTCCTCCACCGTGTGCCACGGGAGGCCACGTAGAAGCCGGGTGTTGGGCCATTTGGAGCTAATTGACCCCCAGGCTGCTGCGGGATCTCCAGCGGCCCACTCCATCTCAATATGTAGAAACAAGCTCAATATGTAGAAACCATTTGTGTGGAAATAAGAAATAGTAAGTGTAAAAAAAATCATTAGTGGGAGTATTATTTATGGCCCATTTACAGCAGCAACAACGGGAGCACTTAAAATTACTTGGAATTGGTGAATCTGTGGAATTCTTTGCCACAGAAGGCTGTCAGTGGGTATTCTTAAGAGAAAGATAGATAGATTCTTGATTAGTACAGGTGTCATTGGTTATGGAGAGAAGGCAGGAGAATGGGGTTAGGAGGGAGAGATAGATCAGCCATGATTGAAAGGCGGAGTAGGCCTGATGGCCTAACTCTACTCCTATCACTTATGACCTTATGACGGGCAATTTCTACTCATTCTATCAATTGGATGAGTCATGTACGCATTGGTGGGTGTGCTTATAGTATGGGTGTGCTTATAGTATGTATTTAGGAATGTTTCATGGAGCAATACCTTGAGCAACCAAGGAGGGAGAGGTATGTTTTTGATCTGGTATTACGTGAAGTGTCAACTCAAGTTTATGGTCGTACGCACAAGTGTGGTGGGAACATCCAATGAAAATATTGCTTGCAGCAAGATCACTGGCACATGGACTCAGATAGCGCACATTTCTAAATTGTACATAATTTATACAAAGAATTACACATAATTTATACAAAGAATTACACCTATATTATACATAAATTACATATCGATTTTTCAAGACTGAAAAGAAAATGCATTAAAAATCCCAACATATCGGTGTAAAAATACGCAATTAGAAAAGTAAGTCCAAGGTAGTGCGGAGGTCTCTGACTTGTTTCAGTGCTGAGTTAAGACTAGGGTTGTGCAGGTCAGTTCAAGAACCTGATGTGTGTAGGAAAGAAGCTGTTTCTGAACCTGTTCAAGAAGGAACTGCAGATGCTGGAGAATCGAAGGTAGACAAAATTGCTGGAGAAACTCAGCTCTATGGAGCGAAGGAAATAGGCAACATTTCGGGCCAAAACCCTTCTTCAGACCCTTCTTCTTCTTTCGGCCCGAAACGTTGCCTATCTCCTTCGCTCCATAGATGCTGCTGCACCCCCTGAGTTTCTCCAGCATTTTTGTCTATCTTCGATTCTCCAGCATCTGCAGTTCCTTCTTGAACATTGTTTCTGAACCTGATGGTTTGAAGCTTCAGGCTTTTCTACCTTCTGCCCAATGGTAAGAGCGGAAAGACACTTGGACAGTTACATGGATAGGGAAGGCTTAGTGGGATATGGGCCGAACATGGACAGGTTGGATTAGTAGAGATGGGGCATCTTGGTTGGCATGGGAGAGTTGGGCCACAGGACCCGGTTCCATGCTGTATGACTCTATCTCGTGCCTTAACCAGATGTGTAGACACAAAAGTAGACAAAAATGCTGGAGAAACTCAGCGGGTGGGGCAGCATCTATGGAGCGAAGGAAATAGGGAACGTTTCGGGTCGAAACCCCTTCAATTTGCTTCAATTCACTTTGTAGACACAAAGAGCTGGAGTAACTCAATGGGTTAGGTAGCATCTCTGGAGAAAAAAGATGGATGATGTTAGGGTCAGGATCCTTCTCAGACTGTTTAACCAGATGGTGTAAATCCCTGATGATAGTTGATAGATGAGGCAATGCCTCATGCGGGAGTTTTTGATGGTTGAGGGGGATGAGCCGGGAATAATTCGTTATTTCATAGTACAGGATACCCTGGGAAGAAAGATTGATGTTTTATAATTATTGTCAGAAGTCCAAAGAAGGTGTGCAGGGCAGGTTTTTTACACATGGAATGGTGGGTGTTGGGAAGGCGCTGCCAGGGGTGGTGGAAGCAGATACAATAGTTCATGAGGCATTTAGATAGGCACATTGATATGCAGAGAATGGAGGGATATGGATTACGTGCAGGCAGAAGAGATTGGTTTAACTTGGTATAATGTTCAGCAGGACTTGTTCAATAGGACAAGTTCAATAGGACAAGATCCTGTTGACACATAATGCTGGAGTAACTCAGCGGGACAGGCAGCATCTCTGGAGAGAAGGAATGGGTGACAGACATTTCTGGTCTTCAATTTCCTACACTCTAGGACTTGTTCCTGTGTTGTACTGTTCCATAATATAAAAACAACACAAAAACTGACGTGCGGGCTTCTAGACATGCGTAAAGAGATGTGTAGCTAAATTACAGAGGAGGTGAATTCTTCACGAAACCTTGCCTATCCACCTGCTCCTCGCCTTTTTGCAGCCTCATTTACAACTTCAAAACAGAGCAAATTACTTGAGTGTGTTTCAAAAAGAACATTGCTTGACTCACATTGTAGAAATAGCCTGAATCTGTACTGGGAACATTTAATGGTGTGCGATTAATTTACAAATGTGAACAAGAAAGAATTTGCATTTGTTGTGTCCTTAGGGTTTGTCAGAGAATAGCTCTTGTGCTGCATTTAATGTTTTTCTGTGATCAGATTCCCACAATTATGATTAGATTAATGACCTGCTAATCTTTGTCTGTTAATGTTGACTAAGGGTGGATTGGGATTGTTATGCGCAAATGCCGAACAACTAGATGGCTTACTGCTTCAAAAAATACGCTGCATTATGCAAACTAATTTTGAATTCCTCCAGCGTATTAACTTCTGAGTTAAAGTGCATCAGTAACATAATTGCAATGGACTCTTCTAGTCTCAGTCCACACCAGAGTGTAGGACATTTTCCTGACAACAGACACATGCCTTGTGACATCCCTCCCATGCAATTCCCCTTGTACCAATGTACATTGGAGCTCAAACCTCCAAGCAACATTTGACATCAAACAATCTCTGTAGAACTAAGAGCATGTTGTACTATTTCATTGCTTTTCTATATATTTAACAGGACACTCTACTGATTTGTATGGAAGGAACTACACATGCTGGTTTGTCTTCCAGGCAGCATCTCTGGAGAGAAGGGATGTGTGACGTTTCGGGTTGGGACCCTTCTTCAGACTCGAATGTGTGCTAAACCTCCACTGATTTAGTTTAGCGTAGTGATACAGGCCCTTAGGCCCACAGAGTCTACACCGCCCAGCGATCCACACACACTAACACCATCCTACACACGCTAGGAACAATATACATTTTTACCAAGCCAATTAACCTATAAACCTGTCGGAGCGTGGGTGGAAACCAGAACTCCCGGTCACGCAGGTCACGGGGAGAACGTACAGAATCCGTACAGACAGTACCCATAGTCAGGATCGAACCCGGGTCTCTGGCGCTGTAAGGCAGCAACTCTACCACTGCACAACCGTGCCATACTTATTGAGCTTCACAGCTGACTACACAATGCTCAAACACATTGTGGTTTATGAGTACGCCACAACCTCAAATATAAATTCATAAGTCATAGGAGCAGACATAGGCCATTCAGCCCATCGAGTTTACTCCACCATTCAATCAGGGCTGATCTATCTTTCCCTCCAAACCCCATTCTCCCGTCTTCTCCCATAACCCCTGACACCCTTACTAACCAAGAATAATTTACTAATCTTTACTAATTTACTAGAACCGATAGCAAGGGCCTGACAGGCACATTGTCTGTCCATTCCCCTCCACATATGCTGCCTGACCTGCTGCCCTCTCCAGCAGTATGTTTTCCATTCGAGATCCCAACACCTGCAATCTCTTGTGTCCCTTCTCACATTGTTACATAGAAAAGTGTGGGCAGAGGCGGCTTCGATATAAAATCTGCCCCAGCATGCAGGTCCTGAATTGAATATTTCCCTGAAAAAACTGGTTCTGGATTCCATTTGACCGCCTTTTATGTTTTTTTTCACAAAGGGGAGGAGAGAGGAAAGAAGGGGGGGGGGGGAGGAAGGGGGGGGGAGAAGGGGGGGGGGGGGAGAGAGGGGGGGGGGGAGAGGGGGGGGGAAGGGAGAAGGGGGGGGGAAGAAGGAAGGGGGGGGGGAGAGAGAAGGTGGGGGGAAGGGGGGGGGGAGCAGAGAGGGGGGGGGGAGAAGGGGGGGGCGGAGGGGGGGGGAGAAGGGGAGAGGGGGGGGGGAAGGGGGGGGCGAGGGAAGGGGGGGCAGAAGGGAGGGGGGGGGGGATGAGAAGGGGGGAGAAAGAAAGCGGGAAGGGTGGGGGGAGAGGGGAGAGAAGAGGGGGGGGAGAAGGGGGGGGGGAGAGGGGGGGGTGGGATGAAGGGGGGGGTGAAAGAAGGGAAGGGAGAAGGGGGGGAGGACGGGGGGGGGGGGGGGGGGGGGGGGGGGGGCGGGGGGGGGGGGGGGGGGGGGGGGGCGGGGGGGGGGTGGGGGGGGGGGGAGATGGGGGGGGGGGTGGTGGGGGGTGGGGGGGGGGGGGGGAGGCGGGGGGGGGGAGAAGGGGTGGGGGGGGGAGGGGGGGGGGGGGGGAGAAGAGTGGGGGGGGAGGGGGGGGGTGAAGGGGGGGGGAGGGGGGGGGGGGGGGGGGGTGGGGGGGGGGGTTGGGGGGAGAGGGGGGGGGAGAAGGGGGGGGGTGAAGGGGGGGGGGGAGAAGGGGTGGGGGGTGGAGAAGAGGGGGGGGGAGAATGGGCGGGGGGAGAAGGGGGGGGGAGAAAGGGGGGGGGGAGAAGGGGGGGGGGGAAGGGGGGGTGGGAGAGGGGGGGGGGAAGAAGAGGGGGGGTGAGGAGAAGGGGGGGGGGGAGAATGTGTTTTTGAGAAGGGGGGGGGAGAAGGGGTGGGAGAAGGGGCGGGGGGGGGAGAAGGGGGGAGGAGAGCTTGGTCTAGAAGGGGGGGGAGGAAGGGTGGGGGGAGAGAAGGGGGGGGGGAGAGAAGGGGGGGGGGGAAGGGGGGGGAGAAGGGGGGGGGGAGAAGGAGGGGGGAGAAGGGGGGGGGAGAAGGGGGGAGGGAGATCGGGGGGGGAGATAGGGGGGGGAGTGAAAGGGGGGGGGGAGAAGGGGGGGAGGGGAGAGGGGGGGGGAGAAGGGGGGAGAAGGGTGGGAGAAGGGGGGGGAGGAAGGGGGGGGGGGAGAAGGGGGGGGGGGACTAAGGGGGGGGGGAGAAGGGGGGGGGAGAAGAAGTGGGGGGGGGAGAAGGGGGGGGGGAGAGGGGGGGAGGAAGGGGGGGGGAAGGGGGGGGGAGAAGAAGGGGGGAAGAAGCGGGTGGGAGAGGAGAAGGGGGGGGAGGGAGGAGGGGGGGTGGAGGAGGGGGGGGAGAAGGGGGGGGGGGGCGAAGGGGGGGGGGGAAGAAGGGACGGGGGGGAGAAGGGGGGGGAGAAGGGGGGGCGGGGAGAAGGGGGGGGGAGAAGGGGGGTGGGAAGAAGGGGTGGGGTGGAGGAGGGGGGTGGTGAAGGGGGGGGAGAATGGGGGGGGGGGGGAGAAGGGGGGGGGGAGAAAGGGGGGGGGGAATGGAGGGGGACTTTTAAGAAGACTGACAACTTTTAAAAAGCCAGAGATACACAGCTGTGAAGCTTTGGCAGCATTTCACATTACTTGGGCTAGTTATCCTCTGTTTCTGAAGCCTCGTGCTTCGTTTTCTTTCCTCCCAATGAGCAATGAAATGACCGGTCAGCAAAGGCGATGACTAAAACTACCTACGAACTACCTCGACTACCCAAACTACATGGCGACCCACTACAGCTGTACCTATGACTAGGATTATCAATTTTTCTCCATGGCAACATTGTTGAAAATTTGCAGCGACCATTACTGAGGCCACGACTAGTTCCAAGAGATGCGGGATACTCCTCACCAGAGCACCAGCGACATTTGTGGCGGGGGCGAGCATATGGCGAGTGCAGAGTCTCCTGCACTCGCCTAAAAAGTTGCCTAAGTGGGACAGGCCCAAGAGAGAGAGAGATAGAGAGAGAGAGAGAGAGAGAGAGAGAGATGAGAGAGAGATTTGAGAGAAAGTATTCAGAGAGAGAGAGAGCGAGAGATTACATACTGCAATTAAATAGACTTTCTTCCCCTCAACAGAACAGTACATAGAAAGAGTAAATAGTGCATAGAAACAGGCCCTTCGGTCCACAATGTCTTTGCCAAATATGATACAAAGACCAACTCTTATCCACCAGCACATAATCCATATTGCTCCATTTCATGCATATCCATATACCTATCCCCAATGATCTTAAATGCCACCATTGTATCTGCTCCCAACACCACCCCTGGCAGACTGTTCCAGATGCACTCCGCTCCATGTGTAAAGAAACCTGCCCATTGCACATCTCTTTAAACCTTGCCCCTCTCACCTTAAAGCTATACCCTCTAGTGTTTGAGTTCTGCCATCCTGGGAAAATGCTTTGACTGTCTCCACTATCTGTGCCCCACGTTGCCCTGCCTTTTCCAGTCAGCACAACACTGCTTACAGATTCTGTTTGTACCTTGTATTTCCTGTAAAACAGGATACCATCTGCCCTGGGATGCCCTGCAGCAATTCTTCCGTAGTTCTCGAAACAGTAGCAGTTACTGTGAAACGCTGAAGGATAATCAGACTGATCAGAAGGTTAGCAACCCCAGTCTGTGTCACCCAATAAAGCTACGGAAAGGCCTAATGAACCACTGCGGCCTAAACATCCATCAGGCGGGATGAAATGTCAGGAGAAGGTGGAGCTGAGAATAAGACGGGAAGTATGGTTGTGAAAAGGAAAGGATATACCAGAGCCCAGTTCCTCTACGCTCTAGAATATCCTCCCTGCCCAGAGTGTTATTAAGATGGATCCTGAAGCGTGGGCGGTTGCTGCTGGGACGCAAGTCGGGGCGCGTGATCACCCGGCTGGGTCGCCTGGGCGAGGGTGTCTTGATGTTGTGAGACCCGAAAACACCCGATGGACACCGGTCACATCACTGAGGTTGCGTCCAGCGGCATCGAAAGATGTATCTTTTTCACACAAGATGCATAGGTCTAAGATAACATGTTGTGTACTGTGGGGGGGGGTCATTCAAAAAACTGAAACGGGTTGTCTGAACTTACTTGTGATATCTATGACTCATATTTAGCTCCGCAGCTGCCTGCCTCCTGATATTAAACCTATTCCAGGTATTACGGCCCAGAGATGATACTCAATCAGTTGTTCGTGCTAGTCAATACAGTGTGAAATTAGGCCATTTGGCCCAATCGCTGCACTAACAATATGTCCCCATCTACACTAGTCCCAATTGCTGGCCCATATCCCTTCCACATGCCCCAGTCCATGTTCCTGTCTAAATGTTTCCTTAAACGTTGTGATAATACCTGCTAAACTACCTCCATCGGCAGCTCGTTCCATACACCCACCGCTCTGTGTGTGAAAAAGCTACCCGTCGATACCTATTGAATCTCGTTCCCTCAATAACCCGCACCCACCACCCCCCCCCCCCAGTGGCGGACTGTCCAGGAGTGTCAGTTGCTCGATGCCCCTGATGAAGTGGGCCCCCTATATCAAGTGGACCCCTGATTAAGTGGGCCCCCTTTGTCTCCTGGCAACCAATATTTTTAGACCCAGTCCGCCACTGTTTCCCCCCCATCAATTTAAACCTATTTTCTCTGGTTCTCGATTCCCCTACTCTGGGCAATTGACTCAGTGCGCCAATACCCAATGTATTCCTCTCTTGAATTTGCACACCTCTATAAGATCACCCCTCGTCCCCCTGCGCCCCAAGGAAGAGAGTCCTAGCCTGCTCAACCTCTCCCTGTAGCTCAGGCCCTCGAGTGCAGGCAGCATCCACATAAATCTTCTCTGCACCCTCTCCAGCTTCACAGCACTTTCCACAAATCCTGATCGATCTATTGTACCTCAATACACGATGGATCAATGAGTGGTGCCCATTTAAAGAACAGTTATTCTCTCACCGTACAACCTCTCAATTTCCGCCTTTCACTCTGGTTTCATTGCCCTTGGCTTGAAGAACTACAATCAGCATGACTTTTGTCTTTTATATCCAATTCACCTTGGAAAACTTCACCTCACCCTCCCCCACCTCCTGTAATGCTCCAGCCTCACCCGTCTTATGGAGTTGAACGTTCCCCAAACCTCTTTTGACCATCCTCTTCCCAACGGGTTTGTTCCAGATCCTGCACCCGCGTGATAATGTTTCAATCTGTTTGATATTTCACTTTTACATCAGAGCCACCAACTACTGCAATGCTTTTCTCTGCATAGCTTTCAGATTTACCCGTGTCATTTTAAGTTCAAGTGTATTTTTTGACTACCCAGTTGTATATTTAGCCTGGTTTGTTATGCCCCTGTCCCACTTAGGAAACCTGAACGGAAATCTCTGGAGACTTTGCGCCCCACCCAAGGTTTCCGTGCGGTTCCCGTAGATTTTTGTCCTGTCTCCCTAATGGTCGAAAGTGGTTTCCGCTTCTTCTACGTTCCGGAGATTATTTCAAAAAATTCAAAACCGGCCGCAACTAAAAATAGGTTGCCGTTTTAAAAATCGGTAATTTTTTAGTCGAAGCCGGTTGCGATGCTGGTAGCTATATCTCTGAAGGTGGTTGCCGGAGGTTGCAGGTAGTGGAAGGTAAGACCTTTTTTTCACCCACTTTTATTCCACCAGAGAGGTCTTACCAGGGAACCGCACGGAAACCTTGGGTGGGGCGCAAAGTCTCCAGAGGTTTCCGTTCAGGTTTCCTAAGTGGGACAGGGGCATTAGTGCAACCAGTGTTAATCTCATATCTCAAGTCACTGTTAGTCATAGAGTCACAGAGCACGGAAACAGGCCCTTCAGCCCAACTCATCCATCCCAAACCAAGATGTTCCATGCCTAGTCTCATTTGCCCGCATCAAGCCCATTTCCATCTAAACTTCTCCTATCCATGTACCTGTCTAAGTGTCTTTTAAGTGCTGTTATGACAACAACCAGTGGTTCTATTGTCATTAAGTTAGTCCCTTTTCAATGAAACATTCTGAGCACTTCCTTTGCATCAGTCCTCACTTGCTCAGTTGTAACCATGTATTGTCTCTCCAGCTGACTGGACAGGACACAGTAAATAACTTCTCCCTGTACCTCGATGCACATGACGATAAGAAAAATCAACTAACTAACTGAACCAACTAACTTCCTTCATGTGGTGAGAACAGTAGAAACTCTGAACACTTCGAGTGCCTTCCTTTAATTTCTTACTTTCATTTCATTTGTTTCAACTTTATACTATTTACAAGCTCTGACAATTGGCCCTTTAACTAGTGAAACCTGTAGTGCTTGAGTAAGCATTCAGATAGCATATATTTGACTTTTCAGGCAACTTAACCATCTTACCAACAACCAGAGAGAGGCCCCAAGCTATTATCTCCCTAATTGGGGACTGATCGGAATTTACCAGACTTTTGTGTGATGTGCAGAAGAATTGCACTGTGCTGTGCATATGTGTCAATGAAGAACCTTTGCTTTATCTTGCACTAAACATTATTCACCTTCTTCCTTTATCATGTATCTGCACACTGTGGACGGCTCGATTGTAATCGTGTATTGCCTTCCGCTGACAGGTTAGCACGCACCAAAAGCTTGTCACTGTACCTCGGTACACGTGACAATAAACTAAACTCGAATCTCATCTCTACTTACTGTTTTAACATGATGTTCCATTTGTTTGGGAACGTAGTGTTTGCTGCATGTGCATCTTGTATGCTGTTGTATGTTAAATGACAGTCTTATTTGCAGTTCCTTCTTGCTTTCACTTGCCAGTTCACGGTTCGGGCAATCTTCAGTGTGATCTCAAAAGTCAGACTCACAAAACGACAGCAGACGCCTTTAAATCTGTTCTTCCTTCATTCTAAACACTGACTGATCCCTTAGCATCTGATAGGGTGCGTTGGCGTAATTACCAACTCTCTCTAACTTCCTCAATTCACCTACAAGCTCAGACGCTGTGATTTTAATAAGTCAGTTATAAGTAAGTAAGTACGTTTATTGGCCAAGTATTCACATACAAGGAATTTGCCTAGGTGCTCCGCCCACAAGTAACAACATGACATACAGTGACAGTTACCAATGTCTCAGGAAACACTAAACATTAATAATAATAAGACATTAATGATAAAACACCATTGATCAAGCATGTGAACCAACAAAATACCAGATCAAAGGGAGGCTACAGATTTTTGGCTGTTGAGTGGAGCAACTACTCGTGGATAAAAACTGTTTTTATGTCTGGCTGAGGCAGCTTTGACAGTCCGGAGTCGCCTTCCAGAGGGAAGTGATTCAAAGAGTTTGTGGAAGATTTTCAGCTCTTCTTAACCATAAATCAAACAAAGTTAAGCCAAGATCTCACTTGGCTGTGGATTAAAGTGATTCTTCGACATGCCCACCAGTTCCTTCTGTGTTTTATCTCTGGCATTAGCAGGTTTCTCTGGACACTGTCTGTCTCAGATCGCACCAACACTAATTAAAATTATTATTATTTTTTTTTAACTTCCTTTTATTTTAAATTTATTTTTGTTAGAAGTAAGTACAGTAGTGTGGTACCTAAGTACCTGATGCATACATACACGTTATCATTCTTGTACAACTTCTTATTTTGAATTTAATAAAAAAAGACACTGATAGAAAATGGAAAATAAAGAGTGTCGGGATAGATAGACAAGCGAGTAGAAACAGATAGCGAGAGAGACAGAGAGCAGAGATAAAAATCTAAGGAGATTGAAAAAGAATAGAGAAAATAGAAAGAAAAGAAATTAGGAGAGATATACCTATTTAATATCTTTACCCATCCATCACCCGGTTCTGAACCATTTACAGTGGCTTGCAAAAATTTATTCAACCCCTTTGAACTGTTCCAAATTTTGTCACGTTACAACCACAAACGTAAATGTATTTTATTGGGATTTTATGTGATATACCAACATACGTGTGCATAATTGTGATAAGGGGAAGGAAAAGACCAAATCTTCACTGAAAAGTGTGGTCACAAAAGTATTCAGCCCCCCCTCCCCTGAGGTAGAACCACCTTTCGCTGCAATTACAGCTTGCAAGTCTTTTGGGTGTCTCTACCAGCTGCATCTAAGGAGCGAAGAGATGACGTTTTCGGGTGCCCCTTCTTCAAAAATAGTCAACTCAGTTCAGGGATGGAAAAACAGCAATTTTGTCAGTCTTGCCAGAGATTCTCAATTGTGATAGGTCTGGACTTTGACTGGGATTCTAGAACAATGAATATGCTTTGATCTAAAGGGAACAGCCATTGTAGCTCAGCTGTTTGTTGTCCTGCTGGAAGGGGAAAAATGAGATCTAACAGGTTTTCTTCCAAGATTGCCCATGTGTTTGGCAACTCTGACCAGCTTCACTGTCCCCTGTGCTTGAGAAGAGCATCCCACAGCCAGTGCTGCCACCCCGAGCTGAGGGATGGTGGTTCATGGGGTGATGTGAGGAGCCAGCAAGGCGTTTTGCATTTAGGGTCAAAAAACTTCAATGTCTCATCAGGACCAAAGGATGCAGACTCCTCCAACATGTGCTGTGTCCTCCACACTTTGCAAACGGTGGCTTTTTCAGCAATGGCTCACTCTTTCATGGCCCGATTTGGAGTGAGTGCACGACTAATAGTTTGTCCTGGACACTGATTCTCCCACCTGAGGGGGATCTCTGAAGTGCTTCCCAGAGCCACCTGGATTGCTTCTCTGATCAATGTCTTTGGTTTAGGTGCGGACCGATGCGGAGGTTTTCGCAGTGCCAGCGAACTCTGGTCTCCACCGATATAGATCCATGAACAGGCTCTGGAGAGCAAAAAGCTTGGGATGCATTTTTTTTATAACCTAACCCTGCTTTAAACTTCTCTAGGATCCCTGACCTGTCAGGTGAACCTTGGGACTTCCATGACCAAGGAACATTGTTTGTTCACTAATGCTTGGGCTCACAGAACCTGTATTTATACTGAGATTAGAGTGGACTCTATTTACTAATTGGGGTGACTTCTGAAGGACAATTGTTTGCACTTCTTGAAGGCAATTGGTTGCAAGGGAATTTAGGGGATCAGAGTAAGCGGGAGGGGGGAAGGGCCTGTAATTGACGCCACACTTTTCAGTTTTTTTATTTGCGGAGGGAGCGGTCTTGCGGAAGGCAACGGGGGAGACTTGGGAATTATGTGCTGCGACTTTGTATTGGTCTAGGGGTACGTTTGTGGTTTTTGGATGTGGAAAAGTTCAAGGGGTATGAATACTTTTTGCGAGACTGTCATTTTAAGGTTATGTTATGTTTTGCCAGCTTGTAAGGGGTGAAAAGGTGACCAAATCTTCATGAATCGGTCTACTTTGCCTATTAGGAGGAATCTCATTTCTTCAAGATGTAGTGTTTCTGACATATTTGAAATCCACATTTTGAACGTTGGCGTGGTTGCGTTTTTCCAAAATTTAAGTATAAGTTTTTTTGCTGTTATTAAACCATAATTGAAGAGACATTGAAGAGAGCTTCTTGGAACGTAGTTAATTTACGTCCCTCTTCCATTGATCCAAAGATAATCAGTTCTGTACTGGGGTATTAATCTCAAAAGTAACCAATATTTCAAATACCTTCAAATTCAAGATTATTTGAAAAAATAAAGGATATCAAACTCTAACCTCAGATTTATTAGAGGAAGGAATGAACAGAAAGGCAGAATCAAGCAATTTAATATCATATTTATATAATATAATTTTAAATATAGAAACACCAACGACAGAGGCAATTAGAAGGGACTAGGAACAAGAGTTATTGATAAAAATCCCGAAAGACAGATGGGGAAAAAAACCTATATATATATACATAAATGTTTGATTAATGTAAGGCATAACTTAATTCAATTTAAAATTTTACATAGATTATATTACTCGAAAACTAGATT
Source organism: Okamejei kenojei (assembly GCA_035221665.1). NCBI lineage: Eukaryota > Metazoa > Chordata > Chondrichthyes > Rajiformes > Rajidae > Okamejei > Okamejei kenojei. The sequence goes on from CM069157.1 coordinate 10,214,487, forward strand.
GAATAAAATATTTCCAAATGTTTCCCCCATTTGTGACAAATGTCTAACTCAAAATGCCACTATAGCACATTCCTTTGTCTCCTGTACAAAACTTCATAAATTTTGGAACAAAATCATTGGAACTTTTACAAAACTATTCAACACAAAATTGAACCCCACCATACTAATTAAGGTAGACTTTGTATATTTGCATTAATCAAACTGTTTGCAATCAAGAGACGCAACACTATTCCACCATTTTGTGTGCATGTCTTGGTCCGAGAGTCAAATGCTGCATTTGAAGCAATAGTTGTGGCCGATTTTATTTCCTTATTTTATTGATGTTATATTTGCCTTCGCTCCCTCTACTTGAAGGAATGTTTCTCTCTTGTTCTGGAGACACAAGAAGGCTGAAAATGCTGTTACCCAGAGTGAGAAATAAACTGCTGGAAGAACTCCGCAGGTCAAGCAGCATCTGTGGAAGGTGGGGGGAGAGAATTGTTGACATTTCACTAACGCAGATGGTGGTGAGTGCCTGTAACCCACTAGAGGCAGTGGGGGCAGATACGATTTAAGAGGCTTTTGGATAGGCACATGGATATGCTGGGAATGGAGAGAAGTGGATCGTTCAGAGGAGGTTAGTTAAACTTTTGCATCAAGTTTGGCACAGACATTGTTGGCCGAAGAGCCTGTTTCTGTGCTGTAGTCTTCTGTGATCTATGTTCTATTTTGGGTTAAGACCGACCTTGCATGAATTCTGTCTCGAAACATCCACTATTTTTTTACCCCCACAAATGCTGGTTGACCTGTTGAGTTTTGCTTTCCTTTGTTCCACCTGACTGCCCCTGTCAACAACAGTTTATTTCTTAACGTATTAAGAAGTTGGGGATTGATTTTCATCAAGCAGGCGTGTTATTATTCTTTCTCTGGCAAGGTCTGTAAATAAATCCCCAACTAAAATATCTTGGCTAAGGTCCAAAACAGTGACACAAGATTAGTTCCCTGAAGAATTATGACCTCAGGCGAGATTTATATACACAGAGATACAGAGATACAGAGATACAGAGATACAGCGCGGAAACAGGCCCTTCGGCCCACCGGGTCCATGCTGACCAGCGATCCCCGCACATTAACACTATCCTACACCCACCAGGGACAATTTTTACATTTACATTTACCAAACCAATTAACCTACAAACCAGCACGTCTTTGGAGAGTGGGAGGAATCCGAAGATCTCGGAGAAAACCCACGCAGGTCAGGGGGAAAACGTAAAAACTCCGTACAGACAGCGCCCGTAGTCGGGATCGAACCCGGGTCTCCGGCGCTGCATTCGCTGTAAGGCAGCAACTCTACCGCTGTGCCACAGTGACCGTGTAATATGATTACATATGATTGATGATACTCTATTTTCACATGTACATGGTAGAGTGAGATTCTTTGTTTGCTTACAGTACAAGTATGCAAGAATTGCCACGTAATGTGCACTGGAAAAGTTTCAAAATAATTCAATATAGTTCCTCTACTCCCTAAAAACCCTATAGTTCTCCACCACCTCCCCACCCCCACCCCCCCCCCCCCCCTTACCCTCCGGTCCTCTTTGTTCTCGATGGCCCCCCCCCCCCCCCCCCCACACAAGTTCACGTTCACAAGTTGACGAGTAGAATTAGGCCATTCAGCCCATCGAGTCTACTCCGCCATTCAATCATGGCTGATCTCTGCCATCCCAATCCCATTTTCCTGCCTTCTCCCCAAAACCCTTGACACCCGTTCTAATCAAGAATTTGTCTATCCCTGCCTTAAAAATATCCACGACTTGGCCTCCACAGCCTTCTGTGGCAATGAGTTCAACAGATTAACTACCCTCTGACTAAAGAGGTTCCTCCTCGCCTCCTTTCTAAAAGAGCGCCCTTTAATTCTGAGACTCTGACCTCTGGTCCATGACTCTCCCACCAGTGGCAGCATCGTCTCCACATCCACTCTATCTGTGCCTGAGTCTTCCTTGTTCTTGGCGGTGCTTCCTCCACCGACCGCCGGGACTCACGCGAGCTCGTTCTCGGCCGACCGCCAGCACGCTCCGACGGCGCTCCACGCTCACCCACGGCGCTCCAATATCGCTCACGGCAACGGCCTTCCATGCTCGTCAACGGCCCACTCGCTCGCCAACGCTCTCTCCCTCGCCGACATATTTAGCAGCAAGAAGTATAAGGGCAGAAGTATCATGGACACACACACTCTGACCTCGAACTATCTCACCTTTTGTTCATTGTTAGAATTAGTGTTAGGATTATTATTGTCGCCCGTACCGGAGTACAGTAAAAAGCTTTTGCTTGCGCGCTCTCCATTCAAATCAGATAATACTAGACAATACAATCAAACCAAACATAAGCACAAAAGACAGAACAATGAGAAACATACCAGAATGCAAAACGTCACCTATTCCTTTTCCCCACGCTGTCTGAGCTGCTGAGTTACTCAAGCATTTATTGTCTATCTGCTGAATATAGTCGCTGGGTTTTGTAAGTCCCACCCCAGCGTTGTGGGATGAACCTCAGGTGACAGAATGTGATGCTTCAAGAAAACGGCTTGCTGCCACCTTCTCAAGGCTAACCAAAGATGGAGGATGAAAACTGGCCGTCATTGTGACACCTGTATTGTGAAAATTGAATAAATCCAAACAAATAAAAAATATTATTTAAGTGGCACAGTTAAATAAAAAGGATCAATGCAGAGGGTCAACGGTAGAATAAGGAACAAGACGAATAAAACTGATATTGATTGATTGATTAATTGATACAACAAGGAACATAGAACGGGACAGGACAGGAACAGGCCCTTCGGCCCACAATGTCCATGCCCAACATGACGCCAGGTTGAACTAGTCTCCTCTGCCTGCAGGTGATCCAAACCCCCTCCAAATCCTTGTGCCTATCTAAAAGCCTCTGAAACGCTGCTATTGTATCTACCTCCACCACCACGCTGGCAGTGCGTTCCAGGCACCCACCATTCATTGTGTAAATAACCTGCTCAGCGCAAATGTTTCCCCGCTCTTGACAAGGCTGTCAAAAATGTTTACAGGATTCTTCGGGCATCAAGGACCTTAGGAAAGGTCAATTAAGAGCAGTTTGTTCCACAGCTGGAGTCAAGTCCTTGTGGTGTGCAGGAATGATTTATCCCCATGGCATGAACTAGGCAAGACTTCATGTGTTAATAATAATAATAATAATAATAATAATAATAATAATAATAATAATAATATATTTATTGTCATTGCACAGAGGTACAACAAGATTTGGTATGCAGCTTCCACCCGATGTAATAACTTAATTAACTTAAAATTTAGGCAGCCAGAGAAACAAGATTTAATAAAACCAGTAAAACAGTATAATGATGGTATTCTGCAGAACAGAATATAGGAAGAGGAGATTTAACGTAGGAATTCAAAATATTTAATAGATTGACGGAACAAATGAAAATACATTTTCTGGTGACAGAAAGATGGACAATCAGAAGACACAGAAGTTTTCTGACAAATAGCAAAAGAACCTGGAGTGAGGTGAGGAAAAAAAAACTCTCTGCAGCAAATTGTTCTCCAAAATATCCTGGTGTGTATGTAATGATCTTCAATACAGAATTAGAATCAAATGTAATCAAGGAATCAAGGAATTGGAATTAATTGGACAGCTCTTTCAGAAGTATAGCTGTGATGGGTGCAAGCGCTGTCTTTGGTTCTGTATCATTCGGAACTAAATGAATGAAGAACATAGACCAAGGGACAGTGCAGTGCAGGAACAGGCCCTTTGCCCACATTATCTCTGCTGAAAAGATGCCCAATTAAATTAATCCCATCTGCCCTGCATTCGAACTACATCTGAACTACAGTTGCTGTTGAAATGCAGAGATGCAGATACCGATTAGTACACAAGGGCGGCCATGGTGGCGCAGCTGTATAGTTGCTGCCTTATAGCACTTACAGCACTGGAGACCCGGTTTCGATTCTGTCTGTATGGAGTTTGTACCTTCTCCCCGTGACCTGCGTGGGTTTTCTCCTGAGGTCTTTGCTTTCCTCCCACACTCCAAAGATGTACAGGTATGTAGGTTAATTGGCTTGGTGTATGTGTAAATCTTCCCTCGTTTGTGTAGGATAGTGTCAATGTGCTGGTCAGTGCGGGCTCGGTGGGCCAGAGGGCCTGTTTCCGTGCTGTATCTCTAAACCAAACTAAACTAAACAAAGATTTTACAAACAGCATTGAAATAGCAACCAGATAATTTGCCAATGCGAGGCTGGACGAGCAGCCTTGGATCTGTACGCCCAGCTGAGATGACAAAGGAGGCCTGGGCATAACGTTGGATCGGATGCATAAATCACCTTCTGCCATTTCAGGTCTCCTCCAGTAACGGAGGGGCAGCCCAGATTTTGTGTTCAGGTCTCAAGAGCGTGATTCAAAACTCATGACCTTGCTCAGAGGTTGATATTTCTCACTGCAGTTCCTCCTTTGGCAGACAGCCAGTTTGCCTGGAACCAAAAAGTATTCACAGGACAGGTGCACTTGCAGAGGGGTTGAAGGCGCTGACATTCGTTGTCAGTGCTAAGAGAGGCCGGGGGAAAAAAATAAGTGGCTTTGCAGTGATGTAGATTGAAGGTTGGGAAGACGAGAGATTAACTGTCAGCTAGTGATTCATGGCATTACCTGATTTACTTATATATTATCCGATCCTGTCCTTCCAAAGTAGAGATTCAAATATTATATGCAGAGTGTTACATGCAAATACATTGGCATAGCTGGTAGAGCTGCTATCCCGCAGTGCCAGGGACCTGGGTTTATATCTGCCCTCAGCGACTCACTGTGTGGAGTTTGCACGTTCTCCCTGCGACCGTGTGGGTTTCCTCCGGGGTTTCCTCCCATTTCCTCCCACAACCCAAAGACATGCGTGTTTGTAAGTCAAATTGCCTTCTGTAAATTGCCCCTTGTGTAGAGAGTGGATGTGAAAATGGGAAATGACACAGAACTAGATGAATGGGGTAATCGATGATCGGCGTAGACTCGATGGGACAAAGGGCCTGTTTCTGTGATGTATCTCTGAACTAAACTAAACCTGATATGTTTGCTCAGGATGTTTCTCAAGGCTTTTACTGGGGCGTTGGTTTATTTTACAATATCAGAGATGGAAGTCGTCTAAATGTTTATGGTGTATTGGAAGAATATTAGGTTTGTCATCTGGAGCTAGATAAAGGAAACAGGGTATTCTGCCTTCTTCCCAAAAAATTGGGATTCAGGTGTTCCTTAACTTATTTGTTTCGCAATCTCCTTCCACTCAGCCCACTGGAGGAGAAAGGTTCAGCTGGGATTTGTTGTGCTTTCACGGAGACCTCATGGGATTAATTCCTCAGGCGAGTCATGGGAGTCCCTTATGGGATTGGAGACTGAAGAATGCAGTGAGGAATCGGCAGCTGATAGTAGATGCCATTCTGAATGTAGTCTTTACTTTAGAGTTTAGACGTAGCGTGGAAACAGGCCCTTTGGTCCACCGAGTCCTCGCCGACTAACGATCACCCTGTACATTAACGCTATCCTGCGCGCAAGGGGCAATTTTACAATTTCACCGAAGCCAATTAGCTTACAAACCTGTACGTCTTTGGAATGCGGGAGGAAACCGGAGCACCCGGAGAAAACCCACGTGGTCACAGGGAGAATGTACAAACTCTGTGCAGATAGCATCCGTAGTCAGATCAAACCCGGGCCTCTGGTGCTGTAAGGCAGCAACTTTACCTCAGTGCTATTGTGTCACCCTAGTAGTGAGCACACTTGTGCTCCATTCTCCAAAGGGTTTTGCTCAGAATCCAGGCTGACATTCTTCTAATCTCTTCCTTCTTCATCTCCAAAAACATCTTGGACTTCTTTAATATCAAGGTTAAAACCATTTAACGAGCAGCCTCTGCTACTTCCTTTCCTCCTCCAGTCCACAAGACAATTTCCCATTGCCCTTATAGATACCAGGACCTACAGATGGTTTACAAGAAAAATGACACAAAGTGATGGAGTTGCTCAACGGGGATGCCAGCATCTCAAGAATCAAGATTCAAGAGAGTTTATTGTCATGTGTCCTTGATAATTCTTGCTTTGCTTCAGCACAACAGAACATAGTAGGCATGACTACAGAACAGATCAGTGTGTACATATACCATTATATAAATATATACACACATGAATAAATAAACTGATAAAGTGCAAATAACCAGATTATGGGCTATTAATGTTCAGAGTTTTGTCCAAGCCAAGTTTAATAGCCTGATGGCTGTGGGGAAGTAGCTATTCCTGAGCCTGGTCTTGCAGTCTTCAGGCTCCTGTACCTTCTACCCGAAGGTAGCAGGGCGATGAGTGTGTGGCCAGGCGGTGTGGGTCCTTGATGATGCTGCCAGCCTTTTTGAGGCAGCGACTGCGATTGATCCCCTCGATGAAAGGAACGTGGATGGATGACGTTGAAATTCCCTTGTCGTAAGATTAAACAGTGCATGGAAATCGTAGATACAACAATAGTGAGTGCAACACCGCAAAAGATTGCATTAATTGCAGTGCAATCCGAAATAGTGAAAAACAGTGTAATAATGGAACACCACACAATAACTACATAACCCACAGCATTTCAAGTTGTAGAATCAGGAGTGGATCAATTAAAAACCTTCAACCATCCTCATGACCTCCATAATACCTCGACAGCATTATCGGCAGAATGTCAACTCTTCTTTACGACATCAGTGAATGGTCTCAGGCAGTCCCTCTGCTTCACATCTTCTCCTCTCATTCATAAGCATAAGTAGTTCCAAAATAGATGCTGACTCTTTACCTACGTGTACGTAAAATAATTACTTCTGATCAGACGCCTTCATATTTAGCCCACTCAACGTACAAAAGAATATCCACATGTAAAGATTTTGGGACGTCTTCACTAAACTCCTATTTCTTCAAGTGGGTAGGACTTTGAAGCCCCACAATTATTTCTGGGCTAAACTGGGATTTCTGGGATATCAAAACACAAACGCCACGTTACAATTTCCCAGAAAATATTTGTTTTGCGTTTATATAGCATATTTCCCAACCTCTTGTTCTCTAAATCCCATCATAGTTAATAAAGTTAATCTGTCACCATTGTTGGAGCTAGGAATCAGGGCAGCAAATAAACATAGTAGTCTGTAAACAATACAATAAATGAAAAAAAAGTATATATATGCATACATATATATATATATAGATAGACACAAAATGCTGGAGTAACTCAGCGGGACAGGCAGCATCTTTGGAGGGAACGAATGGGTGACATTTCGGGTCGAGAACCTTCTTCAGACTTAATTTAAAATTGAAAATGAGCAAATTTAAGCATAGCACGTTCATACAATGTGTTGTTTAGCCTTGATTATTTTATTCCTATCTCAGGAGTACTATTAGCTTTATGGTAAAGAATCATAACAGCTATTGGCCTGAAGAAAGGTCTCGATCCCAAAACGTCACCTAATCCTTTTCTCCAGAGTTACTGTGACCCACTGAGTTATTTGTTAATTTGTGTCTACCTTCGATTTAAACCAACATCTGCAGTTCTTTATATGTATAGATATATATATATATATAACTATTAGAACTATAATTGTTTGTTTGTTTTTATATGTATGTATGTGTGTGTATGTGTGTGTATATGTATATATGTGTATACATTATATAAAGTGGCTTGCAAAAGTTTTCATACCCCTTGAACTTTTCCACATTTTGTCACGTTACAACCACAAACGTAAATGAATTTTATTGGGGTTTTATGTGATAGACCAACACAAAGTGGTGCATAATTGTGAAGTGGAAGGAAAATGATACATGGTTTCCAAATTTTATTACAAATAAAAAACTGAAAAGTGTGGCGTGCAAAAGTATTCAGCCCCCCTGAGTCAATACTTTGTAGAACCGCCTTTCGCTGCAATTACAGCTGCAAGTCTTTTGAGGTATATCTCTACCAGCTTTGCACATCTAGAGACTGAAATTTTTGCCCATTCTTCTTTGTAAAATAGCTCAAGCTCAGTCAGATTGGATGGAGAGCATCTATGAACAGCAATTTTCAAGTCTTGCCAGAGATTCTCAATTGGATGTAGGTCTGGACTTTGACTGGGCCACTCTAACACATGAATATGCTTTGATCTAAACCATTCCATTGTAGCTCTGGCTGTATGTTTAATGGTTGTTGTCCTGCTGGAAGGTGAACCTCCGCCCCAGTCTCAAGCCTTTTACAGACTCTAACAGGTTTGATTCCAAGATTGCCCTGTATTTGGCTCCATCCATCTTCCCATCAACTCTGACCAGCTTCCCTGTCCCTGCTGAAGAAAAGCATCCCCACAGCATGATGCTGCCACCACCTGTTTCACAGTGGGGATGGTGTGTTTGGGGTGATGTGCAGTGTTAATTTTCCACCATGTGTTTGCATTTAGGCCAAAAACTCATCAGACCAGAGCACCTTTCTCCAATGTTTGCTGTGTCCCCCACATGGCAAACTGCAAACGGGACTTCTTATGGATTTGTTTCAACAATGGCTTTCTTCTTGCCACTCTCCATAAAGGCCCGATTTGTGGAGTGCACGACTAATAGTTGTCCTGTGGACAGATTCTCCCACCTGAGCTGTGGATCTCTGCAGCTCCTCCAGAGTTACCAGAGTTATCTTGGCTGCTTCTCTGATCAATGCTCTCCTTGCCTGGCCTGTCAGTTTTGGTGGAAGGCCATGTCTTGGTAGGTTTGCAGTTGTGCCAAACCCTTTCCATTTTCGGATGATGGATTGAACAGTGCTCCGTGAGATGTTCAAAGCTTGGGATATTTTTTTATAACCTAACCCTGCTTTAAAACTTCTCCATAACTTTATCCTTGACCTGTCTGGTGTGTTCCTTGTGCTTCATGATGCTATTTATTCACTAATGTTCTCTTAACAAACCTCTGAGGCTTTCACAGAACAGCTGTATTTATACTGAGATTAGATTACACACAAGTGGACTCTATTTACCAATTAAGTGACTTCTGAAGGCAATTGGTTGCACTGGATTTTATTTAGGGGTATCAGAGTAAAGGGGGCTGAATATTTTTGCACGCCACATTTTTCAGTTTTTTATTTGTAAAAAATTTGAAAACCATGTATCATTTTCCTTCCACTTCACAATTATGCACCACTTTGTGTTGGTCTATCACATAAAATCCCAATAAAATACATTTATGTGTGTGGTTGTAACGTGACAAAATGTGGAAAAGTTCAAGGGGTATGAAAACCTTTGCAAGCCACTGTATGTATAATAGTTCTAAGTGAACTCCCAATATTGCAGTTGACAGCTTTAGACAATAGACAATAGATGCAGAAGTAGGCCATTCGGCCCTTCAAGCCAGCACCGCCATTCAATGTGATCATGGCTGATCATCCCCAATCAGTACCCTGTTCCTGCCTCCTCCCCATATCCCCTGACTCCGCTATTTTTAAGAGCCCTATCTAGCTCTCTTTTTTGAATAGTTGAAAGCATTAAATGAAAAAAAGCCAGGTTTAACAGCCAGGTTTAAAAGGAAAGGACAAACTGCACTTCTGGCCACCTTTACACTCTGCTTCTCTTTGGCCCCCTCTCACATACAGCAGGCTGATGGAATTAGATTCTTAGTCAACATGTATTCTGACGGATTGATCAGAACCTGCAGACTCAATGTACGTCTGTTCCTCAGACACTCGGATGCACTAGTGTGTTGGTTACAACATGGACCAAGCAGCTAAAATGTAAAGCAGAGACATGTAATAAAATACACAATAGGATGGCTTGACCGCAGAATTCATGCTGGACTGCTCAATAGTGTAGGAGTGAAGTCGATGGTGCAGAACTCAAGATCACAGCCTCAAAATAAAGAACAGGTAATTTCAGACTCAGATGATGGTGAATTGTTAGAATTCTCTACCCTGGACTATGGTGGTTCAGGCATTGATTGCACCCAAAACAAATACTGATTTGATGAATCGAGGTATGTGGGGACAGAGCAGCAAACTTTGATTCAGGTAGAAGATCAGCAATGATGAACTGATTGAAAGATACATCATGGAAACAGACCCTTTGGCCCAACAAGTCCATATCCGCCATTGATCATCCATTCACTCTAGTTCTATGTTATCCCACATTCGCATTCACTCCCTACACACCAGGGCCAATTTACAGAGTCCAAATAAGCTACAAAACTACAAAACTGCACACCTTGTGTGCCACATGTTAGGCTGCTGAGGAAGATGAGAGCCCATGGTATCAAAGGGCAGATACTAGCATGGATAGTAGGTTGGCTGGATGGCAGAATACAAAGAGTGGCAATAAAGGGTTTTTTTTCTGGTTGGCTGCCAGTGACTAGTGGAGTTCCACAGGGGTCGGTGCTGGGGCCGCTACTCTTCACATTGTACATTAATGATTTGGACGAGGGGATTGAAGACTTTGTGGCCATGTTTGTGGATGATATGAAAATAGGTGGAAGGGCAGATAGAGCAGAGAAAGCAGGGACCCTGCAGGAGGACTTCGACAGGTTGGGAGAGTGGGCAGAGAAGTGGCAGATGGAATATAGTGTAGCAAAGTGTGGAGTCATGCATTTTGATAGTAAGAATAAAGGCGTAGAATATTCTCTAAATGGGGTGAGAATCCAGAAACCAGAGGCGAAAAGGGACTTAGGAGTGCTGGTGCAGGATTCCCAAAAGTTAATTTGCTAGTCAAATCGGTAATAAAGAAAGCAAACTCAATGTTAGCATTTATTTCAAGAGGGCTTGTATACAAAAACAGGGATGTATTGTTGAGGCTCTATAGGGTACTGGTAAGGCCACATTTGGAATTTTGTGAGCAATTTTGGGTACCATATCCGAGGAAGGATGTGTTGGCACTGCAGAGGGTCCAGAGGAGGTTTACAAGAATCATCCCAGGAATGAGTAGGTTAACCTATGATGAGCGTTTGTTATCACTGGGTCTTTACCAGCTGGAGCTTACAAGGATAAGGAAGGGACCTAAGGAGACCAAATCAGTGGATATTTTTAAGGCAGAGATAAATAGATTCTTGATTAGTACAGGTGTCAGAGGCTGTGGGGAGAAGGCAGGAGAAATGGGGTTAGGAGGGAGAGATAGATCAGCCATGATTGAATGGCGGAGTAGACTTGATGGACCGAATGGCCTAATTCTACTCCTATCACTTATGACCTTATGACCTTATGACACCTTTGGGATGTGGGAGGAAACCGGTGCACCTGGAGGAAACCCTGGCAGTCACAAGGAGAACACGGGAACTCCACACAGATAGCATCCAAGATTAGAATCAGACTCAAGCCTTTGGCATTCTGAGGCAGCATCTCTGCCAGCTGTGCCACTGTGATGTCCTAACACGTTTATATTGAATGGTGGGGCAGGCCCAAGTAGACTACTCCTGCTCCCTTTTCTTATGTCCTACCTTGTTAGTCGGGTAGCACCAGCGCGGAGAGAAAGTGTTTCAGTTTGAAGTCTATACAGACGAAAGGTCAGATTGTGTTTCTTTCCCCACTAACTCGTTCTGCTGCGTCAGTTGAGTGCTTCCACCATTTTGTGTTTATACTGGAGACTTCCAACATCTACAGCGGTTTGCCTTGGTCGTGATCCCAAGACATGGGATTGGTGGAACAGTGGCACAGCAGGTAGAGCTCCGAACTCCTGCCTCACAACGGCACAAGTCCCGGTTCGATCCTGACCTCGAATGTTCTCTATGTAAAGTTTGCACATTCTCCCTGTGGTCACATGGCTGTCCTCCGGGTGTGCCGTTTTTTTTCCCACGTCCCAGAGACATGCAGATGGGCAGGTTAATTGGCTGCTGTAAATTGCCGCTGGGTATGTAGGGGTTGGGATAACATAGAACTAGTGTGAACAAGTATAGTGTGGAATGGGTGGGCTAAAGGACCTGCATCGCTAAACTGATCTAAACATGGGCTAACAATTCAGAGCCATCACGTTAAAATCTCAATCAGACCGTTCAAAGAATTTGAACTCAAGTGTCCAAATAATCCGGAAATTAAAAGTTGCTACCCATCAACAGTTGAAGCTTAACTATATATTTTTTAAACAGTGAGAAATAGAGGGGCAGGTTCATCTCTCTCATCTTCTCAGCCCATCATTTAAAATAAGTTACTTTCTGAGAAGTTCAACAGAGAGCACAGAAGTCCCTGCGAGGGAAGGGCAGAAAACAATTATCTTAACAGTACAATATCCCCAGAACATTGGCCTTGAGCTTAAACGCAAATTTAATTGGCACTGGATTGAACTAACGCAGTTGTATATTTTTTTAACGTACAGTTAAACTAGATTTTCTGACTCAATTGCCTTCCATCCCGCTCCAACTCATCTGAATACAATAGACCACAGCCTTCATTCCCCCTCCCCAACAATGAGGTTGCACTTTGACCCTGGTTGACCCTAAGTGATTCAGGGTTCTTTAGTTTAGGCAGGTCTAACGGCCCTTAGAAAGTGATCTTGTTTGATTTGGCAAAAATACCATTTGATTTAGTTTAGTTTACAGATACTGCATGGAAACAGGCCCTTCAGCCCACCAAATCCACACTGACCATCAGTTCACACTAGTTCTGCATTATCTCACTTTCTGGTTCACTCCCTGCACACTAGGAGTAATTTGCAGAGGCCAATTAACCTACATCCTCGCTTGTCTTTGGGGTAATCCACATGGTCACAGGGAATACATGCAAAATGCCACACAGGGAGCACCCGAGATCAGGATCGAACACGGATCCTGATGTGTGGCAGCATCTCTACCAGCTGATTTCTTAGAGAGAGGGAAAGTGCTACCTCAGTGAATCCATTGTAAACGTGCTTCTTCCTAATCTGATCTTTCAGCACCTGTATGTAGTTAATGGGACAAATGGCCAACAACTATCACTTAGTTTCAAATAATTCACTCAAATGAGAAGGCAATGAATAGAATAATTGCCAAATTGGATTAAGTTGCTTGCGAGTATTAAACTGAGATAATTATTTGCATCAACTTCCATTGCCCTCTGGTTATGAAGTTGTCACATGGCAATTTCTAGTAGACTTGCTGATCCACTTCTCCATTCTCATGTGAAAGACAAAGATCTATTCCCATTTAAATCCAAGGTTGATGCCTTGTGAAAGATCGGTCTGGTTTACACAGTGATCTGGACAGCTCAGTGTCTTTATTCCCCTCTCTACTGGTTGAAAGGCTTGTAGTGAAAATTAACTTCATTCTAGCTACTTGGTGCAGAGCACAAAATCATCTTTAATTTGCCAAATGTATGCATTATTAAATAAATAAAATTATTGCACATAGAGGTTAAGAGGGTTTCGGCCCGAAACGTTGCCTATCTCCTTCGCTCCTTAGATGCTGCTGCACCCGCTGAGTTTCTCCAGCCTTTTGTGTACCCTAGAGGTTAAGTTGTTCGCTATTGCATTATTTTGAAGGATCTATGTGGGAACTGTCGGTGCCAGTCAATTTGTTCATAACAAGCACATACACAAGCAGCAAGTTAAGTTCAGTTTACTTTACATGGGCCGCGGAACCGGGGGAGCTGGGGGGGCTGCAGCCCCTCCACCTTTTTGGCGAGACATGCTTCAGAACACGAAATTATCCGGCCCGCAGGCGTATTTTTCTCTTCTTCTGAGGACCTCCGACGTCTAGAATCTCAGAACAAGCGCACAGTGAGCGCGGCAAAACCAAAGATCATAGAGCGGAGCTCCGCTCGATAATCTTTGGGCAAAACGAGGTGCAGAGAAAAGGTTTTATTGTGTGCTAACCATTCAGCGGAAACACAATTCATAATTGCAATCGAGCCATTTACAGTGTACAGATACATGACAAGTGAAAATGTTTAAGAAGGAACGGCAGATGCTGGAAAATCGAAGGTAGACAAAAATGCTTGCGAAACTCAACGGGTGCAGCAGCATCTATGGAGCGAAGGAAATAGGCAACGTTTCGATGAAGGGTTTCGGCCCGAAGCGTTGTCTATTTCCTTTGCTCCATAGATGCTGCCGCACCCGCTGAATTTCTCCAGCATTTTTGTCTACGATGACAAGTGAATAATGTTTAGTTATTACACAATAACTGATATTGCACAAGTGACAAGCAGCAAAGTGACAGGTAACGAAAAACAAAAAGCTTTCCACGGTACCTCAGTACATGTGACAATAAGCTATAGTAAACAAAATAATTCTTGGAGAGAGGAAAGAGAGAATCTCAATGAATCCATTGTAAACGTGCGTCTTTTTACATCATCATTCAGCACCTGTATGTAGTTAATGGGCCAAATGACCACATCTATCACTTAGTTTCAAATAATTAACTCAAATGAAAAGGCAATGAACAGAATAATTACCTAATTGTGTGAATTTGTTTTGGAGCATTAAACTGAGGTCATTATTTGCATCAACTTCAATTTCCCTCTGGATATGAAGTTGTCACATGGCAATTTCTGGTAGACTTGCTGATCCACTTCTCCATTCTCATGTGAAAGACAAAAATCTATTCTCATTTAAATCCAAGGTTGATGCCTCGTGAAAGATCGGTCTGGGTCAAACATTGATCTGGACAGCTCAGGGTCTTTGTTCACCTCCCTACTGGTTGAAAGGCCCATGGTGAAATTAACTTAATTCTAGCTCCTGAGTGCAGGCCACAAAATCATCGTTAATTTGCTAGAAGTATGTATTACAAAATAAATAAAATGATTGCTATAATAGAGGTTAGGTCATGCACTATGGCATTATTTTGAAGGATTGACGTGGGAAATGTGACAGTCAATTTGTTCACTACAAGCACATACACCTGCAGAAGGGTCTCGACCTGAAACGTCACCCATTCCTTCTCTCTAGGGATGCTGCCTGTCCCATTGAGTTACTCCAGCATTTTGTGTCTATCTTCGGTTTCAAGTTCAAGTGAGTTTATTGTCCTGTGTCCCTGATAGGACAATGAAATTCTTGCTCTGCTTCAGCACAACAGAACATAGTTGGCATTGACTACACAAACCAGATCAGTGTGGCCATATACCATTATATAAATATATCCACACATGAATAAATAAACTGATAAAGTGCAAATAACAGATAATGGGTTATTAATGTTCAGAGTTTTGTCCGAGCCAGGTTTAATAGCCTGATGGCTGTGGGGAAGTAGCTATTCCTGAACCTGGACGTTGCAGTCTTCAGGCTCCTGTACCTTCTACCTGAAGGTAGCAGGGAGATGAGTGTGTGGCCAGGATGGTGCGGGATGATACTGCCAGCCTTTTTGAGGCAGCGACTGCGGTTTTAACCAGCATCTGCAGTTCCTTCCTACACAAGCAGCAAGCTCAGTTCTGTTTAGTTTATTGTACAGTGAAAAGCTTTTGCTGTGTGCTAACCAATCAACAGAAAGATAATACGTGATTACAAACAAGCCCTTTACCGTGCATAGATACATAAGTGAATAATATTTAGTTATTGCACAATAAGTGATATTGCACAAGTGCCAAGCAGCAAAGCGACTGGTTAGCACGCAACGAAAAACAAAAAGCTTTTCTCATGTGACAATAAGCGAAACTAAACTAAAAATATGAACAAGTTTAATTTAGTTTAGTTTAGAGATACAGCATGGAAATAGGGCCATCGGCCCACCGAGTCCGTGTCGACCATCAATCACCCATCCAGGGCGTACATGCAAAACTCCACACAGGGAACACCCAAGGCCAGGATCGTACCCGGAACTCTGGAGCTGCGAGGCAGCTGCTCAACCTGCTGATTTCTTAGCGAGGAAAGAGAGAAAGTGAATCCACTGTAAATGTGTATCTTACTGATATGATCATTCAGCACCTGTAGGTAGTTAACAAGACAAATGTCCAAACACTATCACTTAGTCTCAAATAATTCACTCAAATAAAATGGCAATAACTAGAATAATCACCAAACTGTATGAATTTAATGTATTGAGCATTAAAGTGAGATAATTATTGGCATCAACTTTAATTTCCCTCTGGATATTAAGTTGTTCCGTGGCAATTTCTGGCAGTCTATTTGTTCACAACAACCATGTACACAAACAGCAAAGCGACATTGCAGAAGATGTTGTATCTCTCACGACTTGTAGCAAAAATTGTCTAGAGCACTGAGGAAAATCCTCCATCCTTCTCCGCAATCGCACCACCTGTCGGAATAAGGTTGGCTGCCAATTGATATCTCATCTGAAAGATGTCCATTGAATCAGTACATTACCAGATCAATATTGTCATAAGGTCATAAGGGATAGGAGTAGAATTAGGCCATTTAGCCCATCAAGTCATGGCTGATCTAGCACTCCCTCCCAACCCCATTCACCTGCCTTCTCCCCATAATCTCTGATACCTGTACTAATCAAGAAGTTGGGCACAATTGTTAATTGTACTACTAATTGTAGTTGGGCATCGACCTGGATATGGTAGTAAAATCTCAAGTGTACCTTGCATGCAGGCACGGTGTCCAGATCTTAACAACTAGAGAATAGGTTCTCTGGAGGTGGGTCAGTTCATTAGATAATTTGGTAAGGTGTTCTGTCTCATATTCTTTTCTTGTCCCAGCTTTAAAGTTGGTCAGCCAGATTTCCTGGGCCTTGACAACTCAGGTGTTGAATGCGACAGGCAATATAGGGTGGAATGAATTATTACAGTATTATTGGCAGGTTTTGAAGGAGCCAAACTCTATACACACGGCAATCATCACCGGCTAACAAATGCAGATGAGGGATTACGTGCCCTCCGCTCCCGGCCCTCATAATCGCAAAGATCATCTGGTAGTTCTAGTCTTCTGAGTCTTACTATATCACTTAGTTTCTGTGTTTTCACGTCGCTGCTTTGAAGTATGACGCGCATGCGCCTGGCAGGGCTTCTTCACATAATCCCACATCGTAACTCCTCATAAAATAAAGATCAAACTTCAAACTGGTAAGTTCTAGTTTAATCTTACTATTAATCATCATTTAACTATATTCACTATTGGGGCCCTTCCTGTTCTGTTCAAATTAAGTTGAGTATCATTTTAACAATTACCTTACTTTGAGCACATAATAGTGTAATTGTAGAAGCAACTTACTAGATTCCAATCAATGGTATATCCTTCGAAACATGAAGGAAATAAAGGATAGGGAAACAGTAATCTAAGCTTGTCCTGCACAATTAGTGTATACCAATATAAATATTCTCCATGACACTCCACTATTCTCCACTGAGGAGAATACATTTGCGAAACATTTAAACAGGTACATGGATAGGATAGGATAGGTTTAGAGGGATATGGGCCAAACGCAGGCAGGTGAGACCAGTGAAGATGGGCATGTTGGTCAGTGTGCACAAATTGGGCCGAAGAGCCTGTTTTCACGCTATATGACTCTACGACTCTTGGCAGGAATGAAAACCCACATGTAAAATACAATTTGCTCACAATGTACATTTTGGTATTTTCCCCTTGAGGTTCTTTGATAATTAATTTGGACTTTGGTGGTCCCGATTAATGCAAGATTTTGTGCAAAACGATGGGTACTCTGGCCAGAAAGCGTCGGCTATCATATGGGGTAAATCATGAAATTGGGGTGTACTATATGAACTAGCAGTAGGACCACAGTGATCCACTATTTCCTGACGGATGAATACTCTTTAAACAACAAATCCAATTCTGGCCATGCTCACCCTTATGATGAGCGTTTGATGGCACTGGGCCCGTTCTCGCTAGAGTTTAGAAGGATGAGGAGGGAACCTCATTGAAACTTACTGAATAGTGAAAGGCGTGGATATAGTGGATGTGGAGAGGATGTTTCCACTAGTGGGAGAGTCTACGACTAGAGGCCATAGCCTCAGAATAACAGGACATACTTTTAGAAAGGAGATGAGGAGGATTTTCTTTAGTTAGAGGGTGGCGAATCTGTGGAGTTCATTGCCACAGGCTGTAGAAGCCAAGTCAATGGGTATTTTTAAGGTGGAGATTGATAGGTTTTTGATTTGTAAGGGTGTCAGGGGTACGGGGAAGAGGCAGGAGAATGGAATTGGGAGGTAAAGATATACCAGCCATAATTGAATGGCAGAATAGACTTGATGGGCCAAACGGCCTAATTCTGATCCTACAACTTATAAACTTATGAATAGACACAAAGTGTTGGAGTAACTCAGTGGTTCAGGCAACATCTCTGGAGCAAAAGGATGGGTGACTTATCAGATTAGGACCTTTCTTCAGACTTTGAGTTTGGATTAAAATTGAATTAAAGACTAAGTTTGGAATAGAGTCAACGTTGATTTTTGCCAGTCTTGCTACAGTATTTCTAAATAAAATAAAATGATAGCTAGTAATTAAATAGCTGCAAAGCACTTTACGTATTCAGGAGAATGTAAAACTCCTGTCAAAATTAATGTTCTTTCATAATATTGATTGTCAATACCCAAAGCGCAGGACCTGAATGCTGCTTGTAATTTTGTATTTGGTTATGGGACGTTTCTATTGTTTCAATGTTTCTACAGCAGTGTGACTGCTCAAAGGTATTTTTTTTGGCATTTCCTGATGGTTCAGCGAGTTCCTCAGCCAGGTAGACCCGTACCTGTTCTCACACAAACTATGATCGGTGGAGTTGAGGGATCCCGGCCAGTATTAACTCAGTTGCATTGTGACTGCCATTGCTCTCCTCACTTGCTCGTTCCTACGCGCATTGCTGAAAAATCAAATAGCGCTGTGTACAAAGAAACTAAATCTTTCTCAAGGAGTCTTGCAAGCTCCAGGGCCAAGGAGAGGAAGAATCTCTTGGCTCACTGTTCCTCACCCAGAGCATCCTGCTGGATAGGCGTGTCGAATGGGTGGAGACAGGATCAGGCATTGCCCTTTTCTCCTGCTACCACCCAGAGGTCTGCTGTTTCCCACTGCCAGGAGCCAGGAATGAATAATCCACCTCTCAGGGATCTGACTAACATTTATAATAACAACTTACACTTCTATACCACAGTTGGCAATTAACTGTCCCATGATTGTTCACAGAACAATCATTGCACAAACAGTGAAACCGAGCCACATGCGGAGGTGTTAGGAGATGTAATGAACTGCAGATGCTGGTTTGCAAATAAAAGGACACAAAGTGCTGGAGTAACTCTGTAGGTCAGGCAACTGCTCGGCTTGTACTCGCTAGAATTTAGAAGATTGAGGGGGGATCTTATAGAAACGTACAAAATTCTTAAGGGGTTGGACAGGCTAGATGCAGGAAGATTGTTCCCGATGTTGGGGAAGTCCAGAACGAGGGGTCACAGTTTAAGGATAAGGGGGAAGTCTTTTAGGACCGAGATGAGAAAAACATTTTTCACACAGAGAGTGGTGAATCTGTGGAATTCTCTGCCACAGAAGGTAGTTGAGGCCAGTTCATTGGCTATATTTAAGAGGGAGTTCGATGTGGCCCTTGTGGCTAAAGGGATCAGGGGGTATGGAGAGAAGGCAGGTACAGGATACTGAGTTGGATGATCAGCCATGATCATATTGAATGGCGGTACAGGCTCGAAGGGCCGAATGGCCTTCTCCTGCACCTATTTTCTATGTCTATGTCTAACTACACTTTATGTTGTTTTTTTTTGTGAGAAGGAGAGAGACAAAGAGGTTGAAGTGAATTCTAGACCTTGCAACCTGATATTAATTCTGCCAAGGGTGTTATAAAAAGAAACTGGATATACCAGGATACAGTAAGAAATCTTGAATTGGTGAAGCATCAAATTGCTGGCACATTCAATTTCCCGATGAATGACCCAGCAGGCAAAGTGCTACAGCAAGATTGCACAATCAAAATATCCACCAAATGGAACTTTGAGACAGGATATGCAAACAAGGCTATAAATCAGGCAGAGGGTTTACGTTTATCAATGAAAAACAAAATTATTGGCTCAGACCATTAGCATATTTTAACAGTGGTGTACTCGTATTTTCTTTGTCTCAATAAAGAAAAGATTTGTTCTCAGAAATGCCCTTGAGTAAATCGGCATCTGACTGCTGAACAAGTATTCACGGTAAAGGAGCAGCCGTTCATAACGAGGTTAACAAAGATGCCCTTTTGAAACTATTTTATGAAACTGATCAGGAATGAAGTAAACAGCAATTTGTTTGTCTTTGTGGGTTATGTTCCTATGTTCGTTTTCTCAGATTTCAAGGTGCTGAGTGTTAATGTCGAGATTTTCTACAATATTAAAGTGACTCCATTTCCAAAGGTCAGTAGACTTTAGAGATACAGCACTCTATGACTCTTGGCAGGAATGAAAACCCACATGTAAAATATTAAGATTAAACGGGAACTTACCAAGTTTGAAGGTTGATCTTTATTTTATGAGGCGTTGCGATGAGGGATTTCGTGAAGATCCCGCCAGCACGCATACTGGACATTCTTCACAGCAGCGGTGTGGAATCACAGAACACATCATGGAAGGAGATAGTAAGATTAATAAAGTAGAACATACCAGTTGACCTTATGATAGAGGGTTGGGAGTGGAGGGTACAAAATCCCTCATCGCAATTCCTCATAAAATAAAGATCAACCTTCAAACTTGGTATGTTCTCGTTTAATCTTACTATTTTACTTCGGAGTCACGTGAGTGACTTCGTGAAGACTTCAAAGCTCTGTGATTTCACGCCCTGGACAACGTCCATGCTATCACACTGCCGCAATACTGATGGAGGAAGTTTGTTAATGTATTCCAGACTGAAAAATAATGCATATTTGTTAAAACAAAGAATAACAAAGCAAAAACCCCTACTTGGGGAGTAATCATTCAGGGAGCGGCTCCGAGCCAGGCATCCGCGAATGTAGCGAGGGCGACCACCGATTTATTGTAAAACCTCTGGAAAGTCGATTCACTGGCCCAGCCCGCGGTGGCGAGGATGTGGTCCATGAGCACCTCCATGGCCCTCGCCACTGATGTGGATGCAGACCTGGTAGAGTGAGATTTAAAAATGTTAGTATCGATACCAGCTGCACCCAACACCACCCTGAGCCACCTGGCGATGGTCTGCACAGTCACCCGGTGATGTGGTGGTTTGTGGCTGATGAGGAGCCCCTGCTCCATCTTCCGGATGGTTCGAGTTGTTCGGATGTAATAGCGGAGATGGGTGGCTATGCAGAGGGTGGCATCAGAGGGGTACGCCCGGAATTCCAACTGCAGCCCAGAAGCCCCAGGCCTACGTTGCTTCAGCAGGTCCTCGACAAAGAAAGTCACCTTTGCAGGAGTCGAGGCCATCCGGTCCAGCCGGAGCTTCTGTAAGGCCTGGACTCGTTGAGCTGAAGTCAGTGCCATCAGCATCACCACTTTAAGGGTGAGCTTGTCAAGAGGTAGTCCTGTCATAGGGGACCAGCTTCTCAGTAGTGTAAGTACTACCCCCACATCCCAAGTGATGTTGTATCGGGGTCGAGGAGGGTTGGTGTTGAACACTCCCCTCATGAATTGGGACACCAGATGGTGCGTGCCCACACCTATATTCAGGTATGAGGAGAGCGCACTCCTGGCGCTGTTGATGACACTGTAGCTGAGACCCTCATCGTAATGAAGGCCCGCTAGGAATTCCAGGACGTCAGGGATCGTGGCAGAGTTGTAGGTGGTATTTGTTCGGGAGCAGTAGGCCTCCCACTTCCTGATCTGGGTGAGGTACTGCTGCCAGGTTGATGTTCTGCACGATGCTGAAATGAGGTCCATTGCCCTGGGCGATATGCCGGCCTCCATGAGCAGCCTCTTCAGAACCAGCAAGCCAACAGGTTTAAGTGACCATGGCATGGGTGACTTTCCCCCGTAATGGGGTTAGTGAGCAAAGTGGGGTTTTTAGCTATTTGAATCCACGGACGTTTTAATATTTGGAGAACCACCGGGTACCACGGCTGTGTAGGCCAGTCGGGTATGATCAATATGCCTGAAGCAGAATCCAGTTTGTATTTTTCTGCAATACCCGACTGATGAGGCAGAATGGAGGAAATGCGAAGCAGAACCATTTCCCCCAATGGAGTGAAAAAGCATCCATAGCTACTGTCCCAGGGTCTGGCTCCCAAGACACATACGTTGGTATCTGATGGTTCAACCTGGACGCAAAGAGGTCGATATCTGGTGTACCAAAGTTAGCTATAATTTGAGCAAATATTTAGGGGTTCAACATCCACTCGATGTTATCATTGAACACACGTGACCTGGTGTCTGCCACTGTGTTGAGCTTCCCTGGTAGATAGGTCACTGTAATCCAAATATTTCTTTCAATACACCAGTGCCACATTGTGTTTGCCAATTCATCACAAGATAACGACCTGATAACACCCTTATGATTTATGTAAGGCACCACCGTGGTATTATCTATTTGAAGGCGGACATGTAAATGCTGTAAATTGGTGCAGTATGCCCTCAGACCATGGAAAGCCCCATAGCGGAGATGGGTGGCTATGCAGAGGGTGGCATCAGAGGGGTACGCCCGGAATTCCAACTGCAGCCCAGAAGACCCAGGCCTATGTTGCTTCAGCAGGTCCTCGACAAAGAAAGTCACCTTTGCAGGAGTCGAGACCATCCGGTCCAGCCGAAGCTTCTGCAAGGCCTGGACTCGTTGAGCTGAAGTCAGTGCCATCAGCATCACCACTTTAAGGGTGAGCTTGTCAAGAGGTAGTCCTGTCATAGGGGACCAGCTTCTCAGTAGTGTAAGTACTACCCCCACATCCCAAGTGATGTTGTATCGGGGTCGAGGAGGGTTGGTGTTGAACACTCCCCTCATGAATTGGGACACCAGATGGTGCGTGCCCACACCTATATTCAGGTATGAGGAGAGCGCACTCCTGGCGCTGTTGATGGCACTGTAGCTGAGACCCTCATCGTAATGAAGGCCCGCTAGGAATTCCAGGACGTCAGGGATCGTGGCAGAGTTGTAGGTGGTATTTGTTCGGGAGCAGTAGGCCTCCCACTTCCTGATCTGGGTGAGGTACTGCTGCCAGGTTGATGTTCTGCACGATGCTGAAATGAGGTCCATTGCCCTGGGCGATATGCCGGCCTCCATGAGCAGCCTCTTCAGAACCAGCAAGCCAACAGGTTTAAGTGACCATGGCATGGGTGACTTTCCCCCTATAATGGGGTTAGTGAGCAAAGTGGGGTTTTTAGCTATTTGAATCTACGGACGTTTTAATATTTGGAGAACCACCGGTACCACGGCTGTGTAGGCCAGTCGGGTATGATCAATATGCCTGAAGCAGAATCCAGTTGTATTTTCTGCAATACCCGACTGATGAGGCAGAATGGGGGAAATGCGAAGCAGAACCATTTCCCCCAATGGAGTGAAAAAGCATCCATAGCTACTGTCCCAGGGTCTGGCTCCCAAGACACATACGTTGGTATCTGATGGTTCAACCTGGACGCAAAGAGGTCGATATCTGGTGTACCAAAGTTAGCTATAATTTGAGCAAATATTTAGGGGTTCAACATCCACTCGATGTTATCATTGAACACACGTGACCTGGTGTCTGCCACTGTGTTGAGCTTCCCTGGTAGATAGGTCACTGTAATTCCAAATATTTCTTTCAATACACCAGTGCCACATTGTGTTTGCCAATTCATCACAAGATAATGACCTGATACCACCCATATGATTTATGTAAGGCACCACCGTGGTATTATCTATTCGAAGGCGGACATGTAAATGCTGTAAATTGGTGCAGTATGCCCTCAGACCATGGAAAGCCCCATAGCGGAGATGGGTGGCTATGCAGAGGGTGGCATCAGAGGGGTACGCCCGGAATTCCAACTGCAGCCCAGAAGACCCAGGCCTATGTTGCTTCAGCAGGTCCTCGACAAAGAAAGTCACCTTTGCAGGAGTCGAGGCCATCCGGTCCAGCCGGAGCTTCTGCAAGGCCTGGACTCGTTGAGCTGAAGTCAGTGCCATCAGCATCACCACTTTAAGGGTGAGCTTGTCAAGAGGTAGTCCTGTCATAGGGGACCAGCTTCTCAGTAGTGTAAGTACTACCCCCACATCCCAAGTGATGTTGTATCGGGGTCGAGGAGGGTTGGTGTTGAACACTCCCCTCATGAATTGGGACACCAGATGGTGCGTGCCCACACCTATATTCAGGTATGAGGAGAGCGCACTCCTGGCGCTGTTGATGGCACTGTAGCTGAGACCCTCATCGTAATGAAGGCCGCTAGGAAATCCAGGACGTCAGGGATCGTGGCAGAGTTGTAGGTGGTATTTGTTCGGGAGCAGTAGGCCTCTCCACTTCCTAAACTGGGTGAGGTACTGCTGCCAGGTTGATGCTCTGCACGATGCTGAAATGAGGTCCATTGCCCTGGGCGATATGCCGGCCTCCATGAGCAGCCTCTTCAGAACCAGCAAGCCAACAGGTTTAAGTGACCATGGCATGGGTGACTTTCCCCCGTAATGGGGTTAGTGAGCAAAGTGGGGTTTTTAGCAATTTGAATCCACGGACGTTTTAATATTTGGAGAACCACCGGGTACCACGGCTGTGTAGGCCAGTCGGGTATGATCAATATGCCTGAAGCAGAATCCAGTTGTATTTTCTGCAATACCCGACTGATGAGGCAGAATGGGGGAAATGCGAAGCAGAACCATTTCCCCCAATGGAGTGAAAAAGCATCCATAGCTACTGTCCCAGGGTCTGGCTCCCAAGACACATACGTTGGTATCTGATGGTTCAACCTGGACGCAAAGAGGTCGATATCTGGTGTGTACCAAAGTTAGCTATAATTTGAGCAAATATTTAGGGGTTCAACATCCACTCGATGTTATCATTGAACACACGTGACCTGGTGTCTGCCACTGTGTTGAGCTTCCCTGGTAGATAGGTCACTGTAATCCAAATATTTCTTTCAATACACCAGTGCCACATTGTGTTTGCCAATTCATCACAAGATAATGACCTGATAACACCCTTATGATTTATGTAAGGCACCACCGTGGTATTATCTATTCGAAGGCGGACATGTAAATGCTGTAAATTGGTGCAGTATGCCCTCAGACCATGGAAAGCCCCAAGCATCTCCAAATAATTTATCCCATGTGTCTGAAGGAGGGTAGACTCATGAGGATCCCATCTGCCACCACAACTGGACGTGGTGTCAGTTGCACCCCAGCCTTGTGCGCTTGCGTCAGTTTGTAACATGACTGATGGGTTGCTAATAATGATGGGTTTGTAACACGCACTAATATTATCGACCCATGACTGTAGCTCAGTTTTAGCCTTAATTGGCAGCCGTATTGGCCTGTCAAAGTGCCCAGCATTTGCTTTTAATGCTGAAATCTTTGCTCTTTGTAAGTTTTGAAAGTGCAGTGGTCCGAATTGCGCAGCTGGAAATGTTGCTGCCAGTTTCCCAATTACCTTGGCAGTATGTCTGATGGTCGGCACCCTGGCGCAAGCAAGGCTGTTGCATGCATCTTTTATATCTGATGCTTTGTTGGTTGGGATGTGTTGGACTATCATTCGGTTTGTGTCAATAGTGAAACCCAGATAGTCCATGATTTGAGATGGGGTGAATTTGGATTTGTCTGGATGGGAAAAATTTACACAAAAAAATTTTAAAAAACAAACCCCGAACGTCTCGAATAAAGATTTGGTCGCTGTGACTGCCAGCTTCGCCAATTGGGAGGGGTTTGTCCCACTATGGAAAGTATATCGTCCAAGTATGCCATGTCGATATAATTCTGTTGCCTTAGGGTAGCCAGTATTGGTTTGACTATTTTGGTAAACAGTCTAGGGGCTGTGGTTAAGCCATTGGGTAAAGCTTCATATTGCCATAACTGTCCCTTCCAGACAAATTTTAAGAGTTTCCTATGGGATGCTATGATGGGGACTGTAATAGCATGCATTCTTTTTAGATCTATGCAAGCCATAAAGTACCCCTGATACAGTAGCTGCTTAGCTGTTTCAAAGGTTTCCATTTTGAAATGGGTATATTGTACAAAAGTGTTCGGATGGTGATCCGACATCTCCATCTTTTTTGGTTTTTGTAAAGATGTTGGACACGAACTCAATGGGTTCATGTGTCGTCTTCCCTATCACCCCTTTGGCTGCTAGCAGTAATATTTCTGCATGTCCTTGCTCGATCTATTTTTTAGAGAGCGCAAATTTGCGATGGGCTACATGCTGTGTAGGGGGAAGTTTACCGTTAATAAACTCTATAACATAACCCTGAACACTCTGTAAAATAAACGAGTCTGTAGTTATTGGATCCCATGCACCACTGAATGCCCGTAACCGTCCCCCTACTTGTGAGGGTACCATTGCTACTTTCTTAGTAGATCCAGACCCCCTTACCTCCATGGTCAACACAGGTCCTGGTGTATGGGGTGTTTCGGGGGGACGTTGTGTGGCTTGTCGTGGTGGAGGCGGCATTGTCCAGGTGGGCCTCTGAGGGCGCTGCCCTAAAAAAAAGGGTCTGCTGTTGGGGAACTGGCGGTGGATGAGTCCTTGGCGTCTTATCCGGTGGGCGAGGTTTCCAAGCGGGATACGGTGGTTTCCGATAGGCGTATGCCCTTGATGGTGGTGGCTTCATAAGGCCTACGGTTTTGGCCTCCTCGTCCATTTCTTTTTCGGCGGGTCTTCCCCGAACAGCTGATGTGGTGGTGGAGTGGTGGAGGTACGGCACAACCCAGCAAATTTAGGGTTGAGGGTGGGCCGGATGGAGCTCTTTCGCAAACAGTTGATCTCGAACTGTGCGTTGCAGAGTAATGCCAGGGCATCCTGCTGCTCACTGGTCACGTTCTCCCCATCGAGGGTCCTGGCGTACGCCGTGATACCCGTCGATAGGAGTTTCCGGACTTTCTGGAGGCGTGCGTCCTGAGCTCTGGCGGTATTACTCAAATTCCCCCAAATTTGAGCATTGACCGTGGGGACATTCAGGTGAATGCAATTCTCTGGCGGCTTGAATTGGTCCATGGTGTCGTTGAGGACCCGTTCCTGTAGCTGGTGCCCCTGAATGTGTTGCTGTAGCAAATTTCCCCACAACATCCAGTAGGTCTGCTTCTGCTTCTGGAGCATCGACCTCTGGCATGTCTGGATCTTCATCGAAGTCTGTCTCCTGCAGACTTCTGCCACTCCCAGCGGAGGAAGGCGAGATGCTCGGTGGCCTTTGGCTGTGGGTAGTGGACGCCCAGGACCTCCGTTCTTCCCTGTCCAGATCTCGTTGGACTAGCTGCTCCACCATGAGCTCCAACCTGGCCATGCGACCGTCGCTACTACACGTAGCCGACAAGCCGACTTCCCCAGGATCTGCAAAGTTGCTGGGGCTTCTACCAGCAGACCACACCCCCATAAGGTGCTGACTTGGATCTGGTGGCAGGAGGTTGTCGACAGCCGCTCCTGCAGGCCCGTATGACTCCCGCACAAACTCTCCGCTAGTCCGCCCACGAGCGGACTGTGGCGGTCCGTGTGCCTGGAGGGAAGGCAGTGGATATGAGTCGGTGCCGGCTCCCGGTGCCTGGCTTCCCGGAGTCCGTGCGGGCTTACCCCTACTTCTGACATTATGTCTCGGTAGGGGTGCATGGTCGGCAGCAGCGCCATACAAACTAACCGGCCGCATGTGGCTGCCACCGGCCTGCACTCCAGCAGCAGACCCCGGTGTGAAGCTGGCAGCTCCTGCTCCTGCAGGGCTGCTCGACTCTGCAGCAGCTCTACCGGCCTGCCCTAAGGCAGTAAACCCTGGCGGCTTCTCGACACCTGCCGCGGCTGCGGGGCTCGACGTCGGCGCGGTCGTCCCCCTGCTCGGACCTCGCGGGACCTGTAAAAGACGGGGCGTTGCCGTCGCCGGTGTGCGAGGCACTCCACGTACCTGCTTGCTCCCCCCCCCCTGGGGGACGAAGACACGAAGTCGGGAACTCCCATACCCTGCTCCTGTGCGGCCGCCTCTGGAGACGAGTCGGGCGCTGGTGTAACAGGTGCGGCCAACTTCCGCACCTTTTCCCCGGGCCGTTTCCCGGACGCCGCCGGCGTTATAAACAGCTCCGGAGAAGTTTGCCGCTGACCCATAGGAGTCCCGCGGCTTTTGGAAAGTTTGCCTTTCCCGTTCCCTTCCATCTTTTCCTGCAGGTAGAAAACACAAAGAATCCTACCTGCAAACCAGCTTAAGGTTAGAGCACTTACCTTTGCCGGTCTTTCTGAAGGAGCTGTGGAGAGAGCGCACTCCCCCCCCCCCCAGCTTGTCGACAGCAAATGCGAGCGACGATATGTCGAGCATGCGTGCTGGCGGGGTCTTCACGAAGTCACTCACGTGACTCCGAAGTAAAATACAATTTGCTCACAATGTACATTTTGGTATTTTCCCCTTGAGGTTCTTTGATAATTAATTTGGACTTTGGTGGTCCCGATTAATGCAAGATTTTGTACAAAACGATGGGTACTCTGGCCAGAAAGAGTCGGCTATCATATGGGGTAAATCATGACATTGGGGTGTATTATATGAACTGGCAGTAGGACCAGTGATCTACTATTTCTTGACAGAGGAATACTCTTTTGACAACTCATCCAATTCTGGCCATGCTCATCCTTATGATGAGTGTTTGATGGTGTCCTATGTTCGTTTTCTCAAATACGTTAGTTTTCTGTAAAATACAATTTGCTCACAATGTACATTTTGGTATTTTGATATCTTTAGAGATACAGCATGGAAACAGGCCCTTCGGCCCACCGACCAGCAATCACCCCACATACCAGTACTGTCCTACTCGTTAGGGCCAATTTAACGATTTTACCAAAGCCAATTAACCTACAAACCTGAAGGTCTTTGGAGAAGTGGGAGGAAACCGGAGCACCCGGAGAAAACCAACGCGGTCACAGGGATAACATACAAACTACAGTAGCTTGCAAAAGTTTTCATACCCCTTGAACTTTTCCACATTTTGTCACGTTACAACCACAAACGTAAATGTATTTTATTGGGATTTTATGTGATAGACCAACACAAAGTGGTGCATAATTGTGCAGTGGAAGGAAAATGATATGTGGTTTTCAATTTTTTTTTACAAATAAAAAACTGAAAAGTGTGGCGTGCAAAAGTATTCAGCCCCCTTTACTCTGATACCCCTAAATATAATCGAGTGCAACCAATTGCCTTCAGAAGTCACCTAATTAGTAAATAGAGTCCACTTGCATGTAATCTAATCTCAGTATAAATACCACTGTTCTGTGAAGGCCTCAGAGGTTTGTTAGAGAACATTAGTGAACAAACAGCATCATGAAGCCCAATGAACACACCAGACAGGTCAGGGATAAAGTTGTGGAGAAGTTTAAAGCAGTGTTAGGTTATAAACAAATATCCCAAGCTTTGAACATCTCATGGAGCACTGTTCAATCCATCATCCGAAAATGGAAAGAGTATGGCAGAACTGCAAACCTACCAAGACATGGCTGTCCACCTAAACTGACAGGCCGGGCAAGGAGAGCATTGATCAGAGAAGCAGCCAAGAGGCCCATGGTAACTCTGGAGGAGCTGCAGAGATCCACAGTTCAGGTGGGAGAATCTGTCCACAGGACAACTATTAGTCGTGCACTCCACAAATCGGGCCTTTATGGAAGAGTGGCAAGAAGAAAGCCATTGTTGAAACAAAACCATAAGACGTCCCATTCGCAGTTTCCCGCAAGCCATGTGGGGACGCAGCAAACATGTGGAGGAAGGTGCTCTGATCTGATGAGACCAAAATTGAAGTTTTTGGCCTAAATGCAAAATGCTATGTGTGGCGGAAAACTCACATTGCACATCACCCTGAACACACCATCCCCAATGTGAAACTTGGTGGTGGCAGCATCATGCTGTGGGGATGCTTTTCTTCAGCAGGGACAGGGAAGCTGGTCAGAGTTGATGGGAAGATGGATGGAGCCAAATACAGGGCAATCTTGGAAGAAAACCTGTTAGAGTCTGCAAAAGACTTGAGACTGGGGTGGAGGTTCACCTTCCAGCAGGACAACGACCCTAAACATACAGTAGAGCTACGAGAATGGTTTAGATCAAAGCATATTCATGTGTTAGAATGGCCCAGTCAAAGTCCAGACCTAAATCCAATTGAGAATCTCTGGCAAGACTTGAAAATTGCTGTTCACAGACGCTCTCCATCCAATCTGGCTGAACTTGAGCTATTTTGCAAAGAAGAATGGGCAAAAATTTCAGTCTCTAGATGTGCAAAGCTGGTAGAGACATACCTCAAAAGACTTGCAGCTGTAATTGCAGCGAAAGGTGGTTCTACAAAGTATTGACTCAGGGGGGCTGAATACTTTTGCACACCACACTTTTCAGTTTTTTATTGTATTTCAAGGCCCTTGAAATGAAATGTCAAAATGAGACACCATCTGTCGTCTCAGGTGGGCATAGCCTTACTTTGAAGTAAGATGAAGAAATTCTTCCTGGTTAATATTCATCCTTCAACCAAGCTCACTAACATTGGTCACAATAAGTGCCTTTAAATTCATTTTTCCGGATCTGAGTGTCACTGGAAAGGTCAGCATTATGTGCAACCCTAATTGCTCTTGAGAAGGTGTGCGACCTTCGTGAACTTTTGCAATCTTTCTGGTGAAGGTTCCCCCACAGTGATGTTGGGTAGTTCCAGGATTCAGACTCAGCAAAATGAAGGGCAGGTGATATATTTCCAAGTCAGGATGGTTGTGTGACTTAGTGGGGAACCTGGTGCTTTTTCGTGGATGATGTCAAGCTTCAAGAGGGTTTTTAACACTGCACCTATCCAGACAAGTAGAGTTTCTGCCACACTCCTGACTTGTACATTGTGGATGGTTGAAAGGCCTTGAGCCGTCACAAGCTAAGTCACCCAGTATCAGACCATTCCTTGCACCTTTGACATTTTCACAGCTTGCCCAGTTGTATCAGTTAACGATGACACCCAGAACATTGATAGCACAGTCTTGGTGATGGTAATGCAATGTACAGTGTTGGGTAGATTATTAGACTCTCTGTTATTGAGAGTCAGGGGGGAAGGGAAACGAGAGATATAGATGGTGATATGGAGAGATATAGAACAAATGAATGATATGTAGAAAAATAACGATGATGAAGGAAACAGTCCATTGTTTGCTGTGGGCGAGATGATAATCAAAGATCCTAGGATCTTTGGTGATAACCCGTGGCTTTACTCCGGCTTTTTATGTCTATCTTCAAACATTATCTCTGTTTCTTATTCCATAGATTTATTTTAGTTAGCCTCTCCAATTACCCTGCCGTAATGGACCATTTCAGAGTGCTGTTAATTATTATCCACATAGGAGGATGTGGAATATGTGTGCCCAGACCAATCTCAGAAAACCAGCTGGATCTTCGTGACTGCTAGATCGCTTCACGTCACCAACACAAGCGTTGTTTAGTTCAGGTCGACCTAATTTTTAAGTTGATCTACTCAGGATGCCTAGATGGGATTTTAATTGATGTCTTTGGATCTATGGGCCATGTTTCTGATTTATAGCTGAAGCATTGATCAGATCTCAGTCACATACCCTACCAAGGATTTCCAGCAATTTATTGCTTTTAATTCAGATCCTAGCCTTTGACATCAGGAGCAAAAAAAAACCCCAAAGTACTGGAAGTACAGTGCTCAGTGCAGGCAAAAGATGTCTGTGCAGGCAAAAGATGTCTGTTGATGTTTCCGACTGAGACCCTGCATCAGAACTGAGAAGTAAGAGGTAAGAGTGGCAGTATATAGCCGGCGGAGTGCGGGGCTTGAGGGAGGCAGTGGTCCTCCAGCACTTTGTGTCTTTCTTTCTCTAGTAATTGCCTGCACGAGGATTGGAAGCAATGTTGTGTTTATACTTACAGTTTTAAATTGAACCTCATTACGCCACCCATCAGAACTCTGGAAATTGCGAATAGACTATTAAGTTTCATTAATATTGAAGAGGAAGTGATAATGTATAATGAAGTGATAGAGATAATGAAATTGGTGCTAATTTAGACTTTCAGTGTTCTGGACTGAACATGTTCAGACTGCATATTTAGACATTAGGGAAACAGTATGGAGACTGGCCCTTTGGCCCACCGAATCCGCGCCGGCCAGCGCCCACCCCGTACACTGGCACTATCCTACACACTAAGGACAATTAACAATTTTACCGAAGCCAATTAATCTGCACACCTGTACGTCTTTGGAGTGTAGCAGGTAACCAGGGCACCCAGAGAAAACCCAGGCAGTCGCAGGGAGAATGTAAAAACTCCGTACAGCCAGCCTCGTGGTCAGGATCGAACCCGGCTCTCTGGCGCTGCAAGTCAGCAACTCTACCACTGCACCATGTGCCGCCCTGTGTAGCAGAACGTAGGACCAATATTTAGCCCTAAACAGGGTCACTGTTTAGTCGTTCTTGAACCAGCGCTAGATATAAGTGACGGTCTCTTCCGCAGGCAGTTTAAAAACAACAGCTTTGTTATGGAGCTGAAGTCACAATAGGCCTAATCTGGGTAAAGGCATCAAGTTACACTACCTGAAGGAACGCTGGCAAACCTCTGAGGCTCTTGTAGCAATCCAACAGCTTCATTGGTCCATGCTACCAGTACTACTTTATATTTTAAGTTTGTGAAAATTAATTTGAATTCCTCGATCAACTTTGGTAGGATTTCAATCTCAGGATTCAATCTTATTGAGGTATACAAACAGATAAACTCGCCACCAAACAGACTCTGAACTGTAACAGCCTATTGCATTTTATCTGCTTATTCATGTGTACATTGATCTGTTCTGTATTTTTGCTTAATATTCTGTTCAGCTGCAGCAAGCAGGAATTTAATTGTCCTATCTGGGACACATGACAATAAACTCTCTTGACTTGACTTGACTTGACTTGAAACACAAGATAAATAGGCAAGATGAATAGTTGCAGACCTTTCCCCCCCAAGGTAGAGGATCCAGTACTAGACGGCATAGGTTTAAGGTGCGAGGAGATTGATTTAGAAAAGATTTGAGGGGTAATTTTCTCGCTGAGGGTGGTGTGTACATGGATGAGCTGCTGAAGGAAGCAGCAGAAGCAGATACAATGGCTAAATTTAAAAGACTTTTAGACAGGTACATAGGTAGGAACATTTCAGAGGGATATTGGTAAGAGTCAGGCAAATGGGACTAGCTGAGTGATAAAACCTGTTCAGCATTGACAAGTTGGGCCAAAGTGTCTGTTACCCTGCTATATGACTCTACTACAAGCAGAAAGCACTAATACATCCTAACAGTTTGCATTTTGTGTCTATCTCTAGTTTGTTCCCCCTGTCAGATTCCCTGATCTCAGCATCAGGTGAGTGTATTCACTCCCTAAAGTGTCTGATAATCTCTAGCACAACCCAGAACACCATATAAAAGCTGTCAAATAAACCACAGCTACCCATAAAATCCAGTCCAGGCTTTATTCTATATTTTTATTCACTATTTTCTATTGTCTATTGTCAAATGTGTATGATGAAGTGAATCGCTTAAAACTCACAATAAATCGAAACTATGAAAGGTAGTTGATGTAACAAAGAAACGTAGAAACATAGAAAATAGGTGCAAGGAGGGCCATTCGGCCCTTCGAGCCAGCACCGCCATTCAATATGATCATGGTTGATCATCCAAAATCAGTACCCCGTTCCGGCTTTTTCCCCATATTCCTTGCTTCCCTTAGCCCTAATAGCTAAATCTAACTCTCTCTCGAAAACATTCAGTGAATTGGCCTCCACTGCCTTCTGTGGCAGAGAATTCCACAGATTCACAACTTTATGGATGAAAAAGTTTTTCCTCATCTCAGTCCTAAATGACCCCCTGGTTCTGGAATACCCCAACATCAGGAACATTTTTCCTGCATCTACCCTGTCCAATCCTCTAAGAATTTTATATGTTTCTATAAGATCCCCTCTCATCTTTCTAAATTCCAGCAAATACAAGCCCAGTCGGCCCATTCTTTCTTCATATGTCAGTCCTGCCATCCCAGAAATTAACCTGGTGAGCCGACGCTGCGCTCCCTCAATAGCAATAATGTCCTTCCTCAAATTATGAGATCAAAATTACACACAATGCTCCAGGTGCAGTCTCATAAGTGCCCTGTACAACTGCAGTAGGACCTCCTTGCTCCTAAACTCAATTCCTCTCGCAATGAATGCCAACATGCCATTAGCTTTCTTCACTGCCAGCTGTACCTGCACGCTTACTTTCAGTGACTGATGTACAAGCACACCCAGGTCTCGTTGCACCTCCCCTTCTCCTAATCTGACACCATTCAGATAATAATCTGCCTTCCTGTTCTTGCCACCAAAGTGGATAACCTCACATTTATTCACATTATACTGCATCTGCCATGCTTCTGCCCACTCACCCAATCTATCGAAGTCACCTTGCAGCCTCATAGCATCCTCCTCGCAGCTCACACTGCCACCCAGATTTGTGTCATCCGCAAACTTAGAGATGTTACATTTAATTCCCTCGTCTAAATCGGTAATATATATTGTGAGCAATTGGGGTCCCAGCACTGAATCTTGCGGCACCCCACTAGTCACTGCCTGCTATTCTGAAAAGGACCTGTTAATTCCTACTCTTTGTTTTCTGTCTGCCAACCAGTTCTCTATCCATGTCAACACCCAACCCCCAATACCATGTGCTCTAAATTTGCTCACTATTCTCTTGTGAGGGACTTTGTCAAAGACTTTTTGAAAGTCCAGATACACCACATCCATTGGCTCTCCCTTATCCATTCTACTTGTTACATCCTCAAAAATTTCCAAAAGATTAGTCAAGCATGATTTTCCCTTCATAAATCCATGCTGACTTGGACTGCTCCCGACACTGCTTTCCAAATGCGCTGCTATAACTTCTTTAAATAATCAACTCCAGCATCTTCTCCACTACCGCCATTTTCTCTCTTCCTCCTTTCTTAAAAAGTGGAGTTACATTGGCTACCCTCCAGTCCATAGGAACTGATCCAGAGTCGAGAGAACATTGGAAAATGATCACCAATGCATCCACAATTTCTAGGGCCACCTCCTTGAGTACTCTGGGATGCAGACCATCAGGCCCTGGGATTTATCTGCCTTCAGTCCCAACAATTTACCTAGCATCTCTTTCTGACTAATGTGAATTCCCTTCAGTTCCTCACTCCCACTAGATCCTCGGTCCCCAAGTATTTCCAGGAGATCGTTTGTGTCTTCCTTAGTGAAGAAAGGACCAAAGTGCCTGTTTAACTGTTCTGGCATATCCTTGTTTCCCATTATAAATTCACCTGCCTCTGACTGTAAGGGACCTACATTTGTCTTCACTTTTTTACATACCTAAAGAAACTTTTACAGACAGTTTTTATATTCCCCACAAGCTTTCTTTCATGCTCTTCCCCCTCTCCCCCCTCTTAATTAACCCCTTTGTCCTCTTCCGTTGAGTTCTAAATTTCTCCAGTCCTCTGGTTTGCCGCTTATTCTGGCCAATTTATATGCCTCATCCTTGGATTTAACACTATCCTTGACTTCCCTCGTCAGCCGCGGTTGAGCCACCTTCCCAGGTTTATTTTTTCGCCAGATATGGATGAACAATTTTTGGAGTTCATCCATGTGGTCCTTAAATCTTTGCCATTGCACCTCCACTGTCAACCCTTTAAGTATAATTTTGCAGTCTATCCTAGCCAATTCCCATCTCATACCTTCAAAGTCTCCTTTATTCACTGCATCTCCACTGTCAACCCTTTAAGATAGATAATTAACAGCAACTTAACCACTCTGAAGTAGCCCTGGCTCTTTATACAATGAAAGGTTCCAACAAAAGCTCATGCATCGTGGATATTCCCAGCAAGTTGTCGGGAATTTCCCAATCCAGGCAACATCCTTGTAACTTTTCTTTGCAACCTTTCCAGTGTAATCTCACTTTTCCTGTGATGTGATAGAACAATATGAAATATTCAAGCAGTGACCAAATAGCGTTGCATACGATTAGCTTAGCTTAGATTAATCAGATACAGCATGGAAACTGGCCCTTCGGCCCACTGAGTCCACCCCATCCCACGATCACCCGTTTAACTAGTTCTATCCTACCCTTTAGGGCCCATTTACAGAAGCCAATTAACCAACAGACCTGCACGTCTTTGGAATGTGGGAGGGAACCAAAGCACTCGGAGAAAATCCATGCGGTCACAGGGAGGGAGAACATAGAAACATAGACAATAGGTGCAGGAGTAGGCCATTCGGCCCTTCGAGCCTGCGCCGCCATTCAATATGATCATGGCTGATCATCCAACTCAGTATCCTGTACCTGCCTTCTCTCCATACCCCCTGATCCCTTTGGCCACAAGGGCCAAATCTAACTCCCTCTTAAATATAGCCAATGAACTGGCCTCAACTACCTTCTGTGGCAGAGAATTCCACAGATTCACCACTCTTTGTGTGAAAAATGATTTTCTCATCTCGGTCCTAAAAGACATCCCCCTTATCCTTAAACTGTGACCCCTCGTTCTGGACTTCCCCAACATCGGGAACAATCTTCCTGCTTCTAGCCTGTCCAACCCCTTAAGAATTTTAAGAAAAAGTCTCTATAAGATCCCCCC
This sequence comes from Okamejei kenojei, assembly GCA_035221665.1. Classification (NCBI taxonomy): domain Eukaryota; kingdom Metazoa; phylum Chordata; class Chondrichthyes; order Rajiformes; family Rajidae; genus Okamejei; species Okamejei kenojei. Next base: position 10,250,988 of record CM069157.1, read on the forward strand.
TCAATCTTCTAAATTCTAGTGAGTACAAGCCGAGTCAATCCAGTCTTTCTTCATATGGAAATCCTGCCATCCCAGGAATCAGTCTGGTGAACCTTCTCTGTACTCCTTCAATGGCAAGAATGTCTTTCCTCAGATTAGGAGACCAAAACTGTACGCAATACTCCAGGTGTGGCCTCACCAAGACCCTGTACAACTGCAGTAGAACCTCCCTGCTCTTGTACTCAAATCCTTTTGCTATGAATGCCAACATACCATTCGCTTTTTTCACTGCCTGCCGCACCTGCATGCCTACTTTCAATGACTGGTGTACCATGACACCCAGGCCTCGTTGCATCTCCCCTTTTCCTAATCGGCCACCATTCAAATAATAGTCTACTTTCCTGTTTTTGCCACCAAAGTGGATAACCTCACATTTATCCACATTATACTGCATCTGCCATGCATTTGCCCACTCACCCAACCTATCCAAGTCACCTTGCAGCCTCCTAGCATCCTCCTCACAGCTAACACTGCCCCCCAGCTTTGTGTCATCTGCAAACTTGGAGATGTTGCATTCAATTCCCTCATCCAGATCATTAATAGATATTGTAAATAGCTGGGATCCCAGCACTGAGCCTTGTGGTACCCCACTAGTCACTGCCTGCCATTCTGAAAATGAACCGTTTACTCCTATTCTTTGCTTCCTGTCTGCCAGCCAGTTCTCTATCCACATCAATACTGAACCCCCAATACCATGTGCTTTAGGTTTGTATACTAATCTCTTATGTGGGACCTTGTCGAAAGCCTTCTGAAAGTCCAGATATAACACATCCACAGGTTCTCCCTTATCTACTCTACTAGTTAAATCCTCTAAAATTCCTATAAGATTCGTCAGACATGATTTACCTTTCATAAATCCATGCTGACTTTGTCCAATGATTTCATCACTTTCCAAATGTGCTGCTATCCCATCTTTAATAACTGACTCTAGCATTTTCTCCACTACCGATTTAGACTAACCGGTCTGTAATTCCCTGTTTTCTCTCTCCCTCCCTTTTTACAAAGTAGGGTTACATTGGCTACCGTCCAATCCTCAGAAACTACTCCAGAATCTAAAGAGTTATGAAAAATTATCACTAATGCATCCGCTATTTCTGGGGCTACTTCCTTAAGTACTCTGGGATGTAGCCTATCTGGCCCTGGGGATTTATCGGCCTTTAATCCATTCAATTTACCTAACACCACTTCCCGGCTAACCTGGATTTCACTCAGTTCCTCTATCTCATTTGATCCCCGGTCCCCTGCTATTTCCGGCAGATTATTTATGTCTTCCTTAGTGAAGACAGAACCAAAGTAGTTATTCAATTGGTCTGCCATGTCCTTGTTCCCCATGATCATTTCACCAGTTTCTGACTGCAAGGGACCTACATTTGTTTTAACTAATCTTTTTCTCTTCACATATCTATAAAAACTTTTGCAGTCAGTTTTTATGTTCCCTGCCAGTTTTCTTTCATAATCTATTTTCCCTTTCCTAATTAAGCCCTTTGTCCTCCTCTGCTGGACTCTGAATTTCTCCCAGTCCTCTGGTAGGCTGCTTTTTCTGGCTAATTTGTATGGTTCATCTTTAGTTTTGATACTATCCCTGATTTCCCTTGTTATCCATGGATGCACTACCTTCCCTGATTTATTCTTTTGCCAAACTGGGATGAACAATTGCTGTAGTTCATCCATGCAGTCTTTAAATGCCTTCCATTGCACATCCACCGTCAACCCTTTAAGAATCACTTGCTAGTCTATCTTGGCCAATTCACGTCTCGTACCCTCAAAGTTACCTTTCTTTAAGTTCAGAACCCTTGTTTCTGAATTAACAATGTCACTCTCCATCCTAATGAAGAACTCAACCATATTATGGTCTCTCTTGCCAAAGGGGCACGCACAACAAGACTGCTAACTAACCCTTCCTCATTACTTAGTACCCAGTCTAGAATAGCCTGCTCTCTCATTGGTTCCTCTACATGTTGGTTTAGAAAACTATCCCGCATACATTCCAAGAAATCCTCTTCCCCAGCGCCCCTGCCAATTTGATTCACCCAATCTACATGTAGATTGAAGTCACCCATTATAACTGTTTTACCTTTGTTGCACGCATTTCTAATTTCATATTGGTGCCATCCCCAACTCCACTATAAATGCTTTTATACACATTATACACAGAACGTACAAATTCTGCACAGACAGCACCCGTAGTCAGGGTTGAACCCAGGTCCCTGGCGCCGTAAGGCAGCAACTCTACCGAGGCACCACCGTGCTGCCAACATATGACCCTCTAATGTCACCTCCCTGTTCTTAAATTCCATGCTCAATCTAGGTGACTCATTCTGTGGTAGTCACAAAAGTGGACCTGCAATCACGTATTACACATCACGCTCCACTCTTTTAAATCTCTACTCCGACAGCAACATTTCTTACTTGAACTATTTTCTTCTTAATCTCCTCTCAGATCTGTCCATTCTCTGCGGACTTTACTGGCTTTATCTTGTACTAAACGTTATTCACGTTACTCCCTTTATCATATATCTGTACACTGTGGATGCCTCGATTGTAATCATGTATTATCTTTCCGCTGACTGATAAGCACGCAACAAAAGCTTTTCACTGTGACACTAAAATAAAATGAATTAAATTATGGGTTTATAGGGAAAAGCATCCCATTTGCTCCTTTTAATTATCAGCTGCTTAATATGAGGATTGATCAGCTTCAGGTGGCTGTTCAGGACCTCTACTTTTGGAAAGCTTGTATTCATTCTTCAGTAATATATGCACTTGAATAGATTGAGGGAGCTAAGCATGAATTCATTGTCTGGATCTCTCCTGGAATCATGTCAGTAGTTAATTCAAACCAGTGTGAAGTGTAAAATATAGTGCATTGATTATCTATCATTATATAGAATGCCTCTCCCTCTGTCCATTTACTGGTCAATGACAATCAGATCCATTGATGACTAAATAATCAGATTTTAGTTTGATTGGTTTGCTCACTTTCCAACCTCCCCTCAATAGTGAATTGAGACTTTCCCATACAGGGAGAATAAACAATGCATCCAATGGGGACACCAAGGGTCCAACTTTCCTATCCGGATTTGATGACATGTTCCATTGTTTGGTGTAAAATGTGAATCCCAAACTATCTGATAGGGATCAAGACTACTACCCTTCAAACTAAGACTGGCACTAATGGTTTGGACAGTGGACTGATGTTCATCAGTCTAAAGAAATGGTTCCACCCTAAAAAGTAATCTATCCATATTCCCTATATTGATTAGTATTGATTAGAATCCATATTGATTGGTACGGGTGTCAGAGCTTATGGCGAGAAGGAAGGAGAATGGGGTTAGGAGAGAGAGATAGATCAGCCATGATTGAATGGCGGCGTAGACTTGATGGGCTGAATGGCCTAATTCTGCTCCTATCACTTAATATTTTGCTTATGATCCAGAGATGCTCTCTGACCCAATATGTTACTCCAGTACTTTTGGTAAACCAGCATCTGCAGTTCCTTGTACCTCCTTGAAGGGTTTTGCCATTGCTTTCAAGGCTTCTCTCTGAGTCACCCTTGTCCTTTGGTTATTTCACAACTGGTTAAATTCCTGGAAAAAGGACCAAAAGCTGTAGAATCTTAGCAATCTGTATATGTTTTGGAGCAGTTTGGTTTGGGGACGATTGGGGATGGGATTTCTGCAATGAACTACCATTCTGTCTTATGATAAATTACCCCTTGAGCAAAGTTTAAATCCACCAGTGCTGGTTTTTGCAAAGGAAGCAAGATTGTGCACTGTTACATTTGAAATCATGCAATGTTTTAATCGCTTGCTTTTCTGCTATGAAGCCATGTTTCAGATTTCTCAAGAACCTAACTGAATTAAGGAATCTAATTGAAAACCTCTGACAAAAATCTAGTCTCATAAAAAGCTTTTTGATTGACTTGAACTATTACCCTTGGTCTCTGCCCCTTGGAGCTGCATTTGTTCAGCTGGACTTTGTTTCAATGTGTTGCCAGCGTGTCCTTAACTCATTGAACTAATATCGAGCAGTAGCCTTGACTAGTTACATTGTACCATCAGCGATATTTCATTTGAGAAACCAGGCATATTTCCAAAGTTTGTATATGCCCTTAACCATCAGTGGAGGACAACCAAAAGGTTGTCCGTCCTCATTTTGGAACAGGCGGTCGATGAGAAAACCCAAGAAAAAGGGGAGAGGGAAATATATAAATTGGCTTGCATGCATATTATAACTTGCCTCATTTCAAATTGCTTTGCATACAATGCATTACTTTGAAATACAGCAAACAGCTGCAGATGAATGACAAGTTAAACAATTCTTGGTCATGTTTATTAATAGCAGAAGAGCATCAGGAACTGTCTTTCTTCTTTGGAACAACCCACTGGATCTTCTGCAAATATTTGAATAGACATTGCCTCTATTTGATTTGAAGGAGGAAATGTCAACCACACACTGCTCCCAGTGCCCTGCCCGGGAAAATCAGCGCAGCTTACGGAGCGAGGATTTAACTCAATGTGTAGAAAAGAACTGCAGATGCAGTTTCAAATGAAGATAGACACAAAATGCTGAAGTAACTCAGCAGGATAGGCAGCATCTCCGGAGAGAAGGAATGGGTGACGTTTCGGGTCGAGACCCTTCTTCAGACTGAATCAATCAGTCTGAAGAAGGGTCTCGACCCGAAACGTCACCCATTCCTTCTCACCAGAGATGCTGACTGTCCTGCTGAGTTACTTCAGCATTTTGTGTCTATCTTCGAGGATTGAACTCAACTCTGACTTTGATACAAGATTTTAAACAAATATTAACCATTTTGCACCCAAAAAAGATTCACTCGCAAGATCCTTGACATAAAATGTTTTTTTTATTGTGTGAAAGAGTAATTAATGCTGGAAGTAAAAATTAAAAACAGTGAGTAAACAAATTGAAATCCAAAAGATTAACAACCATTACAGATCTGTAAATGATCCATTGACGTGTAATTTTGTTATTCTCCCCCCTATATGAAATTTTGGAATTTTCTAACACTATTGTTTCCCGTCCTGCATTTAGCGTTCAGGGTGACCACTTATGCCCACATGCATTGTTCATGAGGTTATAATCAATGCAGAATTGGTGATGTGGTCCAAGGTTGTTCTGCTGACGGTGCAAAGTGTGAACCTGAATGAAGATAAATTGTTGCTGGTGTCTAATCATATTTTCCTGACAGGTATGGCCAATGGACAAAGTCCCCTGCTTTTGATATGATTCATCATCCATGGGCATTTCTGTTGTCTTTGTGCTTCAGGTCTGTTCAATAAAACAGGGGGAACCGAGAGAAACTTCCATCTCTTTGGGATTCCTGTCATTGTCATTGACGGGCCGAGCCGCCCCTTTGTTGATAGTGACACAGACTTTGCTCTTTAGTAAGAACATCTTTAGGAATCACAGGAAAGTTTGGGATTGGAGAATCAAGAGCATAGACCTCCAAACCAAACTCTCATGAAGCAAGGCTCTTCCAGTCCCCTCCAACCCCACATTCCCCCAAGGTATCTGAGTGCACCCCTTTAATTCTGTCCTCTTTGTCATACTAGCACTTAATTGCTCTTCCATTGACACTTGTTCTTCCAGTTTACACTTTTTAAACATTTTCTAGAATTTCCTAAAACTTATATCTCTCCCTTGTCCTTTAAATCCCTCTTTAAACTTTACCTTTTTTTTTTAACAAAGTTAACACCAGGAACTGCAGATGTTGGTTTATAAAATAAGTCATAAAGTGCTAGGGTCAACGGTTTAAATCAGCAAATGATTTATCTTCGGTTTAAATCAGCAAATGCAGTTCCTTCCTACACAATAACTGGGAATAGTTCCCTGACATAATCATGATCTCAATTGAGAAATTTGAAGCATACAATATCAAATTTTCCCTCTTGTTTGAAATGCCTTGATATTTTGATTTCTTAACAGCATTAACCCAGTTTAAGGGATACAGTTGCATGGCAATTATACTACAGGAGCAGTATCCGGAGCCAGGACTATGAATCAGGAATCATGAGTTTGAATCCAATAATGATTGCTGGAAAAGTTTAATTCGGATAATTATAACATTAGGGACATTAAAGCTGGTGTCAGTAGTTTAGTTTAGTTTCTATAGAGATATATCGTGGAAGTGAGCACTTTGGCCAACTGAGCCCTCGCTGTCCAGCGATCCCTGCACATTAACACAATCCTATGTTCACGAGGGACAATTTACAACCAAAGCCAATTAACCTACAAACCTGTACGTCTTTGGAGTGCGAGAGGGAACCAGAGATCCCAGAGAAAACCCATGCAGGTCATGGCAGGTCATGGAGAGAACATACAAACTCCATAGAGACAGACCCATAGTCAGGATTGAACCCGGGGCTCTAGTGCTGTAAGGCAAGAACTCTACCGCTGCACAATTGCGTTGTCAGTAATAGAAACCATTGATAAAAAACAGACTGGTAGAAAAGCCAAACTTGGTCACAAATATCCTTTAATAAAATGAGATATGTCATCCTACCATTTCTGATCAACTCTAAAAAACCTTATAACCCTGGGGCATTTCGGAATGGATACCAAATGCCAACCTTGATACTGTCATCTACATCCTGTGGATGAATTAATCCTAAAAAGTACAACTAAATGGAGAATGATTCCAGTAAAATAGCGAGACAGGAATTTCTCCTGGTTGAAGTATAGGTCCATGTGGGAATGTTGATCATCTTGTGGCCTGGGAGAATGTGGCTTGATGCACAGAGATCTCAGTGCCCAGAGATTGTATGGACTGTGTTTGGACTGAATCTTCCCCATAGTTCGTGTTGATAAACTGCTATGTTTCACACATCCAGAAAGCACCGGGACAAAGACTACACCGCCTCTCCTAATTTAATACCAGCTCAGATATCATCTATTTTTTTCTTTATCCAATATTTAAACAACAGGTGGTTCTTACTTTGTGATTATTTCAACACTTTCGGACACCCATGTACTGCCTCTGCCCATCCCACCACAACACCTATCCAAGTCAAACTCACATTATTTAAGATTGGGCCTTAGCCAACAACCTAGCTCAAAGACTAAGGAGTATGAAATCCACCAGAAAATTAAAACATAGGGTAATTCCATTACTTTTTGTAAAACATTGTCTGATGAAGGGATTTGGCCCGAAACGTTGCTTCGCTCCATAGATGCTGCCTCACCCGCTGAGTTTCTCCAGCATTTTTGTCTACTTCCAATATTCCATACTTTTTTTCCCCTCTTACTTTCAACCATCATATAACTCTAAACCAAGGGTTCCCAACCTGGGGTAAATTTACCCACATGGGTAAATTTCACTTACCCAGGGGGTACATTTGTTGATTCTGGATTTGTACATATTTTTTTCTCCTTGACTGACTGTGTTTGGTTCCGGTATACCGGTATCTGTTCAGCATTAGTTGTTCATAAATAAGTGAAATAACATTGTTATGTGCTATTAAACTTGCCAGGGGTAAACAGGATGAAAAAGGTTGGGAACCCTTGTTTGAAACCAAGCACCTAAGCTGCTCCCAACATCACTGCCTGTAGGAAAGTGGTTCACATTGACTTGACCTCCAATCTTATCCATCTAGCTGCATTAACAAGACCACATTGTATTTATTGTCTGATTATCTCAATATCATAGTTTATTCTCTCACAAGGCTATCCTTTCCAGTCAAAGTGTTGCCTGGGAAAGATGGGATGAGAGCAGGAAGAAAGAATACACATACTTTCATTGCAGGGTACATGGCAACAAATTACTCACAGAAAGATCCCAAAGCATCAATGTATTAATAAAATTATTATTTAGGTGCTAACTGTTGGATCAGGATACTGGGATGCAGTCCTTTGTTCAACTTTAATCATGCCATGGGAGACTACAAAAGCACCCAAGACAAACAGGGCTTAATTTTAACACAAAGTGCTGGAGTGACTCAACAGGTCAGACAGCATCTCTGAAAGACGTGGTTGGGTGATATCTGAACGATTAGGACTATTCAGAGGATGTGTCCCAATCCAAAACGTCACCTATCCATGTCTTCCAGAGAAGGGTGGTGAATCTGCAGAATTATTTCCCACAGAAGGCTGTGGAAGCCAAGTCAATGGATATTTTTAAAGCAGAGATAGATAGATTCTTGATTAGTATGGGTGTCAAGGGGTTATGGGGAGAAGGTAGGAGAATGGTGTTAGGAGGGAGAGATAGATCAGCTATGATTGAGTGGCGGAGTAGGCTTGATGGGCGAATGACCTAATTCTGCTCCTATTACTTATGACCTTAAGAGCCTTCAGATTAGACTAGTCTCAAGAAGGGTCCCGACCTCAAGCATCAACTCCAGAGATGTTGCCTGACCTACTGAGTTACTCCTGCACTTTGTGTTTTCTTTTAAACTAGCACCTGCAGAATCCTTGTGTGTACATTGGGGTTCAGTTTTAACTTCATTTCGGATAGATGGCACATCTGAACAGTATAGTTCTCTTTCGGCATTGGTAGAAAGAGTCCACCAGTAGCGGTGTGTTAAATGTATCTGGAAATGGTACTATAGCAGGCTGTATTCACATCTGCCAACACAGACACAAGGTCTGTTTCAGGAACGTCATTGCTACCAGCGACCTTTTCAGTCAGTAGATGGCCAATTGGGTCAGACCACGAGTCATTGTTCAGGTACTGGTCAAACTCGTTACGATCTACATCTGCCAGCAGGTCAGAGTAGCACAGGTTGTCCAGAACCTCCATGTCATTCACTGGTTGTATGGTTTGGGAGCTCTGAAAACAACTTTGGGCCAAGTTCTCAAGTGAGAGAGATGGTTCTACCATTTTGTGACAACAAAATGTTGCATCATAAGGAGGAAGCACCGGGGTCATTTGATAGGTCTGGTGGCAGTACAGGCTCGCGTCCGGATGAGGAAATCCATAAACTGGATGGGATAGTGGACATGTCAGTGCACATTCGATTTCAGCTACGCGCTCATGTTGAGCAACGTGTCCGCAGGAAGACGGAGTCCTTTTGTCCGACGGGTGGATCTCCCGCTTGCCGGATGAGTTTAGCTCTGGGGGTAGGTGGCGGGGAGCAAACATGTCCATCACCTGTTTGCTGACGGGGAACTTCTTGTCCTGATGAACGGTTGATTCCTGCCGTTCTGCGCCCTCCATGTGAAGGGAAATGCCATTCCGGTATGGGCCACGGGTTTGGTTCTTCCGGCGGGGTCGGTACTTGTAGTTGGGGTACTCCAGCATGTGTTCCACTCGCAGCCTCTCTGCTTCCAAAATGTACGGTCGCTTCTGCACCACGGTGAGGGATTTCCAGCAGCGCCCTGGAAAGTGAAAGGAGACACATTGAGCCGGACTGCAGATGGTGGAAGAAAACCAGTGTCCCTTTATAAAGACCATTTAAAAGATGGAATGGTGCAACATGGAAACCAGCCCTTCAGCCCACTGAGGGGGTGGGAGATTGCAACCTTCACGTGGTCCACCCTGTTTCTACGAATGCAATCAACCCAGCAATATCACTTAACATGCCTTACTGCCAGCTTCTGGCTGGGTGAACCCCTGCAAACAGTCTAGCCCCTTTTAGTTATCCACAGTAAAGATGATATACACATTAACACCTCTCTTTCATTAGGAGTTCTGAGTTTAGTTTATTGTCACGTGTTCAGAGGTGCAGTGAGAAATCGAGCCATCCACGGCATACAGATACATGATGAAGGGAATAACGTGAATAACGCCTAGTACAAGATAAAGTCTTTGGTTTAAACCAGTATCTGCAATTACTTCCTACACATAACGTCTAGTAAAGTCCACTCAAAGATAGTGTGAGGGTCTCCAATGAGGTAGATAGTCAATAGACAACAGACAATAGGGCAGGAGTACGCCTTCCAGCCCTTCGAGCCAGCACCGCCATTCACTGTGATCACGGCTGATCAGTAGTTCAGGACTGCTGTCTAGTTGTTGGTAGGATGGTTCAGTTGCCTGATAACAGCTGATAACAACATGATAATTAATCTAAGTGTTTGTATGTCACAATGTCTGATTGCTGAGGCGTCATTTAACCTGAACTGCAAAAGATCTCTGACTTGGATCCTTTTGTCAATCAATGTTCATGTGCACTAAATGGTTGAGTCCAGTTTCAGTGACTCGGGGATTACTGCTGACATCTGCAAAGTCCTGGGTCTTTGGACAACACATTAATATTGGGCTAATGGTTCTACTGTAAAAATTTCCATTACTTTTATCGTGGGCTGTGACAGGAAATATTGTTTATCTCCATGACACATGGTAAAACACCAAGGATGCTAGAACTCTTAAGCATAGGGAGAAATTGCTAAAATAGCTGACCCAACAACATCATTTATATTATCAAAGCCGCCACAGCCAGATATAAAAAGAGCTTTTTTCCACGAGCAGTAGCTCTACTCAACAGCCAAAAGTCTATGTTTGAGAAAAAACGCTGGAAAATCGAAGGTAGGAAAAAGTGCTGGAGTAACTCAGCGGGTGCGGCAGCATCTATGGAGCGAAGGAAATAGGCAGCGTTTCGGGCCGAAACCCTTCTTCAGACAGTCTGTTCTTCCTTTTGCCCCATTGATGCTGCCGCACCCGCTGAGTTTCTCCAAGACTTTTGTCTGCAGCCAAAAGTCTATAGCCTCTTTTTACTCTGGTACTTTATTTTCAGATGTTTAAATGAGAATGTTTTATTTTTAACTGTCTGCTGTAGATCATGTTTTTATCCTTTTGCGAGCAAACCACGGAAAAGGGCCTGTTTCCATGCTGTCTGACTGTGACTCTATTGCTGTCTATTTACAAAAAAAGCATAAACCAATCTGGCTCAGACATGCCACATTTTGTCCTAATTTCACCATTACCTGACTGTCTTACATTTGGCATTGTCTTATATCTGTTCGTAAATTGAATCACAAGACTTTGCAGCATAGCAAATCATTTAGCCCACCACTCTTCTTCTTCAAAAAAAGATTCAATTAATTGTGCTCTGGCACATGTTCGCGCTCCTGCAATATTCTCCCCTCAAGCATTAATACAATTTCTTTTTGAAGGTTATTATTAAATTAGCTTCTGTTATTCCATCAAATTCTGCACTGCAGTTCAGAACACTTCATGTTTAAAAAAAAAAGTCTCATCTCCCCAATGGCTTATTTGCTCTTTACATTGGATCTGAACCCTTTGGTTACTTGCCTTTCTGCCATTGAGACACTTTTTCCTATTTCTTCTGACAAAAATCTTGATTACTTGGATGTTGTGGGATAGAATATTAATGCATTTGTATATTTTCCATTCTGAAAGATGACCCAGAGTTATTTTCCTCATCTATTTATATGCAGGACGGTAGTTGGTTATGGCCCTGTCTCACGGTGGGAGTTGACCCACGAGGTGCCCCGAGTGAAAGACTCGTGGTTGTGTACGAGACTTCAAGTTTATGATCAAGTGTGTAACCGAGTTCCCACGGGTATGTCATTGCTGCGATGCTCCAACTTCCTCCTCCGAGTTACCAAGTTCCTCTCCCGTTACTTTTGAGCCAACCGTGAATTAAGGTATGTTTTAATAAAGCAACAATGTTAAAATACATCTCCATCCTGTGGCTTTGAGTTATTTCAGCGCGGCTGCATCCATTGATACGACCTACAAAGGGAAAATGCGCACCCTCCACCAACCAATAACGTGGTAAGTGCATTTCTTGGTGCTTTATGTTTTTAAAAATACTGTATTTCCCGGGGTAGGGGGAGAGCTCAGTTCATAGTAATTTGGGGAGTCTGGCGTTGTGAAGGAGGGGAATTGGGGTCAGTAACCCACTTGCCCACGCTCCAGTCTGAGTGCAGGTAGTCTCTATGGGACTAGGTGACAGTAAACGGCACAGAGTACAAAAAAGGTCCGAGATGGCCTGTTTCCGTGCTGTCACCCAATAGCTATATGGTTTTATTGTGACTGGGGAGTGAATTAGCTGGCGGCTGCCGCAGCGCTCCGGGCACGGACAGCAGAACTGGCCGCCACTTCCGAGGAAGGAAGCAGCTCAGGTGACTGACTTTGAGCGGCCGCCGGGACCCGACAGCAGACACATACACACACGGATCCACACAGACAGACAGAGACACACACACACACAGATACACACACAGACAGAGAGAGAGAGAGAGACACACACACACACACACACAGACAGACAGAGAGAGACACACACACACACACACACACACACACACACACACACACACACACACACACACACCACACACACACACACACACACACACACACACACGCGCACACACACACATATGTGGCGTTTCTGCTCGGGACCTTCTTCAGACAATCCAATGTCCCAAAATATATTCTTAAATATTAAGGTTTCTGTTGAAATTAATTTTATTTCCAGTTTTGCATTTTTAGTTTGTTCCACAACATTAATTAGTTTTAATCCCTCCAGAAAAAACCTGAAAGTGGAGAGGTTTTCAATACATAAAGCCCAAGAGATGGCTTCTTGATTCTAACGAGTGTTTGGGAAAAATAGACACAAAAAGCTGGAGTAACTCACGGGACAGGCAGCATATCTGGAGAGAAGGATGGGTGACGTTTCGGGTTGAGACCCTTCTTCGGACTGGTGTTTGGGAAACGTGGATTAGGTTTGTTTTCGGGGGGCGAGGGGGGAATACATTTCGCCTTTTTCTCTGAATTCAGGAATGAATGATGTTGACACACATAACACAGAGAAGGGGGGATCGCCTGCGTTTAGGTCTGAGGAGAAGGGAGCCAGAGAAGTTCTCGATTTTCCCTGGCGATAGTTAGTCACTTTTTTTTGCATTTTTCCTTTTTCCCCTGCCGCCGTGTCCCCGCTGAGTTCCTCCTGCTTTTTGTGTCAAAGTCGTCTTGTTCAATCTCATTTCATTGCAACTTTCAGCTCTGGATACCCCGCGTTGATCCGCGCGTATTTCAGCATTTATATTTCTCAAGCCCCTTTACCTCACCCGATCCACATGTAACTTAACCACATGTATTCCTCCAGCATTTTGTGACTATCTTTGGTTCAGTCCCCTTTAAGATTATAAGAAGGTTCCCACAATAGACTCACGAGACACTAAGGTAAACGCACGGGCCATTACGTTATTGCAAGAGTTTAAATGTTTCCATTTTTAACTTGAACAGTTAATTTGACTCGTGGAAAAAATCAAACATGTTTGATTTTTTTCGCGAGTTAACAAGTTTCCCGAGTACCTGCCGTTAGCGCCACGAGTGGGCAAGTTGAACGCGCGAGTTCCGACGTTCCCGCTACGTTCATCGTACGTGATCACCACGAGTGAAAACTCGGGGTCACTCGTGGGCCAACTCGCACCGTGAGACAGGGGTTTTAATGGCAACACAAGCCATTTGCTTTGTAATCAATAACCCGTGCCTGCCTTGTCCCCATATCGCGTGACTCCACTAGCCCCTAGAGCTCTATCTAACTGTAGTTCTGATGTAGTAAATTGTTTTCTCAGGACAGCACGATAATCTTGTCATTGCAAAACAAACTTGGACTTATGTAACAATTTGCCAAAATGGAGAAAAATTGGGAGATGTGACAAAAGGAATTCCAGAGCTGAAAGCAATGGTGGAGCAAAGATACTGTAAATCAGGACTCCACAGGAATCCAGAATTCAAGAAGGCAGAGTTTTCAGAGGTCTGTGAAGTAAGAGTAAGGTACAGGATTGGCGCATATATAGCCATAGACCAATGTGGACAAAAGGAGAATTTTATAATGAAGGCATTGATTTACCAATATCAAATCATAAGGGCAGCACAGTGGTGTAGTGGCAAAACTACTGCTTAACAGCACCAGAGACTCTGGTTTGATCCTGACTACGGGTGCTTGTCTGCACAGAGTTTGTTCTTTCTCTCCGTGACCTGCGTGGGTTTTCTCCGAGATCTTCCTCCCACACTCCAAAGACGTACAGGTTTGCAGGTTAATTGGCTTGGTATAAATGTAAAATTGCCCCTAGCGTGTGTAGGGTGGTGTTAATGTGTGGGGATTTCTGGTCAGTACGTACTTGGTGGGTCGAAGGGCCTACCTCCACACTGTATCTTTAAACTAAACTAAGCTAATCTAAACTAAATATGTCGGGGGAACAAGGGATGATGGGCAAGTGAAGTGGTACTAGTGTAAGGAGACCGTTTTTATCTGTAAGCCAGTAGTTTGCATTCATACCATTGTCAAGACTGACTGTGAGTGGGGAAAAATGCAGTCCAAGTTCGATCCAGTTCTCTCTGTCAACTTTCTAAAACATATTTGCAGAAAAACATCACAGCTGGACAATACCAGAGCTACTGCCTTAGGCTTAAGAAGGGAAATTAACCGTTTAAATTGGTGACTTTGTATACTTGGATCCTTGTGATGGTCCTGTGGCCAAACAGTCTGCCAGCATTCAGACAAAGTGGGATAACATAGATCTAGTGTGAACGGGTGATCAGTGGTCAGCATTGAGTCTGGGCTCAAGGGCCTGTTCCACGTGCATCTAAACTAAACTAAATATAAAGTACTTAAAGGATGTATTCCTGCAATCTATCATTATCAAACCACTAGACTCAATGCCCCAGCTCACTTATTTTAGCATTATTCCAAACATTGTATGACTATTTGCACGACTCTATAACTTAACTGTGTATGACTCTATGATTCTATCAGGTGGAACCAGCGAGCATAGATGGGATGTCGTGGTTGGCATGGACAAGTTGGACCGAAGGGCCTGTCTCTATGCTCTACGCTTTGATGACTCTCTATGACATTTAGTGCCATTTGCACCTAGTTTGTGAAAACCAGTTCAATAGTCAAACTGTTGGCCTGGAGAAGATGGCCACATAACCGAGCCTGATGTCTAACCTTGTGTACTGATAGCTGAAGTTTTATCGTTGTTATTATTATTATACAGTGAATTAGAGCTGGCTACAAGATGGGGAGGTACGATTGGGGTTGGATGTAGTGGCGGTTAGGCAAACCTTTGATGAGTTTTCTTATCACTATTCTGCAGTACTGGACCACATGTGCACCACAACTTTTTGTGTTGGTCATCCAATTCAATGGAAGCTGGGAACGTCAACTTCTTGAGCTACACTACTCACTGCCTTAACTAACTGCGACATCAGTAGGCTCCTTTATCCAGAAAACATTAATGCAGCTGTTTTGAAGCTTAATTATGGCTGCATTAAAATTCAACCAACAGAGAAATGAATGTCCTAATCCCAATAAGGAGACAGTATTTTTCAAGGATGTTAGCCATGGATCAATGGGTTGTGCCTCCTTGTCCTGGGACCAGAGGGTCATGGGTTCAAACCCCTCACTGTTCTCCAGTCTAAGTGACTGCTGCGTTCTCAGAGATCCCAAATTTTAATGAGACGTTTAACATAAGTTGTGCTTAGTTTAATTTAATGCCATGTTCACTGAGGTACAGTGAAAAGCATTTAATTGTATTCTCTGCCAGATAGATGTGATGGACTCTTTTTGACTATTTTGAACAAGGTCATGAGAATTGTATCCGGTATTTTTGATCTTTCAGCTAACATCACTAAAATACATTACCTCGGCTTACTAATATTGCTCTTTGAAGAATCTTGCTAAATTTAAATTGGCTTTGCATTTCTTAAAAATGTACATTGATGGAGTAATTACATTATATATTATACAGTATCTATATTATATACTATATCACTTATTAATATTATATAGTAATATTATACATATATTATATTATAGTGTTATACATTATATATTATACAGTGATTCCTGGAATAGATTATAGATAACTTTGGACATCCAAATTAATTTTATTTAATATGTTTAGAGGTCCTAGAACGTGTCATGGATTTGCGAGTTCATTTATTTACTTTTAATAGAGATGTTTATTGAATCTAATCAGTTTGTAAGTTTACTCAGAACTGCAAACGCTAACTGTGCATATAAATATATTTGGGCAGCCTCAAGGGATGGGTATTTGCACATGAAAATTCAAATAACCATGTACATTTGTGCATGCATGTCAAAGTATATGCTTGTCATGCTAGATGATAGAAAAGGAACATTTTGTCTTTTCCCTTTGAAAATGGCACGGTCAGTATTTCAGATTCTAAAGACTAACATTGCAGAAAAGAAGAAGGTTATTCTTTGTTGAACGCTTTTAGCACAGCTAACCACTAATTGTAGAATTGAAATAAATCATCCCAAAGAATTATTGCATTCAGGAAGAGGCCATTCAGCCCATCAAATGATCCCAGCACAACAAATCATTCTTTCTCACCAACTTCCTCTCTATTTTAACTTAATTAAAAAAATTATTTTGGGCTATTTTGCCCATGGAGTCCGAACAGGCTCTCAGAACAATCTACTAATCTGCATTCTATTTGTAATCTATTCTCTTGCACTTCTTAATTAACACCAAAAATTCTCCCACAACCACAAATTACCCCACAAACAATGAACTTTGTAAATTTTCCCTGCGACCACGTGGATGTCCTTTGAGTAATACCTCCTACATCCCAAAGATGTGCGGGTTTGCAGCTTAATTGGCCTCTGTAAGATTGCCCCAAATGTGCTGGGAGTGGATGAGAAAGTAGGATATCATCGAACTGATGTAAACGGGTGTTTGATGGTTGGTGTGGAGTCAATCGGATGAAGCGCCCTTTTCCATGGTGTATCTCTAAACTAAACTAAACCACCCAAACCAGCAGTAATTTTTCACACCTAATTAATCCAACAAATCATCATATCTTTGGGATTTAACAATTCTGCCGTGAAGGAACTAATTGATGCCACTCATGCAGTCAGTGAAATGCAGGTCTCTGTATATGTAACAGAAAGCCATCACATCTTTTCTACAAAATGTCAATTCAATCCTGTGTGGTCCTTGAAATATCCTTTAACTGGAAGAAGTTCATTCTGTCCATCCATTCCAAACCAATCTGCCCCCACAGTACCACACCAGGGTTTTTTACCCCACTCTTCCGATCCTTACCTAACAGTTTGCTGAGCTCCGTATTCTGAAGGTTGGGGTTCTGCAGAGATAACCTCTTCCTCTCATCTTTTGCCCACACCATGAAGGCATTCATTGGCCGGGGAATTCGGCTTAAGGCTATATGGGTCCTGCAATCTCTCGGCTGGTCAAGTGTCTTCGGGGCATTCATGCAGAAAGCACCAGTGTTGGCGTAGTCTGTAGCAGCAGCCTTCATTCTAGCTGTCACACTGGGGGGAATGGCCGCACTCTCACTTCTCATGTGAGCAGAGAAATTATCCAGAGGCCAGGACTGGAGGTTTTTATAAGGTTCCCCTTTGAACTGGCTCCTCCTACGTTACATGCAACCCAATCCGCCTATAGCATGTTGACATAAACAAAAAAGGTCTTGAAGAACCTATTTGGAGATTTGCTAATTAGTCCATTGAACCAATATTCTCATGCAAATTTGCATAGAATCATTGTCAAACGTCACTTCAGTTTAAAGTGCCCATGATAAATATATTGAGAGGTAGTTAAGAAAGACATTTGAAAAGCAGGCACTCTCGAAGTAGAGGATTTCTGGCTAGAAAGATGTTGAATTTAACAAATTTGCATGTCAAATTAGCAGACTTTTTCTCATGGCTCCGTGCCCACGTTTATGCAGAAAGACCAGCCCACAATGGAGCTGTGCTCTTCCACTTAATGTCCATTCAATGAAGGGATTGCATGTGCAAGATTTGGAGTGTGAACAAGCACGCACGAGCAACCTGGTGTCCTGTGATCAACTGATCATCTGAGGTGGGAAGAGTTACAGTTTAGCTTCAAAACGTGAGGAACTCCAGCCATTCTCCACTTCAACACTGTCACAGTGCCAACAACTACCAACAACTGGGAGAGCCGACCAGAACTACTATCTACCTCGTTGGAGACCCTCGGAGTAGCTTTCATCGGACCTTACTGGCTTTATCTTAAACTAAACAAAACATTCCCTTTATCATTTACCTGTACACTGTGGATTACTCGATTGTAAGCATGTATTGTCTTTCCGCTGACTGGTTAGCACGCAACGAAAGCTTTTCACTGTACCTCAGCACGCATGACAATAAACAAAACAAAACCTAACTAAACTAAACTAAACTAAAATCATCTCTGAAGTCACCCCATCAAAAGTCTGCTCACCCACCACACTACCTCCAGGTCCCTCAGATCTGGGTTACTGAACATCCCGCGGTCTAGGCATAAGCTCAGGGGCGACCGTGCCTTTGCGGTTGCAGCTCCTAGACTGTGGAACAGCATCCCTTTCTTCCCATCAGAAAGGAAACTGTACCTCCCCCCTCCATCGCTCCTTTAAGTCGAGGACTTTAAAACTATCTTTACCTCTCATCCTGGGAAGCCTTTCTTGACATCCTCTGAGGGAGGGCTATATGTATGTATTTATATGTATGTAATTAATCTATGAACCACTGTTGTATAATGTTAGTACCTCCACCAATGTAAAGCACTTTGGCCAACGAGAGTTGTTTTTTAAATGTGCTATAGAAATAAAAGTGACTTGACTGGACTTGACTGGTAGAACACACAGGGGGGGGGGATCAGTACAATCGGCTTGTCTCAGTGTTAACATGGCTGCTCAGGTAGATCATGGGTATTCAGGAGCAGCTACCAAGGCTGTCTTATGTGATGGCAAAAGGACTCTCTGATTTACAGACTATTTCTGGGACACATTTGGAGATGGACATCAAATGTGCGGATGTGTAAGTTAATTGGCACTTGTAAAATTGCCCCTAGTTAGTAGTGAGTGGATGAGAAAGTGAGGTACCAGGTACCAGAACTAATATGAACGGGTGATCGATGGGAGATGTGGACACAATG
This sequence comes from Okamejei kenojei, assembly GCA_035221665.1. Lineage (NCBI taxonomy): Eukaryota > Metazoa > Chordata > Chondrichthyes > Rajiformes > Rajidae > Okamejei > Okamejei kenojei. The sequence goes on from CM069157.1 coordinate 10,269,882, forward strand.
GGCTGAAGGACCTGTTCCCATGATGTATTTCTAAACTAATAACTACAACTCCTAAACCCTTTAATATCTCCACGGTTCCCAGCTTCTGAAAACAATTGCTGAACTTTCTTTCTTGAATCCAGAATGGTTTACCTTACACTTCGTTATTTCCTCATTTTATCTGCCGCCATTCTATCATTAATTCTATAATTAATTCAGTTTTTATTGATCATGCCGCATAAAATCACCAAATTTCTATCTCTTTTGTTTGGGTTAATGACATTGTGAACACCTCTGGCCCAATAAATCATTGGGAACTGCCAAAAATCGCAGCTGCTAATCAGAGAAGGCACCTACACATATAGTCTTTTATCGTCTTTCATTGATTGGATAGCATGCAAACAAAAGGTTTTCACTGTATCTTGGGACACGTGACAAAAATAAACTAAACTAAACTAGAATCCATACAAGCAATGTACACATAGCTCAGAGGCGCAGCGGTAGAGCTGCTGCTTTACAGCGCCAGGGACCTACAGTACGATCGAACTTTATTTATCCTAGGAGGGAAATTGGCCTATCAACAGTCATTCACAGTGGTCACGGTGGGCAGCGGTACATTGCTCCCTTACAGCGAATGCATCGCCGGAGACCCAGGTTTGATCCCGACTATGGGCGCTGTCTGTACGGAGTTTGTACGTTCTCCCCCGTGACCTGCGTGCGTTTTCTCTGAGATCTTCGGTTTCCTCCCACACTCAAAAGATGTAGAGGTTTGTAGGTTAATTGGCTTGGTAAATGTAAAAATTGTCCCTAGTGGGTGTGGGATAGTGTTAATGTGCGGGGATCGCTGGTCGGCGCGGACCCGGTGGGCCGAAGGGCCTGTTTTTCCCGGGAAATGATTGGTGGCGCCATCGAGTGTGGCAGCCTCGCCAGCAGCTGTCTGTCCTTTCATTCTTTTTTTAATTTTTAGTCAGTCTAAAAGTTTACTTTTGGAGGTCTTTTAGTCTTTTCTATGTGGGGGTTGGGGGGAGGGGGGTGGGGGAAACCGTTTTCTCAGTCACTACATGGTCGAGGATGCGTCTTTTCTCTGAGCCGCACCTTCGCCCCCTCCTCGCGGCCAACCATCTGGATTGGCGCGGCCTTTCCTGTTTTAGCGGTGGCGCAGCACTGGATACCATGGCGAAGTGGGCGATGCTGTACCGGGATCGCCGTGTTGGAGCTCCGGAGAGTTGGGCCTGCCGACTTGAACACCAAGGAGCTGTGGTCTGTGGTGTGTGGGGATTCCAGATGCGGGCAGCGCTGACTTTAACATCGCGGAGGCCTGGGATCTTTCGCGGAGGATCGCCAGTGTTGGAGCTCTGCCCAGCTCGGCCTGCTGACTTCGGGAGTCATGGTCTCCAGTAGGAAGCGGCCGATCCGGAAACTCCAAACCGCTGAGAGTGTTCTTCCATTCCGATGCTGGAGCTCCGATCATCCGATCATCCAGGCGGAGGGCCTGAAACATCGGGCCGCCATTGCGGTGACTGCAGAGGCCTCAATTGGCCCCGAGCACGGGTGAACAAGAGGAAGAGGACTGGACTTTGTTGCCTTCCCTCACAGTGGGAAACATTGATCCCGCTGTGGGGGGATGTTTTTATGTTTTATGTTCAATTCTATAGTGTTGTGTTTATCTTATTTGTGTGTTGCATGGTAACTCAAATTTCACTGCCCCCATTGGTGTATGTGACAATAAATGTCCTTTGTCATTTGTCCTTTCTGCGATGTATCTCTAAACAACAAGATACATGAAACAAGAAATTGAAGTGACGAGTGGAAAGTCCCGGATTGGGGATGTGCAAAGAGTTGTGGTGGTGGGAGGGGGGTGCGGTGAAAGGGGAGTCTACCCCACGACATAAGTTGGAGGAGTTGTACAGTTTGATAGCCACAGGGAATAAGGGATCTCCTGTGGCGTTCTGTGCTGCATCTTGGTGGAACCAGTCTGTTGCTGAAGGTGCTCCTCAGCCTCCTCACGGAGGGGGTGAGCTGTATTGTCCAAGATTCTCTGTAGTTTGAGGATCATCCTCCCCCCCCCCCAGGCCATCTCCAGTGAATCCAACTCCGCCCCCAGGACCTGGTTTGATCCTGACTACAGGTGCTGTCTGTACGGAGTTTGTACGTTCTCTCTGGATTTTCTCTGGGTGCTCCGGTTTCCAATATTTTAGTAACATTTTTAAATTGTTGCTCGTGTATAGGATAGTGCTAGTGTATGGGATGATATCCTGCCGGTACGGATTCGGTGAGCCGGAGGGCTTGTTTCCACGCTATATCTCTAAAGTCTAAAGTAAAGTCTGAAATGGCCTTTTGATAATGCTGTATAATTTAATGAGAGCTGCTCACAGTTTCAAGAAGTGAAGGAAATGGGTGCACATTTAACAGGTCGTCATTGCGAAGGTGAAAATGTGAGCTTGTGAGCAGGAGAATTGGAGGGAGTGAGATTGAAAGTCAAGAATGGTAGGATTTGAAGAAAGTGACTTGCTGGGAACAGGTCTTGCAAAGTCAGAAAGTCAAGCTGATCCTCACTGGCCGAGAGAGAGTAGAATGATTGCAGATCCAGGGGAGTTGAAGCTGAGGACAAGTTATAGAAGATGTCAGCAAAATCATTTCCATGGATGAATGAAACAAAGATTGTGGGATTACAGGAGAAATGATAGACTATATCATTTTCTTAAGAATATAGTTTCTTCCCAGCTGTTATCAGGCAAATGAACCATCCTCTCAACAACTAAGCAGCGGTGCTGAGCTACTATCTACCTCATTCGAGACTCTTGGGCTATCTCCATTTGGACTTTAATGGACTTTATCTTGCACTGAATGTTATCCCCTTCATCATGCATCTGTACACTGTGAATGGCTTGATTGCAATCATGTGTAGTCTCTCAGCTGAATTGTTAGCACGCAACAAAAAGCTTTTCACTGTATCTCGGTACCTGTGACAGTAAACTAAACTAAACTAGATGTGACTGCATAAGCGATAAGGAAAATGTGGGAAATAGTTTTGTTCAAATGTTAAGCCCCCAAGTCCCTTAGGGTTTAATGTGGAGAAGTTTGAAGATGTACACTTTGTTAAGACGAATAAATTATTATGTAAATGGAACGAAAGTCCAAGTGAGCAATGTTCAGAGGCACCCAAGAGCACGAGTGTATGCATCACAAAAAGTCAGTCGGCAGGTCCAACAGGTAGTTAAGAACGCAAACAGCATGTTTGCCTTTAATGTAAAGGGGTTGGAGTTTAACAAAAGGGAGGTTTTGTTACATTTGAACAGGGTGTTGCTGAGGCTACACCTGGTATTCTGTGCACAGTTTTGATCCTCTTACCTAAAATAGGATACGGTAGATTTGGAGGAAGTCCAGTGGAAATTCACTAAGCTAGTTCTTGGGACGAGAGGATTGTCTGACCAAGAGAGGCTAGATGGTTTGGGTCTGTATTTCTTAGAGTTTAGAAGAATGAGAGAGGACATTATTCAAATGTAAGAGCAGTCTTAACAGAGTAGATATTGAAGTGTTATATAAGAATCGATCATTTAAAAATGAGGTGCATAGAAATTTCCACTGTCAGAGTAGTGAATATCTGGAACTCCATACCCCTGAGGATGGTGGAGACCAGATCAATGAAAATATTTCAGGTGGAGATAGGTAAATTATGAGAAATGCAAGGAATACCTGGTTATGGGGAACAAGAAAAAAGTTGAGGCTAGCATAGATCAGTTATGATCATATTGAATGGTGGGGCAGGCTGGAGGGGCAGAGTGGCCTACTCTTGCTCCTATTTTCTCGAGTATTGTGTTAATATTTGGGAACCCGGAGGAAGTGCTTCGTGCAGACATGGTGGGAGGACAATTCATTTGGGGGCTTTGAATGAGTGAAAGAAGACAAAGTAATTGAGGAAGGATGAGGTGGTAGGATAGCTAGAATAAGCCAATGTGTGACGATAATAAATTCCATTCATTTGCCAAGACAATGCTCAAGGTGCAAGTGGAGTCTGTTCCGGAGGAAGGGCAGCATCTATCAAGGCGAAGGGATTAGCTGTTGTGAGCCGTATACTTGGCGGTGCCAACACGTTAATTGATTCGACCATTAAGATTGTGAATGGTAAAGGGCCTGTCCCACTTGGCGATTTTTTATCGGCGACTGCCGGCGTCATGTCAGTGTCGCCAAAAGATTTCGAACATTTCAAAATCCAGCGGCGACGAAAAAAATGTTGTGACCCTTGAAAAAACGCCGCGCGTCAATGCGCCATCACGCCGCGTCCAGCCACGTCACGCCACAAATTGTTCAGTGACCTGATACGTCAGTCAATGATGCCGGCAGTCCCCGAAAACATCGGCAAGTGGGTCAGGTCCTTACGGCCTTCTTTCTGAGGAATGTTGGTTAGAAAGAACGACGACATGGGATGGAATGGGATGAATGAGAAAGGGTAAATCCAGAGGGCATAACTCACCAGAGATTGTTGGCAGAACCATAGAATTTGGAACCACGGTTCATGGATTTGGGAGATCCAGAGATGGGTCTCCCAAAGGCTCCACCTATTCTGTAGAGTCAAGCGGAATACATGACAAAACAGAATCGGGACCATCTGCAATGCTCTGAAGAAGGGCTGTCGGCTTGATATACAAACATAAAAAGGCGTACACTAAACAAGAGCTTGCGGTTTACTGTTTGCTCATTCTTACTCCAATGTTCTTCGAATGTAGCGTCACAACAAGTTTGAACCTTGAACAATGGCAGGCACAAGAGATTTGGCAACAATAATCAAGGACCAAAATACTTTTGAATGAAAATCTAAATTGCCTGGACATGCTCAGCAGGCCAGGCTGCATCTGTGGAGCGCAAAACATTTCAGATCATTTCATCAGAAATTGGAAATCTTAGAAATCAATATCAATATCAATATCAGTTTTATTCGTCACTTGCACATAAAGTGCGAGTGAAATGAATTTGCCAGCAGCGGGTACAATGAAAAAGGAACACACAATACACAATAAAAAATTTAACACAAACATCCACCACAGCATTCATCACTGTGGTGGAAGGCACACAATTTGGCCAGTCCTCCTCCATTTTCCCCCGTGGTCGGGACCTCAACCCTCCACTGCTGTGGGCGTCCAGATGTTCAGACTAGTCCAGATAAAGTCCAGGTAAGTCCTGAATCGGTGCTTCCCCAACGGAGACTGCGGCTTCAGGTTTGTGTAGGCCGCAGGTCGAAGATTCTAGATCGAAAAATCAAAGAAGGTTGCAAAGAAGAGCAAGAGTTGGAGAAACAGAACAGGGAACAGTATAGGAGAGGAACAGACCCTTCAGCCTGCAATGTCCGTGCAGAAAATGATAGCAAGTTAAACTATTCTCCTCTGTCTGCACATAATCCACATCCCTCCATTACCTGCATATCCATGTGCCTGTCTAAAAGCCTCTTAAATGCCATTATTGTATTTGTCTCCACCACTGCCCCTAGCAGTGTACCCTGGCACACACCACCCGCTATGTAAAAAAAACTTGCCCCACACATCTCCTTTAACCTGCGCCCCTCTCACCTTAAAGCCATGCCTTCTTGTCTTTGAGATTTCCACCCAGGGATAAAAGTGCTGACGGTGTAACTTATCTATGCCTCTCATAATTCTACATTATATAAGATTATCAAGTTTTCCCTTTGTTAGGTTTCCACTTAAGGGCTTGTCCCACTTAGGCTATTTTTTAGGCGACTACAGATGACTAGGCCGTCGCCACATGGTCGCCGGGGTGTCGTGAGTCGTCTCCTCAGTCGCCCAGAGTCGTAGCGTCTCTTTGGTCCCCGCTGGATTTTCAACATGTTGAAACATTTTCGGAGACAGTGGGTTTGACGCCAATGAGCGTAACTTGACTTCTCCTGACGTAGGTGCTGGCGTAGTTGTCGCCAGGTTAACGTAGGTTGTCGCCGGTGCTGACTTCTTTCGGTGTTAAAGTAATGATTCTATTTCAGCTTTTATGTCAAAGGGGAGTCCAGTCGCCATTTTTTTGGCGACCTGCTACGTCTATGACAGTCGCGTAAAGGTAGCCTAAGTAGGACAGGCCCATTAGCCACTCAGATCTATCAATGTTTGTGACAGGGTGAAGACCATGAGAGACTGTGACAAAAATGGGGAGGATTGGCTGAGAGTCCTGGCAAAGGCTTGCTGATCATGGTTGATCTGTTTGGCAAGTTTTGACAAAAACAGAAGGTGCTGTACAAAAAGCAAGAAGTGGTAGGGTACTATCTGATGACCTGAAACGTCAACTCTCTCTCCACAGATGCTCCTTGACCAGTTCTTTACCTCCTTGCATGTTCTCCATTTACTTAAAAAAATAGTGCTACGTGGGAGAAAGTGCTGAAGAGGATAGACCCAAACTCTAACAAAAATGCTGATTTGATTTAATGTGGCACTGTTGCCTCCATTGCAAATCTGCTTCTTTCCTGGAATAGCATTGAAATCCACCCACCCCGACCTTTCAGCACTCATAATTCTTGTTTAGTTTAGTTTTAGTTTAGAGGAAACAGGCGTGGAAACAGGCCACCGAGTTCTTCCGAGTCCAGAGATCCCCGCACACTAGCACTATCCTACGCACTAGGGACAATTTACCATTTGTACAAAACCAAATTAATCTACAAACCTTTGGAGTGAGAGATGAAACCGGAGCACCCATAGAAAACCACGGGAGAACGTACAAACTGCTTACGGATAGTACGCGCAATCAGATTCGAACCTGGGTCTCTGGCGCTGTAAGCCAGCAACTCGACCATTGTGCCACTGTAGGGGACACTTGCCTTGGGACACTGTTTACTCTTTCCCCCACCCCATCCCAAAGACTTTTACTACCTGAAGATGCCACGCTATTCAGTGTTGGCCATAAATTGGGCACATTTCTTGGCAAAATAAGGAATTGCCTCCCACCATCTTTCAGATAGTGCCGCCTAGATTCAAATAGATTGATGCACATGTGATCTCCCTCGACCATTTGAGGTCCGAGGAGAACAATTATAGTTTGTACTGAACAGTAAGATTCTGATCAAATGCTGCATACACTCCAAAGACTTAGGAGCTTTACCCATGTGCGCAGGCTGGTGTAGGTGGGGCATGTTGGTCAGCATGGGCAGGTTGGGGCGAAGGGCCTGCTTTCACATTGCATGTGATCAGAATTAGACATGATACTGTAGCTAAGATCAAACAGTAATCTTATGTGTTTTAATATAACTTCCTTGTTTTGGACTTCATGTTCTTAATAAAACAAAGCATCCTCTTGTGCCTTCCCACCATGCTGACATCTTCAAATATTTTTACACATAATATCACATTCTTTAACTCCTGAACCCCTTTCAAAATTAACCATCGAGTTCCTATTCCTTAATATACTTCCTTCCATAGTCCATTCTTTCATACTACCCTGTCTATATGTTACATGCCACAGATCCACCTGATTCATCGATATATCTTTACTTGGAATGATGCCAAGTTCAAAAGTAAACGCTTTCTTTGATCTAACTGATTTGTTTAAACCATTATTCAATTCCTGCCGCAGATCTAATGAGCTGAATTTGGACCCTTTCGTACTTTCACACAGTCTCTGCTCTAATTCACAGAGCTCTTCAGAAAATAGGCAAATATTTAAAGAGCCATTGTTGAAATCTAGTTGTTACCTAAGGGACACACAAAAAAAGAATTGCCTGCATGTTTACCATTATGGATATGTGCGTCTGTACAACACTGTTGGACTACCAAATACAAAACATGGAGAGATAAATTGTGGGAATAGGGAAATAAGAAGTAATCATTTGATGCATTTGGTTTAAAATTTAAGAAAGACCTCCAATATTTATGAATGGGAAAGATCAAATAAATTATGAGCACTAATTGTCATGGAGAGATTTGTTATGGTTTTTTAGAGATTTAGCATGGAAACAGGCCCTTCAGCCCAACGAGCCCATGCCAACCATTGATCACCCGTTCACACTAGTTCTATGTAATCCCACTTTCTCCTCCGCTCCCTACACACTAGGGGCAATTTACAGAGGCCAATTAGCCTACAAACCAGCATGTCTTTGGGATGTGGGAGGAAACTGGACACATGGAGGAAAGCCACTATTAGTTCAAGAGAATCACCTGGCTACAGAACTTGTGTCCTACTGTCCCAACTCACAGAGGGCTGGTCTTCACACAAAACCGATGTCTTGTGTGTCCTCCGGGATTGATACGAAAGATTCCATGGTATTATCTTTGAGAGTATAGGACCTGACCATTTTATTTCTCACAAGCTAACGTACAATAGCAGACCTGAAACGTTTTGGAATAGACAATAGACAATAGTCTGAAGAAGGATTTTGGCCCGAAATGTTGCCTATCTCCTTCGCTCCATAGATGCTGCTGCACCCACTGAGTTTCTCCAGCATTTTGTGTACCCTCGATTTTCCAGCATCTGCAGTTCCTTCTTTAATACAATAGCAGACCTTTTGGGTCATGATCACAATGCTGCTTTTTGAGATCTGGTTGTGTACAAATAGCTGCCATGGTTTTTTCACTTTAGGACAGTGATTACAGGTCAAGGGCATTTGAATGATCCTGAAACGTTTTGGAATAGACAATAGACAACAGACAATAAATGCAGGAGTAGGCCATTCGGCCCTTTGAGCCAGCACCGCCATTCAATATGATCATGGCTGATCATCCCCAATCAGTACCCCGTTCCTGCCTTCACCCCATATCCCCTGACTCCGCTATCTTTAAGAGCCCTATCATCATCTGAGTCATTGAAGGCATCACTTTTTTTATATTTTTAAAGCAAATCTTTCCTTAATACTGGCTCTTTTCTAGGGTGGGACTGGGGCCTATAACTGGCAGGCTGAGTTTGAACAATCACAACACCAGAGACACAGGATCGATCCCGACCTTGAGTGCTGCCTGCATGAACTTTGAATGTTCTCCTTGGAGCAGCAGTTTTCCTTTGTGTGATCTGGTTTAATCCCACTTCCCAAAGACATGTGGGTTTGTAGGTTGATTGTAAATTGTCCCATAATGTGAAGGGGGCGGATGGGAAAGTGGGATAGCATAGCCCTAGCATCAATGGGTAGACACAAAATGCTGGAGTAACACAGCGGGTCAGGCAGCATCTCTGGAGAGAAGGAATGGGAGACGTTTCGGGTCGGGACCCTTCGTCAGAAACGTCACCCATCCCTTCTCTCCAGAGATGCTGCTTGACCCGCTGAGTTACTCCAGCATTTTGTCTCTATCTTCGGTGTATACTAGCATCTGCAGTTCCTTCCTATACAATACAGTTTATTTGTTGTCATTTGAACCTCATGAGGTTCAAACTAAATTTAGTTTCTGCAGTCATACAAACAAGAAAAAGAACCAAGACACAACACAACTTACACAAACATCCATCACAGTGAATCTCCTCCTCACTGTGATGGAAGGCAAAATCTTATCTCTCCATTCTCCTCATTCTCCATTTTCCCCATTCTCCTCTGGATGTCAGAGTCAAAGTCCCCGGCGGGCGATGGTAAATAAGTCCCGCGGCCATTCAAGCCGCGCCGGGCGATGCAGGAGCCCCTGGCGCGTTAGCAAGTTGCAAGCCCCGCTCCGGGTCATTTTCAACCCCGCAACTCGGGCGGGAGAAGTTGCCGTTGTGGGAGCTCCGAAAAGCGGTCTCCCACCAGGGACCCTCGAGCCCCCGATGTCACCGTCCACCGGACCCGCGGCTGGAGCCTCCGAATCTCCGGGGTCGGGCCGCAGCTCCTCCCGTTCCGAAGCTGATGTGAATGGGTGATTGATGATCGCTGTGGACTCAGGGGGCCGAGAGGCTTGTTTCTATGCCGTATCTCCAAACTGAACTAAAGTATTGCCCACTAAACCACAGGCGGAAACTTTTTTCCATTAAATTAACAGGTGCTTGGATTTGATTTTTGCCAGTGAATAAAATGATGCAAATTAGAACATGGGAGTTGGTGAGAGAAATCCAATTGTATGCAAATCTCTAATTGATCAAGCTGGATAGAAGAATCACAGAATTATTACGGTACAGAAAAAGGCAATTCATCTATATACTCTAACTTTGAAAATTGCTATCCTTTAGCGTCACTGAGTTCACGCCGACCATCGATAACCCACTTACACTAAGTTGTATATTTTCCTATTTTTCCATATTTTTGCATCCACTCCCACCTATACATTATGTTAATTTGTTACCTATGCATGATTAAATGATTAAACCTTCCCTCATGTCTTGCATTATACTGTCCAGGGACACTACTATAGAGGAGCGTAATACAGACACAGGCTGGAAATTGTGGTTCAGTGTTCTTCTTCTTCTTGCGTATGGTGTGCACAGCCTAAAGTTGTAGGACAACTTGTTCTATTTGATCTTATTTGATTGTGCACGCCGGGTCGATTGCATTCGTCGAAACAGGGCGGAACACGTGAAGGTTGCAATCTCCCACCCCGTTCAGGGATCCATATCAGGTCACTGTTGGTCAGTACCTAGCTTAGGCATGGTAGCTACTGTTGCCTGTATGTGTGTGTATGTGTGTCTGACTGGGTGCGCGTGTGTTTTTGTGTGCGTATATCTGCATGTTTGTATATATATGTGTGTGTGTGTGTATATATATATATATATATATATATATATATATATATATGTGTGTGTTTACAAGTGTGTGTCTGTCAGACTGTGTGTGTCTATGTTTGTGTGTGTGTCTACACATCTATGTTTGCCCATTTGTGTGTTTAGGTGCGTAGAAGCTTGTGTGTTTATGTGCGTGTTTGTGAGTGTGCATTTATGTGTGTGTTTGTTAGTGTGTGTGTGTATGTGTTTCCATGTGTGGGAGTGTGTTTATGTTGATTTCACCATTATGTAACAGCTTGCCAGTGATTGCAGAGCTTGGATGTGTAAAGCAAACAACCTCCCCATCCCCGTAACACACATTCAGTGTCCCGTTATTGATGGTCTGGTAGTGTCCTGATATTCGCTTGCATGATACTGATTAGCAATCCCGGCACATTATGGATTTGCAGTATCTGACCATTCTGTTGGAAGTGGTCCTCAGTACTGGGTGCTAGTTCAGCAGAGAGCAATGAGGACTGACACGGGTTTATTTTGGCTCTTTCACTGTACCTTGGTGCACGAGGCATTAAACTAAACTGAACTGTCGGGACAAGAGAGGCAGAACATCCTTTGTCACTGCTGGTACGTCAATAGGCATCCTCTGTGCATGAGCTGAAGGCATGTGACTGCAGCAGTGACAAGATGCTGAAGGCCGTCAGTCGCTGAAGAACGTAAAGATAGACACAAACTGCTTGAGTAACTCAGTGGGCCAGGCAGCATCTCTGACTGCAGTCTGAAGAACGCTCAACCTGAAACGTCACCCACTCCTTCTCTCCAGAGATGCTCCAGAATTACTCCAGCATTTTGTGTCTATCTTTGGTTTAAACCAGCATCTGCAATTCCTTCCTGCACACTGAAGAATGTTACCCAGTTCGACTGCTGAGGATCTCAAAGGGTTTCGATGTAACGCAGTCACCGCTGGCCTTGCCCTGAGTTGCCATGAAAGGTATACATCACACTGAGCAGCCCGCCAATAGCTTTTAACAGGGGGCAGCACAGTACAGTGGTGCAGCAGGTAGAGCTGCTGCCTCACAGCACCAGATACACAGGTTTAATCCTGACCTCAAGTGCTGTCTGAGTGGAGTTTGCACGTTCGCCCTCCTACATCCCAAAGACATGCAGTTTTGTACGTTAATCACCCTGTAAATGTTTCCTATTGTATAGCGGGTGGATGAGTAACGTGGGAAAAGACGGAACTAGTGCAAATAGGTGATCAATGGGCAGCATTGACTTGGTGGGCCGAAGGGCCTGTTTCCATGCTGTCAACTAAAATCTAGTTTGAGTAAATTGTACTTACTATTACAACTGAATCTCTTTTGGATGTTCATTATGGCAACACACATCTTAGTTCCTTTTGCAATTGATGAACTGTGAGCCTCCCACTTCCAAGACCGCTATGGAATTTGCAGATAGTGGAATCGTGAGCAAAAACCAAAAGTGCTGCAGGAATTCAATGGGCCAGACAGCATCTATGGAGGGAAATAGGCAGACGGCATAGAAACATAGAACATGGAAAAATAGGTGCAGGATGTACTTGTTACGGTCTCAAAACATTCCAGGAGATTTGTCAAGCCATGATTTCCCCTTCGTAAATCCATGCTGACTTGGACGGATCCTGCTACTGCAATCCACATGCATCTTTGATAATCGACTCCAGCATCTTCCCCACCACCGATGTCAGGCTAACTGTTCTATAATTCCCTGCTTTTATTGTCAGATGCTCCAAACAGAACAATGAAATTCTAACTTGCAGCTGCATAATGCAATATATAAACAGATTACTCTGTAAACAATATAATATACAAAAAGAAGTTCAGTATACACACACACATACATAAGCATATCCATGCATGTGTGTGTGTACATACATGCACATACACACACATAAACAAATCGTATCTAATTCTCTAATTTTAAGCAATTTAATCTCATACTCCCCTTCCCTCCTTGCCCCCTCATTCTCCTGGATCGTTTTACCAATTCCACAGCTCTCCACATTTTTTCTCTTGAGATCACACCTTTTCTAGCCAACAAGGATCCTACTAAGTAGCACATTGCATGAGGTCATTTGTGTCTGACCCTGATTGCTCTTCGTCTTTTCCCGCCTCCAACTCTTCACCCTCCCCCCCCCCCCCCACCCCCAACGCCCCCTACTTTCAATCTGAAGAAGGGTCCCAACTGGAAACATCACCCATTCATGTTCTCCAGAGATAATGCCTGACCGTCTAGCAGTCTGAAGAAGGGAGCTTATCTCCTTCGCTCCATAGATGCTGCTGCACCTGCTGAGTTTCTCCAGCATTGTGTGTACCTTCGATTTTCCTGCATCTACAGTTCCTTTTTTAACATGATGCCTGACTGTCTGAGTTACTCCAGCACTTTGTGTCTAACTTTGGTGCAAACCAGCACCTGCAGCTCCTTGTTTCTGCCTTACTTAAATGGTTAAAGTCTGGAAAACACTGACTGAAGATAGACACAAAATGCTGGATTAACTCAGCGGGTCAGGCAGCATCACTGGAGAGAAGGAATGGGTGGCATTTCGGGTCGAGACCCTTCTTCAGACTCTATCTGGTGCAGTCGCGGAGGCAGACTCTAGTCTGAATTGTAGTGCTCCTTTTAACGGGAGAAGTTGTTGGAAGGAAAGAAATTGCAGGACCATGGATGAGGGGGACTCAGCTGGCATCTTTTGTCATGCAACCATCCCATGCATCGTGAGAATTAATCTGCGCTCATGGCAACACTTTGAATAAAACTATAAGCAAGCTGGTGAGAGGACAAAAGAAGGTCAGAGAATTTGAATGCCGATGTTTGCGTTCTGCATCACTTGAAAACTGATTCAGAAACAACCCTGCTCGAGTGGCTGACTAACACTTGGAACGATTGACAGTGAAAACCTGTTGACTCACTGTGGCACACTGGTATGCATTATCCCTCCCATATTTGTACAGTTTCAAACTTGAAATTTGTTTTGGCTGTTGACACTGGGAATCAGAGAGTAAATGCAACATCGGAAAACCAAGCCAACCAAATCAAGAGCCGTGAAGACCAATTTGCCCCACCGTTCTTTTGAGGTGGGTAGGAGTTGGAGGGGCAGACTACGAACAATTTCAATTCAACTCATGGGGCTCAGTTCATAAGACCCAAGGTCCAATGTTACTGTCGATGAGGATTGGAGCATTGCGATTGAGAGGAGGCGTGAGAGCTCTGAGCCATAATGCCCGGGGCTGATTCAGAGACTCCCTAGAATTACACTCAGCACACACTGTCTGCATCAGCCTTTGTTCCCCCATGAGCAGCACCAGCTTCTCGTTCACAAAAGAACTGAATATTCTGGAAAAAAACCAGCTGGTCAAGCAGCATCTTTGGAGAGAGAAACAGAGTTCTCACAACGGTGCAGAAGGCAGTGCCACTGCCTCACAGCGCCAGTCTTACCGTTTTTTTGCTGACTGCGCGGAGTTTGCACGTTTTCACTGTCATTGCGTGGATTTTGCCAGGTTGCTTTTGTTTCCTCCCATGCCTTAATGAGGTGTGATTGGCAGGTTAATTACAGATACAGGTGCAGAGATACGACGCGGAAACAGGACCTTCGGCCCATCGAGTCCGTGTCTGACCAGTGATCCCCGTATTACACGCCACACACTGTGGGAACAATTTACAATTTGTACTGAAGCCAATTAAACCCACAAACCTGTACGTCTTTGGAGTGTGGGAGGAGACCGGAGGACCTGGGGAAAACCCACGCAATCACGGGGAGAAGGTACAAACTCCGTACAGACAGCGCCCACAGTCAGGATAGAACCCGGGCTTCTGGCGCTGTAAGGCAGCAACTCCACCGCTGCCATACTGTGCCCTGGCACAATTAACTATTCTAAATGACCCCGAGTGAGGGAGAATCAGGCTGGAGTTATTAGACAATTTGGAGACAATCGGTTACAGGGAAATAAGTGAGGGTAAGGGTTTGATGGAATTAGTCTGAGAGCTGTGAAGCTAATGAGCCAAATAGCCTCCTTCTATGTCATAAGGAAATGTATTAAAAACCGTAGCATTTATGGTTGAAGACCACTTTCATCTATTCCCATTTAACCATCCTGCCCTCCCCATACATTATCTCCACTTTCTTTCAAACAGCTGTCTTGCAAAATATTGATCCAACATCTGTCATTGATTTTGGGAACGCACTCCTCAACCCCCTATGCAATGGCTATCTCTCCTTCTTCATCCCAACTCGTATATAACTTCCCAGGCCATCCAGAGCTTCTACCTCACAGTGCCAGAGTCCCGGGTTTGATCTGGACCCTCAGGTCGTTTCTGTGTGGTCTTGTCTCTTCTTGTGTTTGAGGCAGCAGAGGTTATGTAACGCCCTCCAGGCGCTGTAGCCTGTTTAATGTGCTGTTGTCGAGGCCATGCGTTTTACCCCTCCACTTGGGGGGGGGGGGGAGGATAGCGCAGTCGAAAATAGCGTTGAAACGGCCGACCCCTGTATGGAGCTGGTTCAGGGCGACCCACTCTTTTCGGGGCAGGTCCGAGCTGGGTGGGGCTGTAATGTTCGGTGCAACAGTGAATTGCGGAGGTTGCTAAGTCTGTTTCCCAGCTGGTTTTCCCTGCTCCTAGTGTGTTGAAACCGGAGCCACAGAGGGTCGCTGTGTAGTGTTTGTACGTTAATAAGTTCATAAGTTACAGTAGAGGAGCAGAATCACGCTGTTCGGCCCATCAAGTACTCTGCCATTCAATCATGGCTGATCAATCTTTCTTTCTCAGCCCCATTCTCCTGCCTTCTCCCCATAACCCCTGATGCACTTACTAATCATCCTGTAACCGCATGGGTTTGCTCCAGTTTCCTCTCACTTGCCAAAGAGGTACAGGCGTGTAGGTCACTTGGCCTCTGTAAATTGTCCCAAGTGTGTAGGTAGTGGATGTCAATGCAGGATAACACGGAACTAGTGCGAACGGGTGATTAATGGTCGGGGTGGACCGGCGTGCCAAACCACCAGTTTCCATGCGATATCTTTCAAACAATATCCTCAATGAGGTCGCTCTGCAATTTCCTTGATTTTTAATGAATAGAACCAATTTTCCTAAGCTTCATTTATATTTATGTCATTTATATTACATTTTACCAATCACCGTCTTTGTAATCTTGGGCTGTAGTCTCTATACAAGCTATCTTAAGCATGTTTGAACCGTATAGTCTTTCCCAGGTCTCACAACAATGTCTTATTTCTCTTGTCGTAAACACAGTATCACTTGTGTTTTCATGTCAAGTCTCACTTTAAATCTCTTCTCATCCTTCAGTGAGGCCATGTGAGTTTTCGTGTCACCTGAATGTGGTGAGGGCATGATTTAAAACCTCGCCTGTCACCTTCACCTGACCAACACCTCCTCTTGACCGCACAGGGAGTGTCAGTCTAGACTTTGGAAACTGGGCATCTTGTGGTGAGCACACTTTGAATTGTTATGAAAGCAGTGAGACATTTTAGGAAGTCAAATACGCATACAGTAAAAGGTTGGGAGCTGAGGATTAAGAGGACTTTGATGTTGAAGTTTAAAGTAGCAGCATGTCCCATCATATTTCCCTTGGTCAGCGTACAACTCAATGGTATGAATATTGATATCACTAATTCTCACTAATTTCAATAACCCATGTATTCACCTCTCCCTCTGCCCCTCCCCACACCCAAGTCATCCTGCTACTTCCACTGTTTGCATCCATGTACTCCTTCAATATCACCATTGGCTCTGGGGACTGGGGACTTTTTACATGTTTCCAATGGTTCTTACCAGTTTCTGCAGATGCACTGTAGAAAACATGCCATTGGGATGCATCACAGCTTGACTTGGCAACTGTTCTGCCTGAGGGCTGCAAGAAATTGCTGAGAGTTGTAGCGTAACCCAGTCCATCACCCAAACCAGTCTCACCCCCTCCACAACCCCCCTCCACATTTACTCTATCTACGCTTCATACTGTCTTGGGAAAGCAGCTAACATAACCAATGACCACTTACACCCCCCTGTCATTCTCTCCTCTTCTCTCTCCTGTCAGGCTGAAGATACTAAATCTTGACAGCATGTACCACCACATTCAGGGACTGCTTCTAGCCCACTGTTATCACTCGTGAACAGATCTCAAAAGTATGAATTCTTGATCTTCCAATCTATCTCATAGAGCCTCTTGAACTTTTCTTTACCTGCACTTTCTCTGTAGCTGTAATACCATATTCGATGCTCCATTTCCTTTCTGTTTTTGTACTGCTTGATATGATCTGCCTGGATAACACACAAAGCAAAGATATTCACTGTGTCTTGATACACGAATCAAAACTAATAATCCGAACCAAATACCAACTAGGAAGGACTTTGGCGTCTCAGATGTCCGAGTGAATTGGATAAATTATTGAAACGGCAGACTTAGACAAATTGCAAAATATTGCAGATGTGAAAAGAATTATAAAAATAAATTGTGATACAAATATTCCATGAATAGTGTTGGAATAATGAACATATCAAGTCGATATGTTCAAGCGATTTTAGAAAACTCAATGACTGGCTTTTACAGAGCCAATAGGATGTTATGAAATTGAAGATCAAATGACAAAACTGAAAATGCTGGAAATCTGAAATGAAAACAGAAAGTATGGAAAATACTCAGCAGGATAGATGGAACTTGGACTTGGAACTTGGAAAACTTTATTGTCATTCAGACCTTGCGGTCTGAACGAAATTTCGTTGCCTGCAGTCATACATATAGTAAATAACAAAAACACACAATAAACACATATTTAACATCCACCACAGTGAGTTCACTAGACACCTCCTCACTGTGGTGGAAGGCAAAAATCTTGTCTTTGTCTCTTCCCTTCTTCCTCTTCCTCTGCGCTGAGGCGACCTGGGCCTCCGATGTTGTGACCGCACCGGGTGATGTAAATAAGTCCCGCGGGTGAACCGCGCTCCGCGAGCGGGCCGGTTCAACTCCGCGGCCCGGGGCGGTCGAAGCTGCCGAAGCTGCCGCCCTCCAGTCCAGCGGACACAGCTGTTGCCACGGGAGCTCCGGAAAAACAGGTCACCAACCTGTGACCTGCGAGCTCCCGACGATGTCGTCCACTGGGCCCGCGGCCAGGCCTCCGAAATCGCTGCCGCCGCCACTGCCACCGGAAAGCCGCCACAGCTCCGAGTCGGGCCGCCAGGAACGCGTGAACCCGCCGCAGCCCCGAAGTCGGCCAGCCCCGCGCTGGTAAGTCCTGGCTGGCTCTGCCTCCGGAGCCCTGAGGTCGGTCGCAGTTAAAGTTGGAGGCCGCCAGCTCCGCGATAGGCCTCAGCGCAGACGGAGACGGAGACGGGGGATACGACAAGAAAAGTCGCGTCCCCCCAAAGGGAAGAGACTAAGAACGTTTCTCCCACCCCTCCCACACACATACACTACATAATAACTCAAACTAACGCTAAAAACAAGACAAGAAAACAACAAATAAAAAGAAAAACAGACGGACTGCAGGCGAGCCGATGCTGCCAGGGCAGCGCCGCCACTCCCACTCCAGATCACATCAACACGGAGAGACACACAGTCAATGTCACTGAAGAACTGTGGGTGGGTCAGAAAAGATAATGGTCACATTTAGCACTTCCCTAGTCAGACCATAGTTTGAGCACTGCACTCAGTCCTGGTCTTTGAGGTTTGCTTCATCAATATGTGGGGAAGAAAGGGAAGAAGCATAGCGAGAAACTCCAGTATCAGGAGCCTGAGAGAAACGGGAAAAGTAGGAGAAATGTGTGTTTTAAAGCTGGCGAGCTGGTGCAGACTGTTAGAGATGCACAAGGTTATGACAGGAGGTGGAAATGATGCTAGTATTAAGGTTCTGTTGATCTCCTAGGTTGCGATCTGACAGAGCAGACAGTTCCTCTTGGTGGAAGGACCAAGAAGGACCAGAGGAGATAGTCAAAGAGGTACAGCGCATGGAAACCAAGTTGCCTGTCTGAGTTGGTTTTGTGTGCCAACATTTATCCCATATCACATTAAGCCTTTCCTATTCATGTTCCTACCTCTACCAGTTTCTCTGGCAGCTTATTCCATACACCCACCACCATATGTGAAAAACAGGTCCTCTTTACATTTTCCCCTCTCACATTAAACCTAACCCCTAACCTGGGGGAAAAAAACCTGTGAGTTATTGCCTGTCTGTATCTGCCTATCACTTGCTAGGCTTTGTGCTGCCGCCACCTCTTTCCCAGTTTTCCCTCCCCCTCGACAATCGGTCTGAAGAAGGGTCCCGTCTCGAAACGTCATCTGCTCATGTCATCTAGAGATTCTGCCTGACCCTGTGAGTTACTCCAACAATTTGTGTTCTCGGCAAGATTACAATATCTGCAGCTCCTTTTGTCCACACTCCTCATGATTTTATAATAGTCAAGCGTTGAGTATTTTATCGTGATATGGACCAAAACAGAACAATGACATTCTTACTTTAAACCTCTGTAAGGTCATTACCGGCTTCATAAACTCCAGGGGAAAAAATCCCACCCTATCCAGTCTCTCCTTGTATCTCAAGCCCTCCAGCCCTGGTTATATCTTTCTGACGATTAATTTTTTCAAGTATAATTTGCATATTTTATGTAGATGACAAAGTACAGGTAACTGGCAAAGGAATCAAAAGTGACATGAGCAAAATTATATTTCTTGAGTGGCTGGGGTCTGGAATGCAGAGCCTGGTGGAGGATTGGCGGCAGATTTGATCATGATGTTCAGAAAGAAACGGGACAAATATACAAAGGGGGAAAAAACATTTGCACAACGATGGGTAGGGGACGGGTCAATGAGTAGCAGGATTTCTCTTATAATGAGCCAATATGGATTCAGTGACCTGATGGGTCCCTTTCACAATGCAACCTACCTGTAATTCTGTGTAAAGGCTAATCTAGAAGACTGCTTTAATTTAAATCACAGACATGGAACTTGTAGTAGCAATGTTACAAAATTTTGAGATTTAAAAAACCAAGTCTGCAATTTATCCCATCGGATAAAGCATAAAAAGAAGTTTAATTTGACACCTATTTCACTTTCATATCTTCAGTATTAAAATAGTTATGGCCATTTTCATACTCGGAAAGAGCATCTTGTTCCTTATTGCTTTTCCATTGACTTAACACAAAAGCTGTGATCGAGGACAGTTAAAAGCCCATAACTTTCTTAAATATTAAGAGAACGTATTGAAATTTTCAGTTATTATAGATTGAAGCATTCTGAAACAAATATAAAACATCTTACTTGGATGACCTGAAATTAAAGCATATAATTAGTTAGTTACCTAATTTTGTAGCTAATTACAAAATTGACCGTTGTGACGGAAATAGTAATAAATACCCAGACTGCCTTGAAAATTAAAAAATGTGATATTCTCAGAACTTTAATATTATTGTAATATATGCTGTAAGTCCGTAACAGATAGGTAAATAAATTACAATTTCTAGCAATAGATCAAGTCTTTATGGAGAAGATCAGTTGCTAGCTGGTACATTGGCATATCATAATCAGTAGCATCATCATACTCCTCAGATTGTAACCAATAAGCAACTCTGTACACCTTGTTTTTCCTCAACTTTTCAATTTTGGCATTGTAAACTGTAAGTTTTTGATCTTCAAACCACGCATGATATGCCTTTCTGCCCACTACTTTCCCATTAAGAATGTCCTGTAGATCATTCAAGATTCAAGATTCAAGAGATTCAAGAGAGTTTATTGTCATGTGTCCCAGATAGGACAATGAAATTCTTGCTTTGCATCAGCACAACATATAGACGGCATGAATGCAGAACAGATCAGTGTGTCCATATACCATTATATAAATATATACACACATAAATAAATACAACAGATAAAGTACAAATAAACAGATAATGGGCTATTAATGTTCAGAGTTTTGTTTGAGTTGAGTTTAATAGCCTGATGGCTGTGGGGAAGAAGCTGTTTCTGAACCTGGACGTTGCAGTCTTCAGGCTCCTGTACCTTCTACCTGAAACCTACGGGGAGATGAGTGTGTGGCCAGGATGCTGTGGGTCCTTGATGATGCTGCCAGCCTTTTTGAGACAGCGACTGCGATAGATCCCCTCGATGGTAGGGAGGTCAGAGCTGATGATGGACTGGGCAGTGTTTACTACCTTTTGTAGTCTTTTCTGTTCCTGGGCACTCAAGTTGCTGAACCAAGCCCAAATGCAACCGATCATCATATTTGGAGTAGTCCAAATTCGGATAATCTCTGCGAATGCTGTCTAAATCAGTCTCTTTTGCTGGGCATTTGAATTGACAATTTTGCATTTCTTCTTCAGAGACATCTGTTTAAAATGTACAGGAAAAAAAACACTGACAATTCATCTAAATTCAATTACTAGATCTAAACATCTATCCATTTCTAAGAAATGGATAATTTCATTTAATAGCCTAAGTATCCAAATAACAAACTAATCCCATTCACACAAGAATTCACAATATAACATGATTTTTAAATCTCACTGTCATGAATTTATATGCCAGATGGAAGGAATTTAATGTTTAATTCCCATAAATTAATCTAGAAACATCCACTCTCAATATAATCAAAATTATTATTTTTTGCACAATACATGTGGCTAAAACTGTTGTGGATATTTAGTATAGAAATATTAACTATGGGTAGACAATTACACAAAATATGATGCTCTTATGACATGATTGTCCAAAAAAAAGGATTTAAATCATCTTGCGAGTGGGTGTTTCTGGAATGTGATCGATTGGAACGTTGCCGTTGCCATGAATTTAAACCCCATATCGGCAGGAAAGACATGGCCGTATCATTTGTGGCCCAAATAACTTTTTCGCGTCGTAAAATTAGATTAAAACCACCCCAAGAAGCAAAATTATATGTGAAATAAACGACTTACCTTTTGTTTTGTCCTGATATTACGATCCGTCACGTTGTAGGCGTTGAGGGTGTTTGAAGTTGCTTTTTACTTTAATCCAACTATTAAATTGTCCAGCGATTTCTTTATTTTAAAAAACGGGAACGGAAGTCCGATCGATTTTTCTTCATCGACTAGCAGCCCGAGGAAATTCCTCTCCGACAAGCGATACAAACCTGCATTGTAATCCTGCCACTCCCACCACCCCCCCCCCCCCACCCATCAAAGGTGCCAAAGTCGCACACACGGCCAGTGGCAGAACTGCAGCATCGCTGAAGGTAATTTTTGTAACATCGCTAGAACTAGGGGATATAAGTTCAAAGCAGAGTTGCTTTTCATTACAGGTGGCACAGTGGTGCAGCAGTAGAGTTGCCGACTTACAGCGACAGAGACCCGGGTTCGATCCTGACTACGGGTGCTGTCTGCATGGGCGGAAATCCCAGGGGGGGACAGGGGGAAATGTCCCCCTCATGCTTTGAGAGGTGGGGGACAATCCCCTCCATGTTTTGTAATCCGGATTTTGAAATTTGGTGAAAAAAAATCTATTAAAAATCTCCGCTTTCCGCGAGACAGTGGGGTGGCATTACAAATCCTGGCAAGTGATGTGGGTACAGTTGAGGGAGTGGGGGGGGGGGGGGGGGGGGGGTTGAATGGCAAATGAGTGGACTGAGGCTAGAGATGAAAAGGTGACAATGGGTGGCATAAGGGAACTAAAGGAGACAAAAAGGAGACAAGAAGGTGTTGCTAAGGGGAGAAGAATGAAATGTAAATCCAGAAGGAGGGATGAAGATGGAAGGGGATGAGGGTGGGTAGGGGTGGGGGGGGGGGAGGGGGGAGGGTGTGTGAAGGTGGGAGAATCGGTGTGCATCAAGGTCAGGAAAATGCTGGAGAGGAAAGAGCACAAAAGGTGTAAGAAGAAAGAGCAAAGAGAGAACTATTCAACAGGTCAGACAACAGCTGTGGAGAGAAATGGACAGTCGATGTTTCGGATCAAGGCCCTTTATTTGGACCAGCCTAGATGAAGGGTCTTGACCTGAAACATTATCTGTCCATTTTCCTCCACCGATGCTGCCAGGCCCTATGAGTTTCTGCAGCAGCTCTCCTTTGCTTTTGTTCACGAGTTACCTTAGGGTTGGGTGTAAAGGAATTACATTAAAATATCACGTATTTGCGACTGATGTATCATTCAAAGTTGCTGACCAAAGTTGGGCATATTTGTGGAGTGGCGCACTTAGATCATCTGTCTCACACTCCTGACATCCGTCCCCACATTATGCTTGACCACCTTTCCCTGAGCCAATCTGAAAATAAGAACAAATACACAAGGACCTGCAGATGCTGGAATCTTGAGCAAAATACAAAGTGCTGGAGCAATTCAGTGGGTCAGGCAGCATTTGTGGAGGGAATGGGCGGATGATATTTCAGGTCGTGATCCTTCTTCAGACTGATAACAAAGCAAAAACAAAAACAGAACAAGAACAAGAACTGTAATGGTTCTTGACTATCAGGTTTCTTCCAATATTTTTAGAACTTTTGTTTTCAAGATTTAAAATAAAAGCTGAATATCTTCTGCTCCAAAGGCGTTATTCTGGTGTGATTCATACTGGATAGCCCTCGGGCTATTGACACTTGGAGTCTGAACTTGGAAATGTTCCACTCCCTTGCATTGAAGTTTGCAGGGAAATAGAAACTAAAGGGCCTGTCCCTCTTGGCCGTCATTTACGCGCCAGGCCGGTAGTGACTGACGCGCGACAGTCTGAAGAAGGGTCTCCAGCCGAAACGTCACCCATTGCTTCTCTCCAGAGATGCTGCCGGTCCTGCTGAGTTACTCCTGCATTTTGTGTCCATCTCCAATCGTCTTGGCCCCGCTCTGGGAGTAGGAGTGGGGGTGGATCCGGATCCACAACGGCCGTGAGCCCCAGGCCGAGCTCGGCGATCGCTTGCCTGCTTCTGCTGCTTTTGGAGGTGAGACATTGCGCCGCGCCAGGGTGTCCCACTTGCCCGTCATTTACGCAACAGGCCGGTGGCGAGCGAAGATTTCGTGCTGTGTGATATCGCGCGCAACGCCACACTCCTCCACGCCACTCCATGCGCCCGTCCCGCGCCACCCACACGCTATCAGTTCGCGTAAATGGCTCGCAAATGACGGGCCCTTAATTCATAGCAAGATGTCTTCATCATCCTCAGGATGATCTTGAGACCATAAGACATAGGAGCAGAAGTAGGCCAGTCGGCCCATCGAGAGTGCTCAGCCATTCAATCATGGTGGATCTAATTTTCCCTCTTAACCCCATTCTCCTGTCTTCTCCCCATAACCTGTGATGTCCTTACTAATCAAGACCCTGACAATCTTCACTTTAAAAATATCCAATAACTTAGCCTGTATGGCAATGAATTCCACGGATTCACCACCAAAAGAAATTCCTCCTCATCTCCTTTCTGAAGACACATCCTTTCATTCAGAGGCTGTGCTCTCTGATCCAAGACTCTTCCATGACTGGAAACATATTCGCCACATCCACTCTATCAAGGCCTTTCGCTATTCGGTAAGTTTCAATGAGATTCCCCCTCACCCTTCTACACTCCAGCGAGTACAGGCCCAGAGCCATTGAACACTCCTCATACGTTAATCCTCAGCATCATTCTCGTAAACCTCCTCTGGACCCTCTCCAAAGCCACCATACCTTTCCTCAGATGTGGGGCACAGAATTGCTCAAAATAGTCCACATGTGGCTTGACCAACACTTTATGAAGCCTCAGCTTTACATTCTCATCCTCTCGATATGAATACTAAAGTTGCATTTACCTTCCTTTACTACCAACTGCAATGTGATCAAATGAATGCTGCAATTTGTAGGTCATTGCCAAACAGAGATTACTGGGGGCACCAGAGATGAAACGATGAAGAAGCAAATTCTACTTAACTCAAAGCCCAACAGAATGGGGGGAAAGTATGAGTTTGTGCCATCTGGTGGTCGCGTGAAAATAATTCAATAAAATCTTCCCAAAGCAGCACTGCCCTCTTGTGGTAGATTAACGCAATAAGAACCCAGCTTTATCATTGCCCTGGATTTTCCAGGAGTGTTGGACTGGGCAGCCGGCATTGGAAGTTAGACTTCTTTGCATAACCTATAACTTTGAAATGGCCCCGTAGCAGAAGCGTCCACGTCGCGGGGCTGGAAACTGGAAGTATCCTGAGCTAATTCTGCTACCACCATCATCTATAGCGACAAGTGATGGCTTCCACTGATTGGCGCCGGAAGCTTGCATCCTTTTCTGGACGGACGATGACAGCGACGTCAACATTTGTAACAAGATGGACATGAAAAGAAGAAGGACGTTGAAATGCTCTCAGCTTTTGCACCCTGGAGCTGAAAAAAGGTGTAGCAAAGCCATTGCAAATCTGGGACCTTTGTAGACAATCAGACCAACAATCCTCAACAAGGAATAAAATACTGGCCATACAAAATACCTGAAGAAGGGTCTCAACCCGAAACGTCACCCATTCCTTCTCTCCAGAGATTCCGCCTGTCCTGTTGAGTTACTCCTGCTGAGAGCATTTTGTGTCTATCTTTAAATATCCTTAAAAGCTAGTTTCAAACCCACATATTGATTCCTCTGCAAGTAAATAATTTACTGAAACCTAAGAAAACACACAATTTTGCTTCAAAGTTATACAGGCACTTTCGATTTTCCGGCACCCTTGGTTCCAGAGCCTGGCCGGAGTATTCATTTTGTTGGACCAACAGATACAATATTATAAGTTATAATATTGCAACGATATACCTCTGACCCACTAATGATACCCCTCCCGTGTCTCTGAAGCACCATGGACTGCTAAAAACGTAAAGAATTAACAACTAACAAAGAAGTAAACAATGAACTGTTTCAAGACGGAGGCGCAGGTTCCGAACGAGCGAGCGTAATTTTGTCCGGATGAAAGGAGTGGCCACACCATCCATTTGCTGGGAAATCGGTGACGGACCTAGTGTCTACTATTTCCACTTCTATGCCTTAACATTTGCGTTGTTTCCTCAGAGAAAATACTGCTGCATAACATTACTCTCCCCAAAATTTTCAAGTGTTTTTCAACTTTGAGGCCGTCAACTCTGGTGTGGAATACTGAATATGTTCACAAATGTACAAAATTAAATCGCTGGAAGATCTCAGCAGGACAGGCAGCATCTGTGGAAGGAAATGGAGAGATATTTCGAGTCAGTCTAGACCTGAAATGATGTCTGTCCATTTTCTTCCACTGATGCTGCCTGGCCCACTCCAGCAGTTTGATTTTTATGCTTTGCTCGATTCTCCAGAATCTTGGTACTCACTGCATGTATAGTTTGTACAAGTCACAGGTTGGCATAATCATAAATAAATAAATCTGGTTTCAGGACCAAAGGAACTACATTTTGAGAACAATTTGTATGGATGAAGTACATACTGCCTCGCAGTTGGAAGATTAGAGTGTGATCTATAGAAAAATTAAAGATGATTAAAGGAATTGCAATGGTAGGCAAGAAAAAAAAATTATTTGCTGAGAAATTATTTAAAATTACAACCAGGTGTTTAAGGAAGCTAAAATTCATACAAAGTGTGGAGGAAATCTGTCACTCTCTCTGCATTATGTTCAAGAAGGAACATGCCGGAAAATCGAAGGTAGACAAAAATGCTGGAGAAACTCAGCGGGTGAGGCCGCATCTATGGAGCGAAGGAAATAGGCAACGTTTCAGGCCAAACCCCTTCTTCAGATTGATGAGGCCATCAACTCTGGTGTGGAATACTGAATATGTTTACAACTTTGACTGAAGAAGGGTTTGAAGTCTGAAGAAGGGTTTTGGCCCGAAACGTTGTCTATTTCCTTCGCTCCATAGATGCTGCCTCATCCGCTGAGTTTCTCCAGCACTTCTGTCTACTCTCTCTGCATTAGTTTACTTTAGTTTAGTTTAGTTTAAAGTTACAGCATGGAAACAGACCTTTAGGCCCACCGGGTTTATGCCTACTATTGATCATCAGTGCTCTAGTTCTATGTTATCCCACTATCTCACCCTGCATACTAGGGACAATATACAGAATCCAATTAACCTACAAGCCTGTACATCTTCGGGATGTGGGAAGAAACTGGAGCACCCAGAGAAAACCCACGTGGTCACAGGGAGAATGTACAAACTCCGTACAGATTACACCCATAGTCAGGATTGAACCCGAGTTTCTGGCACCTGTTATGCAGCAACTTACGGTGCCTAATGGAAAATTTCAAATGGAGATGGACAAATTTCTGTGGAATGAAATTCATCATTTAGATGCAGCCAGGACTGGTGGCACAGATTCGAGGGACAGAATGACTTCTTTCTGTGTTCTTTCTGCAATTTGTGGGTAGATCCTGACCATCTGCTATCTACTATATGAAGCCCTAACAATTCAGGTGCAAGAAATACACATTTACATTGTGTTTTTCCGAACCTCAGGTTTAGGGTATGAGAAAGGCAACATTCACGCAGAGTGCTTCGTCTTGATAGGAAGACCAAGCCATTAATCGATTGTAGTGTCGTTGCTTGGGTAACAAATATTGGCCTGGAGGGTCTATTTTGAAAAGTGTAGTGGGAATCTTTAGTTAGACACAAAATGCTGGAGTAACTCAACGGGTGAGGCAGGATCTCTGGAGAGAAGGAATGGGCGACGTTTCGGGTCGAGACCCTTCTTCAGACTCTTCATATCTACTCAAGAGGGGAGATGGGATCCCAGTTTAATACGTCATGGAAAAGGCAGCTCGTTTGACCCTGGGAATCTCTGAAATGGTCCGTCAGCCCAGGACCACCTGACTCAGAACCAGTGAGCAAACACTGATAATGCAACCAAACTTACACAGCTTTACTTATCGACTGGTTCGCCCTGTTTTACATTCTGTGGGATGGAGATTAATGTCATAACTTGATAGAGCAAGAATATGTATTTACAGCGTTAATGTAGATCCATGGCACACAGTTTACAGCCTCAGGTGGTCTGAATGTTAAGCACTCATAATCCACTTAGAACACTAGATTATTATTAGATTTCATTTTCAATCATTTTGATGTTTGAATTGAGTTGGCAGCTCTCTCTACTCATTGCTCACACGAACCTTATCCCGTTCCGTTGTAATGTATCATTGTTACAGTCAGGTTTTCCTTGTAAGAAAGTGAGATTCCAAAACGATACCCCTTCTTCTTCTTCTTGCGTGTGGCGTGTGCAGCCTAAAGTTGTCGGACAATTTGTTCTATTTGATCTTATTTGGTTGTGCACGCCGGGATGATTGCATTAGTCGAAACAGGGCAGACCACGTGAAGGTTGCAATCTCCACCCCCCAAAACGATACGATAGATTGGTCCCATGAAACATAGAAACATAGAAATTAGGTGCAGGAGTAGGCCATTCAGGAGCCTGCACCGGATCATGGCTGATCATCCAACTCAGTATCCCGTACCTGCCTTCTCTCCATACCCTCTGATAGCCCAAGGGCCACATCCAACTCACTCTTAAATATAGCCAATGAACTGGACTACAGAGATCCAGAGACCTCACCACTGTCTGTGTGAAAAAGTATTTCTCATCTTTTAAAGGATTTCCCCCTTATCCTTCTGTGACCCCTTGTCCTGGATCGGGAACAATCTTCCTGAGCCTGTCCAATTGAATTTTGGATCCCCTCTCCTCCCGACAGTCATAAAACACAACAAGATACATGAAACATGAAATCAATGTAACGAGTGGAAAGTCCAGGATTGGGGATGTGCAAAGAGTGGGGGGAAGGGGGGTGGGGGAAGGTGGGGGTCAGTTTACCCCATGACAGAAGGGGAAGGAGTTGTACAGTTTGATAGCCACAGGAAGAAGGATCTCCTGCGGCGTTCTGTATTGCATCTTGGTGGAACCAGTCTGTTGCTGACGGTATTCTGCAGGTTGACTAGCGTGTCATGGAGGGGGTGAGCTGTATTGTCCAAGATGCTCCGCAGTTATCGTTTCCCTGTCACTTTGACAAAAGACAGGCAAAAGCACCTGGAGAAAAGCTCAGCTCGGGCTTTGACTTCAGTGGTGAATGAATGGGACGTGATGTCCACAGAACATTACAAATGGCCCCTCCACTTCAGCAGCGGTGTGGTGATCTGATGGACCCTGGGGCCGAGCTACGGTACAGTTTAGTAATAGTCACAGAGTCTTACAGCGTGGAAACATAGAAACATGGAAAAATAGGTGTAGTAATAGGCCATTTGGCCCTTCAAGCCAGCACCGCCATTCAATATGATCATGGCTGATCATATTTAAAATTAGTACCCTGTTCCTGCTTTCTCCCCCATTCCCTTGATTCCTTTAGCTCTAAGAGCTAAATCTAACTCTCTCTTGAAAACACCCAGTGAATTGGCCTCCACTGCCCTCTGTGGGAGAGAATTCCACAGATTCACAACTCTCTGGGTGAAGAAGTGGTTCCTCATCTCAGTCCCAAGACCCTTCAACCCGACTTGCCCATAATGACCAACATGTCCCATCTACACTAGTCCTGCCTACCTGCGTTTGGCCCATATCCCTCTAAACCTGTCCCATCTATGTACCTGTCTAAATAAATGTCTTAGCCAATCAGACAGATAAATGCTTAATTAGTATGGAGTCTAAACGGAGAGTCATTGAGTTAAACAGCATGGAAACAGGCCCTTCGGCCCAACTTGCCCACATTGCCAACATACCCCATCTACACTAGACCCACCTTGGTCCATATCCCTTTAAGTCTAACATAGACACAAAATGCTGGAGTAACTCAACGGGACAGGTAGCATCCCTGGATTGGGTGACGTTTCGGGTCGAGACCCTTCTTCAGACCCTTTATGTCTCCCTTTAAACCTATCCTATCCTTGTACCTGTCCAAATGTTTTTTTCCTCTGGCAGCTCATTCCATATATCCAGCATTCTTAGTCTAAAGAAGTTGCCACTCGGGTTCCTATTAAATCATCCCCTCCCCCCCACTCACCTTATACCTGTGCGGTATTAAACCAGGAAGTGCAAATTGCAACACAAACCAACACAATCCCAACTTCCGTACATAAATCAAATTCTAAATAAAGGCATGAGAGATGACCATAGAAACAGTACTAACAACAGAGAGGGAGGGATAGTAAAGTCAGGGTGAACATATGTCAGTTAGTCCTGGAGATCAAGGCACAAAGAACAGTTTTTCTCAGCACTATATGTGTGAAAATCGCTTATTTCTGATGTGAACCTGCTTGTGACCACTTCCAGGTTTAATCTTGCCAGTACACAAATTCAACCGTGCATTTCTGCTGCAAATCACCCTTCTACGGACGATTTCTGCGTTTGTCACTGACCGGATGTTGTAAATGCCAGTGTGACATTTTGTGAGTTGCTGCCTGGGAAGGGAGATAATAATTGTCTGAAGGATGCCCCTTGCTGGTCACTCTCCAAACTGCAACTCTTTCATTACATGGCTGCCTTTGCAGCAGTGCTGTTCAAAGAGGCATTAAAGGTGTAGTTCCCAGCACAACTGTGGGATGCAGCCCACTCCTGGTTAATTCGCACTTCGAAGTAAGTAAGTTTATTGGCCAAGTATTCACATACAAGGAATTTGCCTTGGTGCTCCACCCACAAGTAACAACATGACATACAGTGACAGTTACAAATGACTCTGAAAACACTAAACATTAATAATAATAAAAAAACATTAATGATAAAACACCATTGATCAAGCATGTGAACCAACTAAATACCAGATCAAAGGGAGGCTACAGATCTTTGGCTGTTGAGTAGAGCAACTAGGCTTCCTCCATCAGGCTTCCTCCACACAAGTCCCCCCTCCTTAACCTTAACCTGGTTAGGCTCCAG
Source organism: Okamejei kenojei (assembly GCA_035221665.1). Classification (NCBI taxonomy): domain Eukaryota; kingdom Metazoa; phylum Chordata; class Chondrichthyes; order Rajiformes; family Rajidae; genus Okamejei; species Okamejei kenojei. The sequence continues at coordinate 10,300,281 of CM069157.1, forward strand.
CTCCGATCACTGGCCTACAATCATCTTCTACAATCACAGGCTGGGATCTCGATTTACCATGATCATTGCCGGTCCCAATCACCGTCTCCCCATCTCAATTGGAAAAGGATAGATGACGTTGCGGGCCGGGCTCATTTTGGGTCTGAAGAAGGGTCCCGACTAGAGATGCTGCCTGACCTGCTGGATTGCTCCAGCACTTCGTGTCCATCTCAGGGACAATTCCACATTGATCAGAAAATCCACAGAGTTTAAGAAATTAGATGAGATTAGGTCTTTGGAACTCGCAAGGAAGGAAAGAATGGGAAGGGTTTAATCCGGTGAAATTCAGGAATATCTATGAGGCAATCATTATCATTCAGTCCAATGTAGCCTGCTGGTTCTTAACTTAAACATTCACTGCCACGGCTAGACTCTGTGAAATGACCGGCATGAAATGTACCACAACACATAAAGACTTTTTCCACAGGGCATCTCAAATCTATGGCCTCCACCACCCAGCTGCTTCTCCACTGTTATCAGACTACTGAATAGTTATCTGATAGGCTAAAGGTGTAGTCCTGATCATCCAATCTGCCTCATTGTGGCCCTAGCACTTTAAAAAAAAAACTTCACTTTCTCGAACACCGTAAACTGTACAATGCTGTAACACTATATACTGCTACGTTTCACTTTGTACGACCTGTGGTAGTTATGTGTGGCTTTGTTGTACACATGCTTTGTATGGTTTTAGTGGATAGTACGCAAAGTGTTCCACTGTATTATAGACAGTAACAAGCCAATACAAATACCAAGTAAGCAATGCAAAAAGAACTGAGTCACATCGTAAGAGAAACTCCCAAGCCAATGATTCTTTAGTCAGAGGGTGGTGAATCTGTGGATTTTTTTGTCACAGAAAGCTGTAGATGCCAAGTCAGTGGATATTTTTAAGGCAGAGATAGTTAGATTCTTGATTAGTACAGATGTCAGAGCTTACGGGAAGAAGGCAGGAAAATGGAGTTAGGAGGGAGAGATAGATCAGCCATGATTGAATGGCAGAGTAGACTTGATGGGCTGAATGGCCTAATTCATTCCTTATGACCTTATGACCTTATGATGGTCCTACCAGGCAACGCCATGCCTGAGGTCATTTGTGGTTGGCCCCAACCCCCCTTACCCCCTAGGTTCAGTCTGAAGAAGGGCCCCGATCATTTTTCTCCAAAGATGCTGCCAAACTCGTTGAGTTACCCCAGCACTTTGTGTCTATCTTTGGTATAAATCTGCATCTGCAGTTCTGTGTTTCTTCAGATAGTCAGGTGTTGCTGAAATCTAAGGTATCTAAGGATTCCCCATCCCACTTTGTCCAATAATTTCTTGTATCCCTCTCATCCTTCCTTCTACTTCAGCCATTTCTTCCCAACCTTTATCCTTGCATCATGTAGAGTTGAGGTTAAAGTGAGATCTGCTGTGATTTTGTGGAATGGAGTAACGTGCACAGGGGACAACTGGCCTATTCCTGTTCATACTTAGTCCTGTTCAGACCATCCCATTGCTTTTGACTGTTCCATTGCTCCACCAACCCCCTACATCTAGAGTCTTTGCTATTTTTCTAAATTTTCCTCCCTTCCCTCTTAGGCATCTTGAATAAAATTAATTGCTTGTAACCCCTATCCATAAAATCTCAATGCGGGCAGGCTGCATCTCTGGAGAGAAGGAATGGGTGACAAATCAATCCGAAACATCACCCATTCCTTTTATCCAGAGATGCTGCCTGTTCTGCTGAGTTACTCCTGTATTTTTGTCTATCTTCGGTGTAAACCAGCATCTGCAGTTCCTTCCCACAAATCTCAATGAGGCCTACTCTTATACAAAGCCTTAAGGAATACTTCCAATTCTTAAGAGCTTTGGCTAGGACTCCAAAAACAAATAAAAACAAATAAAAATAAGACAAACTAATAAATAAAAAAGAGACAAAATAAAACTCCACAGATTTTATCAGCTGATAGCTGAAAAAAACAAATTTAGCAGTTGCTATGTACATTTATAACACTGCAACACAATGTAACATAACATTATCAGCATCTTCTATAATATTACATTATAATTTTAGCTGTCTACTGATTAAGTAAATTAACTTGATTATGCGATCCTAAATAAAATTAATCGTGAGCTAATTTGAGTTTTAATCACGTTGTCTTCTTCTTCTTAGGCAGTCTCTCTGGGTCAAAGATAACTTGTGGGTTCTTGGGGTGACTGTTGAGGCCTGAGTGGGAACTGCAGTCTCGACACAAGATGAGGAAAGAGGTGCCCAACTGGAAGAATGGGAGTATGAGTTGTGATGTTGCGATGCTCCTTCCATTATTTTCATTGGACTTTTCCAAGTGTTCCAAGCAAACAGACTTGCGAATGTCAGTCCAAATTCTCCTCCTCTATTGCAGTCATGGGCCAGAGATTCCCTGGGGCAACATTGCACTTTCTCAAGGAGGTTTTGACCACATCCAACTATCTCTTTCCATGACAGAGTTTGGAATAAGTAAGTAAGTTTATTGGCCAAGTATTCACATACAAGGAATTTGCCTTGGTGCTTCACCCACAAAGTAACAACATGACATACAGTGACAGTTACGAATGACTCAGAAAACATTAAACATTAATAATAATAAAACATTAATGATAAAACACCATTGATCAAGCATGCAAACCAACAAAATACCAGATCAAAGGAAGGCTACAGATTTTTGGCTGTTGAGTAGAGCAACTACTCGTGGATTAAAACTGTTTTTATGTCTGGCTGTGGCAGCTTTGACAGTCCCGAGTCGCCTTCCAGAGGGAAGTGATTCAAAGAGTTTAGAATAGAGTGGCCCGCTTCAGTAGTTCAGAAGTTAAGTTCTAGGGTCAGAATTAGGCCATTTGGCCGATTACTCTGCTATTCAATCATGGCTGATCTATCTTTCCGTCTCAACCCCATTCATAGAATCATAGAATCATAGAAAATAGGTGCAGGAGTAGGCCATTCGGCCCTTCGAGCCTGCACCACCATTCAATATGATCATGGCTGATCATCCAACTCGGTATCCTGTACCTGCCTTCTCTCCATACCCCCTGATCCCTTTAGCCACAAGGGCCACATCTAACTCCCTCTTAAATATAGCCAATGAACTGGCCTCAACTACCTTCTGTGGCAGAGAATTCCACAGACTCACCACTCTCTGTGTGAAAAATGATCTTCTCATCTCGGTGCTAAAAGACTTCCCCCTTATCCTTAAACTGTGACCCCTTGTTCTGGAGCTCCCCAACATCGGGAACAATCTTCCTGCATCTAGCCTGTCCAACCCCTTAAGAATTTAGTAAGTTTAAGCAACCAAAGTGAATAGATGAGGTTCTGATATCACTAGGGGGATGTGAATGTCCGCTTCCATCAGGAAGCTTCTCGGGAGAAAATCAAAAGAAAACTGCACATGCTGGAAATATAAACAATCAGTAAGTCAGGCAGCAACTGTGAAAAAGAGAAGCACAGTTAATGGTCCGGATCTGAGACTCTTTGTCAGAAATGGGAATGTGAGAAAACAAATTACCTGTCAGTACTCGGGAAGGTGGGGAAGTGATTAGAACAAAGGGAATAAAAAGGGATTCATTATATTTCAAAACACATTGTGTTTGTCTATGTGATGAGTTGTGGCTCAGTTTTTCTGCTCTTCATGAGAATAGCTTGGTTTGCTGGGCATGTTCCACAACCTTGCTATTAGCAGCAATAATTGGTTGTTCAGCAACTAAAGTCTTGTGCCCAGTTCTGGGTGTCAAACTTTAGCAAAGACACAAACACACATTGCGCAAGAGAAATGTATTAAAATGATTCCAGCAATCATGAAATTTAGTTTGTGTGGATAGACTGGACAAACTGGGCCATTCTCCCTGGATCAGAAGCTCCTATGAGAAAAATTGACAGTGGTCCTCAAACATCATGAAGTGTACGGACAGATGAAATAGAGAGAATTTGTTCCATTTGCAGAAAGATTAAGAATTGGCAGGTATTTGGAATGCATTTGGAATGATTCCTGGGATGTCAGGACTGTCTTATGAAGAAAGACTGGATAGACTCGGTTTATACTCTCTGGAATTTGGGAGATTGAGAGGGGATCTTATAGAAACTTACAAAATTCTTAAGGGGTTGGACAGGCTAGATGCAGGAAGATTGTTCCCGATGTTGGGGAAGTCCAGGACAAGGGGTCACAGCTTAAGGATAAGGGGGAAATCCTTTAAGACCGAGATGAGAAAGACTTTTTTCACACAGAGAGTGGTGAGTCTCTGGAACTCTCTGCCACAGAGGGTAGTTGAGGCCAGTTCATTGGCTATATTTAAGAGTGAGTTGGATGTGGCCCTTGTGGCTAAGGGGATCAGAGGGTATGGAGAGAAGGCAGGTACGGGATACTGAGTTGGATGATCAGCCATGATCATATTGAATGGCGGTGCAGGCTCGAAGGGCTGAATGGCCTACTCCTGCACCTAATTTCTATGTTTCTAATTTCTATTTCTGGGAATAATACAGAAGGTGTAGGATCAGTTCGTTCCAAAGAGGATGAAAGATTCCAGCGGGAGTGAGGGGCGACTGTGGCTGACGAGAAGTCGGGGACAGTATAAACATAAAAGAGAAGTACAACATAGCAAAGATAAGCAAGAAGCCAGAGGATTGGCTAACATTTAAAGAGCAACAGAAGATAACTAAAAATGCAATACAGGAAGAAAAGATGAGGTACAAAGGTAACCTTGCCAAGAATATAAAGGAAGATAGTAAAAGCTTCTTTAGATATGTTAAAAGGAAAAAATAGTTAAGACCAAAGTTGGACCCTTAAAGACTGGAAAAAGGTGAATTTATTATGGACAACAAGGAAATGGCAGATGAATTGAAGAGGTACTTTGGATCTGTCTTCACTAAGGAGGACACAAACAATCTTCCTGATGTACTAGTGGCCAGAGGATCTGGGGTGACGGAGGAACCAAAGGAAATCCACATTAGGCAGGAAATGGTGTTGGGTAGACTGATGGGACTGAAGGCTGATAAATCTCCAGGGCCTGATGGTCTGCATCTCAGGGTACTTAAGGAAGTGGCTCTAGAAATCGTGAATGCATTGGTGATCATTTTCCAATGTTCTATAGATTCAGGATCAGTGCCTGTGGATTGGAGGTTAGCTAATGTTATCCCAATTTTTAAGAAAGGTGGGAGAGAGAAAACATGCAATTATGGACCAGTTTGCCTGACGTTGGTGGTTGGGAAGATGCTGGAGTCAATCATAAAAGATGAAATAGCGGCACATTTGGATAGCAGTAACAGGATCGGTCCGAGTCAGCATGGATTTACGAAGGGCAAGTCATGCTTGACTAGTCTTCTGGAACTTTTTGAGGATGCAACTAGGAAAATGGACAAGGGAGAGCCAGTGGATGTAGTGTATCTGGACTTTCAGAAAGCATTTGATAAGGTCCAACATAGGAGATTAGTGTGCAAAATTAGGGCACATGGTATTCACTTGCCTTTTCCCCATAACCCCTGACACCCTTACTAATCAAGAATCTGTCAATCACAGCCTTAAAAATATGACTTGGCCTCCACAGACATCTGTGGCAATGAATTCCACAGATTTGCCACCATCTTTTAATTCTGTGGTTATGACCTCTGACCCTTGACTCTCCCACTAGTGGAAATGTCCTCTCCACATCCACTCTTTGTAGGTTGTTAGAATGTCATTCAAAATTTCAATATAGAACATCGAACAGTACAGCACAGGAACAGGCCCTTCGGCCCACAATGTCCATGCCCAACATGATGCCAAGTTAAACTAACCTCCTCTGCCTGCACATGATCCCCATTCCTCCATTCTCTGACAAATATCCCTAGACAGTTTTCTTCAAGGCAGGTGGAGAAGTTTGGGTTAGGATAGGTCATAGATACAACACGGAAACAGGCCCCTCGGCCCACCGAGTCCAAGATGATCAGTGATGCCCGTACACTATCCTACACGCACTGGGGACAATTTACAATTTTACCAAAGCCAATTAACCTACAGACCTGTACGCCCTTGGAGTGTGGGAGGAAACCGGAGCACCTGGTGAAAAGCATGCAGATCAGGGGGAGAACGTACAAACTCCATACAGACAGCACGCATAGTCAGGATCTAACCTGGGTCTGTGACGCTGTAAGGCAGCAACCCTACCACTGCATCACCGTGCCACCCAATTAGCGCTCTGGAGTCTTGCACCGCCATCTTGTTCTGAATTCTTTCATCAGGGTAGGTGATTTCTCTGCATCCACTCCATCAACTACTTTGACCATATGAAACACCTGACACTGAACACTCAATGATATTCTACATTTAATGAAACATGGCCATGGGTTGGTGCAAAGTTTGCTAATTCAACCCTTTGGTATCATATCAACTACAAAAAATATATGTAAAATTGGTTCAAGAATTTCATTACTGCACATTTTTTTAATGTGAGGTAAACATTATTATTAGACAGCTGTTTAAACAGTCCAGAACTTTCCAGAAAAAACATAACGCGACACTTATCCGGCCAACTGACAAGAAAATCAAGGAACTTACTTTTCATGGCCATGGAATGTTAAAAATTCACACCCACCCAGCTCTCTCTCTGTTAGCACAGCTCCCAGTGAAACCTATGCCAACTTTATGGGCATAATGTTGGGGAAACTCCCACTGCTGGTCAGGATCCACTGGCTAAGTCAGTCCTGCTTTATTTTACAGCACATTGAGAACCAGAGGACCTAGGTTTAACATGTGGGGGGGAAAGGAACACAAGGGGTAACTTTTTCACACAAAGTGTGGTGGGTGTATAGAATGAGCTGCCAGAGGAGGTAGTTGTGGCAGGCACTATTCCAACGTTTAAATAACGTTTAGACAGGTACATGGATAGGACAGGTTAAGAGGGATATGGGCGAAACGCAGTGGCAGTAGATGCCTGGACTGCTGCTCTCGCTGATTTCTCCAGCTTTTAGTGTGTGAAGATGGGACATGTTGGTTGGTATAGACAAGTTGGGCTGAAGGGCTTGTTTCCACATTGTATGAATCTATGACTCTATGCCTCTATGACACTGCTCAGAGATTATATGGGGATGGAGCACATGTGACCCATGTGCACTAAATGAGCAGCAGAGAGCCTCAAGGGCCTGTCCCACTGTACGAGGTAATTCAAGAGCTCTCCTGAGTTTAAAAAAAATCAAACTCGTGGTAAGCACGTAGAATGTACATAGCGGGTACGTCGGAGCTCGGGACGTCTCTTAGCAGCTCGTAACGCTAATGGCGGTAAGCTCGTGAAGACTCGTGAAGATTTTTCAACATGTTGAAAAATGTCCACGAGAGCCCCGAGTACCTACGTGCGGCTATTACCGTAATTCTCCGAGTTCGAATCAGGGGAAACTCGGGAGAACTCTTGAATTAGCTCGTACAGTGGGACAGCCCCTTCAATTGTCAAGGTTTAGCCAGTTAAATGTGGTCTGTACTGTGGTCATGTTTATGAGTATTAAGTGAGTCTGCACATATCTATGATCAAGTTCCAGAGAGAGCTAGATTTAGCTCTTAGGGCTAAGGGAATCAAGGGAGATGGGGGAAAAGCAGGAACGGGGTACTGATTTTGGATGCTCAGCCATGATCACATTGAATGGCCCCATAGCAGAAGCGTCCACATCGTGGGGCTGGAAACCGGAAGAATCCTGAGCTAAATTCAGCTTCCGCCATCATCTATAGCGACACATGTGATGGCTCCCACTGATTGGCGCCAGAAGCTTGCGTCCTTTTCAGGACGAACGATGACAGTGAGGTCAACATTTCTAACAAGATGGACACGAAAAGAAGATCACATAGAATGGTGGTGCTGGCTCGAAGGGCCGAATGGCCTACATCTGCACCTATTTTCTATGTTTCTATCTTTCTATGTGACAGCAAATATACGAGATGGGAGTAGGTAAAGCATGACAAGTGGGTAGTTATAAGGAAGGAATGATTTTTATTTCTGTATAGAGCTTTACACAACCAGATGGCATCATAAACCAATTGAATACTTTTTGAGCAGTAATCACTGTTTTCATTTGGAATCAATTTCTATACAGCAAGTTCATATTAATGGATAATATTAAAGGATAATAAATGATTTGATATTCTCCTTTTAGTAATGTGAAGGTTATTGGTAATTATGGATGTGCTACACTGTCTCTTCACAGTGTAGAGGCAGAACTAATTTCCATTAGAGAGGCACAGTGGCGCAGAGGTAGAGCTGCTGCCTTACAGTGCCAGAGGCCTGGGTTCGAACCTGACTACCGGCGTCCTCTGTACAGAGTTTGTACGTTCTCTCTGTGACCCAATGGGGTTTCTCCAAGTGCTTCGTTTCCCCCAACGCTCTAAAGATGTACAGGTTTGTAGGTTAATTGGCTATGGTAAAAATTGTAAATTGCCCCTAGTGTGTGTAGGATAGTGCTAGTGTCACAAGGGATTGCTGGTCAACGGGGCCTTGGTGGGCCTGTTTGAAGAGCCAGTTTCTGTGCCGTATCTATAAACTAAACTAATCTCTACTGTCCTGGTCCAACTGTTCTGAGAAGACACAGCATGGCTAAGATAAAGAGTGAAACCTCCATTACATCTTTCTTTCAAAGTCTCTATGGATAGTATTCCATAGTTTAGAAACAAAATGGATGTAATGTCAAAAAGGATGTAATGCTGAGGCTTTCTAAGACACTGGTTAGATTGCATTTGGAGTATTGTGAGCAGTTTTGGGAAAAGATATCTAAGGAATGATGGTACACAAAAATGCTGGAGAAACTCAGGGGGTGCAGCAGCATCTATAGAGCGAAGGAAAAAGGTAATGTTTCGGGGCCGAAACCCTTCTTCTGACTGATAGGGGTGTGTGGGGGGGGGGGGGGGTGGGGGGGGGGGGGGGGGGGGGGCGGTGAGAAGAAAGGAAAAAGAAGGAGGAAGATCCCGAGGGCTGAGGGAGAGGTAGGAAGGGGAGGAGACAGCAAGGGTTAACAGAATTGTGAGCAATCGATGTTCATGCCACCAGGATGCAGACTCCCCAGGCGGAATATGAGGTGCTGTTCCCCCAATTTCAGGTGTTGCTCACTCTGGCTGTGGAGGAGGCCCAGGACAGAGAGGTCGGATATGGAATGGGAGGGGGAGTTGAAGTGCTGAGCCGCCGGAGATCGGGTTGGTTAATGCGGACCCGAGAAACGGTCGCTAAGCCTACGCTTGGTCTCACCGATATAGATCAGCTGACATCTAGAGCAGCGGATGCAATAGATGGTCATTGTATGTTAACCCAATCATTCCTTGGACAATATTTGTCAAACTTGTCTGCACCCTCTCCAATGCCAGCACATCATTCTTTAGAGGGTCCAGACAAGTTTGACAAATATTATCCAAGGAATGATTGGGTTAACATACGATGAGCGTTTGAAGGCACTGGGCCTGTACTCACTAGAATTTAGAAGGGTGAGGGGGGACCTCATTGAAACGTACCGAATAGTGAAAGGCCTGGATAGAGTGAATGGGTAGAGGATGTTTCCACAAGTGGGTGAGTCTAGGACCAGAGGCCATGGCCTCAAAATTAAAGCACGTCAAGTCAACTCAAGTCAACTTTATTTGACACATACACATACAAGATGTACAGTGAAATAAAAGCGAAACGTATCTTTAGAAAAGAGATAAGAAGGAATTTCTTTAGTCAGAGGGTGGTGAATCTGCGGAATTCATGGCCACAGATGACCATGGAGGCCAAGTCATTGCGTATTTTTAAGGCGGAGATTGACAGATTCGTGATTAGAAAGGGTGTCAGGGGTTCTGGCGAGAAGGCAGGAGAATGAGGTTGAGAGGGAAAAAATGGATCAGCCATGATTGAATGGCAAAGTAGACTTGATGGGCCAAATGGCCTAACTCTGCACCGAGAACTTATGAACATATGAACATGAAAATTAATTTTGCACTGTCCACTTGATACTCCTGTCATATTTATTAGAGTGGTTGCAGCGAATGCAGCGCCGGGGACCCGGGTTCGATCCCGACTACAGGTGCTGTCTGCACGGAGGTTGTACGTTCTCCCCGTGACCTGCGTCTGCGACCTGGCTTGGTAAATGTAAAAAATGTCCCTGGTGAGCGTAGGGTAGTGTTAATTTGCGGGGATCGCCGGTCGGTGCGGACCCGGTGGGCCGAAGGGCCTGTTTCCGTGCTGTACCTCTAAACCTACACTTCAGGGCTGCCAACAGCATGGCTTAGATACAGAGTGTGGCTTCTCTCCTCTCAGTCTCTGTCTTTCCTGACCTCATTTAGTTCCCTTCCCTTGGACAGTAACTTAATTTCCCCTATCCCAAGTCTGGATTTGCCTTGACAATGAATAGCAACTTGGTGTGGCGGGATAGATTCACAGAAACTATGCTCACCTTGTCTCACACAGATGTCACGGGCGAGTTAGACCAAAATAAAGTCCTTGTTGGCCATACCCGCTGCATGAACACAGTGACCCTTTTGAGCGGAGCAACATTTTACGAGGAAGGCCGGTGTCTTGAGCTCTTATGAAAAAATAGACAAAGATGTGGTTTTTTCAAGTCCCTGGAAAATTGTATTATAACTGGAATTTGACCAGGAACAACACATTTATTTTAAACTGCGTTAAAATAAATCAGTTTCAAGTACACCCTCTCAGCGTTCAAGGTTTGTGACTGACCCTGATATTTAAGCCAATGGTAATATATCAAATATTCCCAGGGACAGGCCTGTAGGCAGGAATTACAGCCATTTCATAGGGAGAAACTGCAGATGCTGGTTTAAACCGAAGATAGACACAAAAAGCTGGAGTAACTCAGCGAGACAGGCAGCATCTCTGGAGAGGAATGGGTGACCCTAACCAGTCTGAAGAAGGGTCTAGACCGGAAACGTCACCCATTCCTTCTCTCCAGAGATGCTGCCTATCCCGCTTTTTGTGAGTTACTCCAGCTTTTTGTGTCTATCTTCATACGATAGCTTGATGCTTACAGTGAATGTGGGAACAAGCAGTCACCCTAACACTTTTGTCTGTGAAACGTCTGCATCCTATTTCTCAAAAGAAACGTGGAATTAGATGGGTACAGGTTGCAGTGTTAGAATGACCTTTTAGTCCTGTTCATTTTTCATATTCATTTGAGATTTTCACCCTCTTGCAAATTGACGGAAAGTTTAATGCCTGATCCCAATCAAGGGGACTGTAATTAAAAAATGAATGGTGTTGAATCTGGTTACATCTCACACAAGTAGGCCTCAGCTGACAGCTGCACGGTGAGCCTGTGTGTTCTTTCCTCACGCCCGTTGTAAGCTTGTATGGGAGCAATGAAGCGGGTCATTAAGTTATTCTGCCGCAGATAGAGGGAATGGGAGGGAAGGGGGTCATTTGAGAGCAGATGTGTGCTGAACACTGCCATGCTTGCTTTGTGGGACACTTTCAGCAAGGTCGAGGAGATGGAGGTGGGGAATCTGATGCATTTTAGATTAAGCTCAAGTGAGCCAAAGTCATGTTGAAAGATTCAGTTTACCAAATATCATGCTCGGGGGGGGATCTTCAATTTGTGAGCCACCCACCCCCGTACTTTTGCATTTGCTTACTGTAGTGCATAGCGTAACGTTGTGGGTGGGACACTGGCACGGCTGGTAGAGTCACTGCCTCACTGCCTCACAGCGCCAGAGACCCAGCTTCGATCCTGACCTCGGGTGCTGACGTAGTGGAGTTTGCACGTTCTCCCTGTGAACTCATGGGTTTCCTCCGCATGCTCCGGTTTCCTCCCAAGGTTGTGCGGGTTTGTAGGCTACTTGACGTCTGTAAAATTGCCACAAATGTGTCGGGATTGGATGAGGTAGTGGGATAACATAAAACTAGCATGAATGGGTGGCCAATGGTCGGCATGGACTCAGTGTTGCTCAAGGGTGTATTTCCATGCTGTAGCTCTAAACAAAATTATTAATTACACGGCCCAAGGACGTAAGGGATTGCAATTAATTGGCCGCTGAAAATTACCCTTAGTGTGTAGTGAGTGGGTGTGAAAACGGGATAACACAGAACTGGTGCGAATGGGTGACTGATGGTCAGCATGGACTGGGTAGGCTGAAGGGCCTGTTTCCATGATGTATCTCTAAACTAAACTTAGATTGTAGTGAAACAAAACACCACTTTTCATATAAAAAGCAGCCACAAAATGAAGGTCATTCATTCACCATTTACTGAGATAGACAATAGACAATAGACAATAGACGCAGGAGTAGACCATTTGGCCCTTCGAGCCAGCACCGCCATTCAATATGATCATGGCTGATCATCCCCAATCAGTACCCCGTTCCTGCCTCCTTCCCATATCCCCTGACTCCACTATTTTTAAGAGCCCTATCTAGCTCTCTCTTGAAAGCATCAAGCTCTTGAAAGATGTTGGTTAATGATAAATATTGGCCAGCAGGTCTGGGCTTCTGACAATGCTGTGGGATATTTTACACCTATTATGTGCCATGTTACTTGTACTGTGCAAAAAGAATCATCAGTCACTGTCTCAGAAATTTCCAATCAGTCCAAAGGGTTAATCATACATTTTGGAGTCATGCAGCCTGACTCGTTTACAAAATCTTGAGAATATTTATGACCATCTGCTAAGAAGTGCAATCTTAATATCAATAATCAGTCGAGATATGGCAAAGACAGGGCGGATTCTAGCACTCTGAAGTAGGGTCTCGCCCCGAAACGTCACCCATTCCTTCTTTCCAGAGATGCTGCCTGTCCCACTGAATTACACCAACTTTTTGCGTGTAACTTCAGGACAAAAATAGTGTTACCCAGGGCCGGACATACCAGTAGGGGCTTGGAACTCAATGTCCTCCCTTGCAAATCAAATCTTGCCAATAAGCATAAATATTCCAGCATCCCTCTCTTCCCCTCCCCCTCTCCCTCCCTCCCCCAAAATCAGTCTGAAGAAGGATCGTAACCCAGAACCTATCGTCGCTTATCCTGGTTCTCCCAGGGATGTTGCCTGACCTGCTGCGTTACTCCAGCACGTCGAGTCCTTTTAGAAATGGTACTGTTTAACTTGAAACAACTAAGCAGCAAACGTCCTTATTCAACACCTTCAAAAATTGCAGTCGCCAATGATACCTCTCCCCTGTGCCCCACATGGACTTGGACATATTTCTCGCCTCCTCCTACTCCTCCTCCTCCTTCTACATTCCTTCCTCAAGCTTCACAATTCGCAACTCTTTGTCTCGCACCTTCCATCTTTTCAAGTCTGGCCTTTGTCCAAAAAACCCTCCTCACCTATATCAACCCATTATAGGCAAGGCTTTGGCCTATTCCTCCTCCCTTCTAGCTTTCTTTCCCCTCACCCCCCCCCCCGAACAATTAGTTTGAACGGGGGTCCCGAACCAAAACGTCACTTAGCTTCCTCTCCATGTTTTCTTTCCTGAGATGCTGCCTGACCTGCCGAGTGACTCCAGTACTTTTTGTCTTCGCATCCAAATAACAGGGTTGATGTAGACTTTCTCTGAAGGCTCGAGATGTTGTAGTTGGCAGTATCTTGACACGATGATTACTGCTTTCTGGTGAGCCTTGCCAATATTTTGTGTGAGAGGCCATTTTCTTGTTTAGTGCTATTTAGAAACCACTGCAGATGGTTATGTAAACTCACAGTGCAGCATTTAATTGTGCTTTAGTTGTTTTCCCGATGACAGTATGGAATAAAGAATAGCAAACAAACAGAAAATCTGTGTGGGAAGGAGCTGCAGATGCTGGTTTATACCGAAGATAAACACAAAGTGCTGGAGTAACTCAGCGGGTCAGGCAGCATTTCTGGAGAAAAAGGATGGGTGATGTTTCAGCTCGGAACCCTTCTTCAGTCTGAAGGTAGAATGGTGTGGGGGGTGTGGGGTGGAACCAGAGATAGGAAAAGGCCGGAACAAAGCAGGGCTAACAACAGATGACTAAGGAAGGATGACTTTGGTGACTGCAATTTTTGAAGCCCATTATTGTCTGAGGACCAGACAAGGGGTACAGGGATGCAAACAGTGGATGACTAGGGTGGGGATGGGTTGAAGCGAGGGAATGCAGGGGATAATTGAAATCAGAGAAATCAATGTTCATACTGCTGGGTTGTAAACTGCCCAAGCGAAATATGCCTTAAAGGCCTGTCCCACTTGGGCGTCATTTGCGGGTCATTTACGCGACAGGCCAGTAGTGACTGACGCCCGACAGTCGCGTGAAAATGGTCTAGCAGAACGACAGTCGCGCGCCAAGTGCTCTTGAGGGCCCTGCTTCTTTTGGGAGCCATTTGCGATGTCGTTCGTACTTAGTCCGAACTCCGTGGCAAGGATTTTCCCAGTGAACATTTTTCAGTACTACGCATGCTTGATACCCGGATGGTCACGTGGTGCGGCGCTCAAATGATGCGCAAATGGCGCACCAACGGCATAAGGGCGGCGCATGGTTACTGACGTTGTTGCACGCTGATGCATAATAAATTAGCATAGGCAATGTTCGTGCGTCACCGTGCGTCACCATGCGCTACACTACGTCAGCGTACGCCATCAGTACGTCAGCATGCGCAAAGGATACGTCACGCAGGTGGTGCGCGAGGATTTTGAGCATTCCAAAACCCTGGGGTGCCGCGCGTTACCGCGCATCACTGCATACGCCACCACGCCTCAACACGCGCCAACCAATTTTTAGGATGTCGCGTAAATAACACGCAAATGACGCCCAAGTGGGACAGGCCCTTTAGATCTCTGATTTCCATAAGGTTCTTGTTTTTCAGATCAGTTTGACGTTCCATCAGAGAGAAATGCTGCTCTGTCCATGTGGAGGCTTGAGCTCGTGACCTTCCATCTTAGGAGATAGGTGTTGCTATGGGCAGATCCAAAAGCACTGGGGTGTGAAAATGAAAGAGAGAAGGAATCTTCTCTGCCTCCGCCTGTCTCCGCCTCTTCCTTTCTTTTTCCCACCGCCCCCCCCCTCCCCTGACATCAGTCTGAGGAAGGGTCTTGACCCGAAACGTCGCCTACACCTTTTCTCCATAGATGCTGCCTCACCTGCTGAGTTTCTCCAGTATTTTTTGACTACTTTCGATTTTTCCAACATCTGCAGTTCCTTCTTAAACAGGAATCAATCAGGTTTCCTTCTCCAGGTCACTGTCTGAGAATATCTCAGCGGTGACAGGGTGGTGCAGTTGATAGAGCTACTGCTTCAAAGCGCTAGAGACTTAGGTTCAATGCTGACCTCAGGTGCTGTTTGTGTGGAGCTTGCATGTTCTCCCTGTAACCGTGTGGGTTTCTTCCAGATGCCCCGGTTTCCTCCCACATACCAAAGACGTGGGTTGGTGGGTTAATTGGCTTCGTGAATTGCTCCTTGGTGTGTAGGGAGTGGGTGCAAAGGTGGGATAATATGGAACTAGTGCGATCAGTTGATCGATTGTCAATGGTACTCTTGTGGGCCAAAGGGTCTGTTTCCATGCTGTACCTCAAAACTAAACTGCACTGTCCATTGATTTTACATTAGACAAGATCAACCAAGATTAGCCAAAATCTTAGTCTGACAAGATTAGTTTTGTGCCAAAAAAGTTGAACACATGGTGATAAATTTGGTTGTTAAATTCTAGGGCTTTTAGTTTTGCTTGGGGGTTCCCATGGATGGTGTACCAACCTCTGTAGGTGGTCCTGCAGAGTAATTCAGTATTGAAAGAGGTCTCTGGTCAGCATTGAACCTACAGTGGTTCTGCAGAGGGTATGTCAATCATCAACAGATATATTAGCATTTTCAACTGGACATATAGGACCCTCCGTGTGTCAGTATTTACAGGGATTCAGGACAGGGGTCCTCATGTATATTGGTATTTCAAGGGAGTCCTTGCAATAATGTGGAACCCAGAGGTGTGCCAATATTTACAATGGATTTTGTGGAAGTGTGCCAGTATTGATAGGGATTATTATATTATAGTATAGTGTAATATATTATATTATATTATATTATATTATATTATATTATATTATATTATATTATATTATATTAAGACAAGAACAACAACAACAACAATAATAATAATAATAATAATAATAATAATAATAATAATAATAAATAATAATAACAGAATAGATGCACAGAATCTTTTGCCCAGAGTAGGAGAATCGAGGACCAGAGGACATAGGTTCAAGGTGAAGGAGAAAAGATTTGATAGGAATCTGAGGGGACACTTTTTCACACAAAGGGTGGTGGGCGCATGGAACAAGCTGCCAGAGGAGGTAGTTGAGGCTGAGACTATCCCAATGTTTAAGAAACAGTTAGACAGGTACATAGACAGGACAGGTTTGGAGGGATATGGACCAAGCGCAGGTAGGTGGGACTAGTGTAGCTGGGACATGTTGGCTGGTGTGGGCAAGTTGGGCTGAAAGGCCTGTTTCCACATTGTATGACTATGATTCTAATAACAACAACAATGATAATTTTGTGGAAGTGTGCTAGTAATGATAGGGATTATTATATTATATTATATTATATTATATTATATTATATTATATTATATTATATTATATTATATTATATTAAGAGAATAATAATAACACCGGCCAACATGTCCCAGCTACACTAGTCCCGCCTACCTGCGCTTGGTCCATATACCTAATAATAACAACAATAATAATACTTATGGTTATTATTATTTATTATTATTATTATTATTATTATTATTATTATTATTATTATCATTATTATGATGGGTAGTTGTGATATGTTTTTATAGGGAACATCATGCTATCGGTATTTGGCACATTTTCTGTCTCTCTGTATCTTCCTTATGATCTTTCTTTCATGCTGGACCAAGTTAATAATTTAAACAATAAATAGAGAAATCTATTCCTAAAATAAATCCCAGGGCCAAAGTCAGGCTTATAGTCACTTGTATCCCAAATGGACTCTCCCTCTGAAACGTTGATCGGCAAATATTGTTGCAACATTGACCTTAAGATTGTCAACCTGTAAACGGAGAGCAATATTTCAGACCAATTATTGTCCATGACCCAGTATTACACCCATGTATAAAATCAAGGGGAAGTGTGTGGAAATGTGTATTTACAGGAAGGCCCTTGATGCATGCCAGTTTTTTGCATGGAGTGACTAATAATGTATCAATATTCGCACAGAGCCCCCTGTGAGGATATGGGTATTTACAGAATCCCAGTGAGAGGCATTATTTACACAAACTCCCTCTGAGAGTGTCGTTTTTTATAGGGGGGTCCCTATGACTATGCCAGTAACTAGAGTGTGTCCCTGGGAAATGAGTCAGTGATCATAGAGAGTCTCTGTCAGATTATCAGTAGTCATGAGGAGTCCATGTCAGGGGGTCGGTATTTACAGAGCGTCCCTCTGGGAGTGTAGGAAGGAACTACAGATGCTGGTTTAAACCGAAGATAGACACAAAAAGCTGGAGTAACTCAGCGGGACAGGCGGCATCTCTGGAGAGAAGGAATGGATGACGTTTCGGGTTGAGTCTGAAGAAGGGACTCGACCCGAAACGTCATCCATTCCTTCTCTCCAGAGATGCTGCCTGTCCCGCTGAGTCACTCCAGCTTTTTGTGTGCCTCTGAGAGTATCTGTTTTTATAGGGAATCCCTGGGACTATGTCAGTTGTTATTACAGTGAGTCCCTGGGAATGTATAGGTATTTACAGGGAGCCATTGGGAACGAGTCAGTAATTATTGTGAGTCCCTGGGAGTGTGTCAGTGTTTACAGCGAGTTGCTGTGAGGGTGTTGGTGTTTATAGGGAATTCCCAGGAGTCTGTCAGTAGTCACAGGTATCCCCTAGGTAGGTGCTAACATTCACACAAAGTTGAGAATACTCTAGGTGTTTATAAAATAACACCTAGCGTAAACAACAGCATGTCCCCGTGCTTCAGTATAAACTCACTGATTTATAATCTGACCAGGGAACTGACATTGACAGGAGATTCCCCACATTAATAAGGCACATGAGTAATGACCTCTGGTGAGCGATTTAATTCCTGTGGAATTGTAGCTGGCTTAAATCAACTCCATTGGTAAGAAATGAGCAAAAATGTACTGATGATGTAATGTACTGATGTCTAATGAATAAAACAGGGAAGTATAAAGAATAAAAAACACACTCAAAGTACTGGAGCAACTTGGTGGGTCAGGCAGCATCTCTGGAGAATATGGATGGGCAATGTGTGTAGAAGTAATTGCCGATGCTGGTTTAAACCGAAGATAGACACACAATGCTGGAGTAACTCAGCGGGACAGGCAGCATCTCTGGAGAGAATGAATGGGTGACGTTTCGGGTCGAGACCCTTCTTTAGACGGGCGATGTTTCAAGTTGGGACTCTTCCTCAGATTGATTGTTGTGAGGGTGGGGGAGACAAGCTGGGGGAGAGGTGGGGACGAGACAAAGGCTGGCGAGTGATGGGTGGATACAGGTGATGGGGGGAGTTTGATTGGCAGATGGTAGGGCAAAGGGCAGAGATGAAATGACAAAAATGGTGAGAAATTTGAAGCCAGAGGAAGGAAAATGGGTGGAAGGGGGTGGGGAATGGGGGAAAGGGAGAAATAGATACGCATCCAGTGTGGCAGATAGAAAAAGAGGAAGAAAAAAGTGGGGATTGAGAAAGGGGGAATTGTTTGTGGGTTAAGGACAATAAGTAATAGGAGTAGAATTAGGCCATTCTGCCCATCAAGTCTACTCCGCCATTCAATCATGGCTGATCTATCTCTCCCTTTGAACCCCATTCCCCTGCCTTCTTCCCATAACTCCTGACACCTGTACTAATCAAAAATCTATCTGTCTCCTCCTTAAAAATACCTATTGACGGCCTCCACAGCCTCCTGTGGCAAAGAATTCCACAGATTCACCTCCCTCTGACTAAAGAAATCCCTCCTCATCTCCTTCCTAATGGAACATCCTTTAATTCTGAGGCTGTGATCTCTTGTCCTCGACGCACCCACTGGTGGAAACATCCTCCGTTTAGTTATCTAAAATTGGAGAATTCTATGTTCATCCCCGTTTAGCGTAAGCTGCCCAAGTAGCTATTCCTCCAGTTTGGGTGGGGTCTCACTCTGGCAATGGAGGAGGCCCAGGACAGAGAGGCCAGCATGGGAATGGGAGTGTTAAAATGTTTCACAACTGTGATTTCCAACAGGCCTTGGCAGATTGATTGCAAGCGTTCAGTGAAACGGTCATCTAGTCTGCACTTGGTCTCAGTGGTCCAAAGTCACATCAGGAACATCAAATGCGGTAGATGAGGTTAGAGGAGGTGTTCGTGAACCTCTGCCTCACTTGGAAGGACTGCTGAGGTCCCTGGATGGAAGCGAGGGAGGAGCTATAAGGACTGATGTTACATCCCTTGCAGACAAAGGTTCACATGCATTTCCTCTAACCTTATCTACTTAATTCCCGATGCGAAATGTTGCCTATCCATAGTCTCCAGAGATGCTGCCTGACCCACTGAGTTACTCCAGCATGCTGTGAGGGTGTCAGCTTAATAGGTAATCCCTAGGAGTGTGTCAGTAGTTACAGGTAATCCCTGGGAATGTTTCAACATTCACAACAGGTTGAGAATGCATTGGCCTTTACATAATAGCACCTAGAGTAAACAGAAGCAAGTGCCTCCTGCATCAGTATAAACACACACGCCTTCAGGGAATTGACATTGACAGGAGATTCTTGATTTAATGTGGCAGATAAATAATGAGCTGGAGAGTGATTAATTCCTGAGAATTATAGCTGACGATACAACCCCATTGGTAACAAATAACTAAAAATGTAATGAAAACTTTAAAGATACAGTGTGGAAACAGGCCCCTCAGCCCACCGAATCCGCGCCAACCAGCGATCATCCCAAACCCTAGCACTATCCTACCCATTGGGTACAATTTACAGAAGCCCATTAACCCACAAGCCTGTACGTCTTTGGAGCATGAGAGGAAACCGGAGCATCCAAAGAAATCCCACATGGTCACAGGGAGACGTACAAAATCCATGCATACAACACCATTAGACAGGATTGAAACCCGGTCTTTGGTGGAGTAAGGCAGCAACCCCACCACTGCGCCACCGTGCCCCCCTCATGAGGTGTGATGTATAAACAGGAAATAATAAAGATTATACTGTAGATTTTGAAATGGAACTTGAAAAAGATTTATTTACCACAGATGGATATTTCATAGAAACATAGAAACATAGAAAATAGGTGCAGGAGTAGGCCATTCGGCCCTTCGAGCCTGCACCGCCATTCAATATGATCATGGCTGATCACCCAACTGTACCTGCCTTCTCTCCATACCCCCTGATCCCTTTAGCCACAAGGGCCACATCTATCTCCCTCTTAAATATAGCCAATGAACTGGCTTCAACTACCTTCTATGGCAGAGAATTCCACAGACTCACCACTCTGTGTGAAAAATGTTTTCCTCATCTCAGTCCTGAAGGAATTCCCCCTTATCCTTAGACTGTGACCCCTTGTTCTGGACCTCCCCAACATCGGGAGCAATCTTCCTGCATCTAGCCTATCCAACCCCTTAAGAATTTTGTAAGTTTCTATAAGATCCCCCTCAGTCTTCTAAATTATAGCGCGTATAAGCCAAGTCTATCCAGTCTTTCCTCATATGAAAGTCCTGACATCCCAGTAATCAGTCTGGTGAACCTTCTCTGTACCCCCTCTATGGCAGGAATGTCTTTCCTCAGATTTGGAGACCAAAACTGTAAGCAATACTCCAGGTGTGGTCTTACCAAAACCCTGTACAACTGCAGTAGAACCTCCCTGCTCCTATACTCAAATCCTTTCGCTATGAATGCTAACATGCCATTTGCCTTCTTCACTGCCTGCTGCACTTGCATGCCTACTTTCAATGATTGGTGTACCATGACACCCAGGTCTCGTTGCATCTCCCAATTGCATTTCTGACCCATACAATGTACTGAATTGTGCCAGAACTGACACCAAACTTGCCCATCGTCCAGTTTATTAATTAAATTATAACAGGGCAGGAACCACTGGTAAGATAATTAGAGAGGCAAATTCCCTGATAACTGTTGCCAGTGTGTGAGGTCTTCATAGGTCCAGTGCTGAAGAGGTGGCATCTGCTGAGAGACTTTTATTAAACAAGACATAAAGCGGTAGTACTTTGCCATGGGTTCAGGCCTTGTATATGTATATGAACATTGTATATGAACCTTTTTTGATTCGTACGGGCGTCAAAGGTTAGGGGGGAGATGCAGGAGAATGGGATTGAGAGGGAAAGATAGATCAGCCATGATCGAATGGCGGAGTAGACGCGACGGGTTGAATGGTCTGGTTCTGCTCCTATGTCTTATGGCCTTATCGTCTTTGGTGGACACTAGTGGACACAATCGTGATGTTAGTAATTGCAAGAGTTTCTACAGATATACCGTGCCATTTACGGAACTTTCCCAGGGAGTCCACCTATATTTATACTTTGGAGAGGATTAGTATTTCCAGGGGGATGCTGCACGTGGTTTCTGTATTCCCAATTGACCCTGAAGAGTTCCTCAGAGTTTGACAGCATTTACGACTATTTTGAAGAACATGATGAAAGATCAGTAATGTGAAATGTTAAATCTGTTTCTAACTCCATGAATGCTGCCAGACCTGTTGAATATTTCCAAAATGTCCAATTGTTATCCACAAGGAAGATGTTAGTTTAGTAAAAGGTAAATCTTATTGGCCTTGGCAGCGACAGGATCAATATGCAGCACTCTTTGGAGAATGTGGATAGACAAAGTTTTGCAACACCTCATGTCTTTTTTGGTAAACCAGCATCTGCAGTTCTTTCTGTCCCTCTCTTAATTTAATATGAATTAATATTAGTAGTAGGATAATGGTATATGGACACACTGATCTGTTTTGTAGTCAATGCCTACTGTTCTGTTGTGCTATGCAAAGAAAGAATTTCATTGTCCTGTCAGGGACACATGACAATAAACTCTTTTGACTTTTACTTTGATATTAATTATCATATTAATATAATATCAAGGTGGGGGGGTAAGAGTGTGTGTGTGACGTCGCAGGCCGCTCCCTACCCCTGCAACCGCTCGTTGAGGGGACGGGACCCAACAGGTCCCACTTGGTCTAGTGTCCTCTAAAGATGTTGTCTAACCCTCTGAGTTACTCCAGCACTTTGTGCCCTTTTGTGTAAACCAGCGGCTGCAGTTCCTAACGTCTCTAGCTACAATCTATAACACCGGACGATTTTTAACCAGACTTTACTGGACTTTATTTTGCACTAAGCGTTGTTCCCTGTATCCTGCATCTGTAACTGTGGACGGCTCGATTGTAATCATGTATGGTCTTTCTGCTGACTGGATAGCACGCAGCAAAAAAAAGCTTTTTACTGCACTTCCGTACACATGACAATAAACTAAACTAGAATGAGTTCAGGCATTTACAGGGATCCTTCAGAGAGTTTGATGCTCATAAAGGGTTCAGCAAGTAAATCAACATTTATGTGGGCTGGTATATAAAGGTTACTTGCAAATATATCAGCGTTTACATGGAATGTCTGGAATCTGTGAAGTAGGGACTTCTCATCAGTATACACATTATATGGAGCACAGGAACAAGCCATTCGCCCCCACCACTACACGCCAGCACTTATCTTATACTTGAGTTTATTTGTAACTCTAGTACAACCCTTTTTCCTTTTATCTCTCAGACTCTTCCAGCTTTCCTGCAGTCACACCTCTGTTTTTTTCATTTTGTAGCAAGTTTCGGGTCCCCTGTTTGGTTTCCTGGAAAATACATGACATAGACACGCCTCCAGCTTTGCTCTTCCACTGGCAAAGTGGTGCAGCGGTAGAGCCGTTGCCTCACACCGTCAGAGACCCAGGTTCGATCCTGACCCCGGCTCCTGTCTGTGCGGTGTTTGCATGTTATCCCAGGTTCCGTGTTGGTTTTCTCCGACTGCTCCGGTTTTCTCCCACGTCCCAAAGACATGCGGATTTGTGGGTTCATTGGCTTCTGTAAATTGCCCCGTGTGCAAAGGATGCAAAGGTGGGATAAAATAGAAAGTGGGAATACATATCCCACAAGTGGGATAACTTGTTCCCCATAACAAGTGGGATAACACTGATCAGTGTATGGGTGATTGAGGGTCAGCATGGGACTTGGTGGGCTGAAGGGCCTGTTTCCACGCTGTGTCTCTAAATTCAAGAGCCTAAGCTACAGCTGCTTCAGTAATGTAAACTATGTAAATGAGTAACATATTTGCATGAGCTATGTGGAGAGGATGGAATATACAAAATGTGTGTGTTTCAACAAGTTATTCTGGTCTCTCAGTGACTCATTAGATTCCTGATATTAGGTGCAGCTGGAATAAGAACACCCACATCTCTCACAGATATTTTTCTTTATGCACAGGAGACTGCAGGTGGTAGAATATGGAGCAAAAAATTCCTCAGTGGGCCAGGCACGTTTTAGATCTAGTGGAGGGAAATGCAGTCATACAATATAATAAAAGAAACACATAATACTAACATCCACCACTTCTTCACTTCTTGCGTGTGGCGTGTTGTTGGTGCCACAGCACCAAAGTGTAGGACAAACTTGCCGGAACGCCGGAGTGCCGCCACAGCTCTATTTGTTTCTATTATGCCGCTTGTGCCGCCACAGCCTGAGGCCGTCAGCTCCGCCATTAGGCCTGATGGAGACAGGGGACACGACCGAAAAGGTCGTACCGGGTTTTCTTCCCCCCACCCCCCCCCCCACACTTTAACTAAACTAAACTACATAGACATAAGAAAAACAACAACAAAAAGAAAAAACAGACGGACTCGAAAGCCGCAGCTGCCAGGCAGCGCCGCCACTTCCGGTCTGAACGTGAAGGTTGCAATGTTCCACCCCACGATCCAGTTGAAAAGACTTGATCCAAAACATTGACTGTCCATTTCCTTCCACAGATGCTGCCTGACCTGCCGAGATCCTTCCAACAGTATGCTTTTTGCTCAACTTTATAAATCTTTTATGAATGTAATGTAGTTCCACTATACTCTAGACAACACTGCATACAACATGGGTTGCACATGTATTCAGCAATAACATTCCTCCTTCTCAATGTATTCCCTCCAGTAAATGGTTTCACTTTGGTTGTGACCTAGTGTAGCGTATCACTGTTTAGAGATACTGTGCGCAAGCAGGCCCTCCGGCCCACTGACTCTGGCCAGACCAGCGATCCCTGTACACTAGCACTATCCTACACACTGGGAACAATTTACGATCTTTACCGGAGCCAATTAACCTACAAACCTGCATGTCTTTGGAGTGTGGGAAGGAAATCGGAGCACACAGAGAAAACAGACTCAGTCACGGGGAAAAAGTACAAACTCCGCACAGACAGCACCCGTAGTCAGGATGGGATGGGTCTTTGGCGCTGTAAGGCAACAACGCTACACGGTGTCACTGTGCCGCCCATCTGCTTTGAACGATTTTTGTGTTTTTATTCAAGGCTCCTTGGCTCCTCTGTCCCATTTTTAATGTTTTTGTGCATTAACCATGGTTCACTTAAAGTTCTAAATGCATCTGCACATCAATGATTCACACTCCAGACGATAAATAATGAGGTTTTGTTTCTCTCCACAGTCAAACATTCAAATGTGCATCTAGGCTGATGCTCGCAGAGCTGCACTGCCCTTCATCACAGATGTGGACACAGTCTTACCTGGCCTTTCAGGTGAGTGGCCCCTCCAAAATATGGGAAGGGATTCCACGCCAGTGGGCCACATGGGTGGCAAGGGTGGGGGAGACATTTGGGAAATGTATGTAAACAGTATTGAATGTCTGTATAGCCTCCGAAAATGTCGGATGAATTTTTTTCACGGTTCATGTATTGTATATGTTTATTATTTAGTAATTTAAAAGAAAAAAGGAAATCAAAACACAGGGACATTTCGCAGAATAGATCAGGTAGATGCACAGAGTTTCTTGCCAAGAGTGGGTAAATTAAAGACCAGAGGACATAGTTTTAAGGTGAAGGGGAAAAGATTTAATAGGAATCGGAGGGGCAACTTTTTCACACAAATGGTGGTAGGTGTATGGAACAAGCTGCCAGACGAGGTAGTTGAGGCAGGGACTATCCCTAAGTTTAAGAAACAGTTGGACAGGTACATGGATAGGACAGATTTGGGGGGATATGGACCAAACGCAGGCAGGTGGGACATGTTGGCCGGTGTGGGCAAATTGGGCCGAAGGGCCGAAGGGCCTGTTTCCACACTGTATCACTCTATGACTTTATGACTCTATGACTCTAAGAACAAGAGACTGTTTCACTTGTGTCTGATACAATTTTCACCCCTCTGTTAGAAAACTTCAACAGGTTATCTGCTCATTGTGAAATTACAGCTCATGGACCTCCTGGTCTTATTTAGTTTAGAGGTAGAGCGCTGAAACAGGCCCTTTGGCCCATTGAGTGCATGCCGACCAATGATCACCTGTGCACAGGTTCTAACCTACACTCGAGAGAGACAACTTATCAAAGTCAATCAACCTACAAACCTGAATGTCTTTGGAATGTGGGATTGAAACTGAAGCACCGGGAGAAAACCAACAGGGTCACAGGGAGAACGTATGAACTCCGTACAGACAGCACCTGAAGTCAGGATCGAGCCCAGGCCTGCGGCGCTGCAAGGCAGCCACTCTACTGCTGGTGCCCATGTTAGTTGCTGCCGTTTCCATGTTACAAGTGACTGCACTTCGTTGGCTGTAATACTGGGTTGGAATGAAAATTGAAACTGTGATGAAAACCTTTGGGAATATTTCCAAGCAGATCTGGCGAGACCCAACTTGTGAAACAATGAATTTCACGTTGTGAATGCTTCTTCTAATTTTTGTTTTGTTTACACAGTTCATCCGAACTTGCTTGGCCGGTATGTTGTGCATTAGTTGCGGGTGTTTGTACTCCCTTCAACTCCCTCTAACTTTTGGTGTTCTTCACTGTAATTTCACCCGTGCCCACATGAATCTTTATTTTTCTCATTCCCTTTAGGTGACCTGATACCTAATTGTGTTAATATGCAGGCAATGCCGTCATTACACTCAATGCTTGCTCTCATTCACTTTGTAGCCCAGAATAGAGAGTGAATGAGAGCAGAACTGTGG
This sequence comes from Okamejei kenojei, assembly GCA_035221665.1. Taxonomy (NCBI): domain Eukaryota; kingdom Metazoa; phylum Chordata; class Chondrichthyes; order Rajiformes; family Rajidae; genus Okamejei; species Okamejei kenojei. Next base: position 10,326,425 of record CM069157.1, read on the forward strand.
AACAGCTGGTAGAGCTGCTGCCTCACCAGAGGCCCAGGTTCGATCCTGACCTCTGGTATTGTCTGTGTGGAGTTTGCATGCTCTCCCAGTGACTGCGTGGGTTTTTCCGGGTGCTCCTGTTTACTTCCCACACTCCAAACATGTACAGCTGTGATTTGTAAATTGTCCCTAGTGTGTAGGATAGTGCTAGTGTACGGGGTGATCGATGGTCGATGCGGATGACAGAATCCCGCATAGCATCTTTATGCCTTCTCAGTTCCAATGAGAAACTTTTTCCCAGAGTTTTATCACTCCAATAAGTTTGGTCGCTGTCTTCAGCAACCTTTCAGTTAGAGCCATGTCCTTGCCATTTCAGTGCTGGCGAAGATGACTACTGTATGGTACCCCTTTCTTTCCCATTCCACGCAAGGCAAGGAACAAACTGCCTACATCTAACATCCCTTCAAGCAACTTGTCCATTCATGCGGGTCCATTTTTTAACCATCGCCACTAATTTTATTTAAAAAACTAGAAATTAAGTTGGCTGCTTAAAATAACCAAACTCCACATGCAGTATTAAAAAGAATTCCACACTGGAAGATAGAATTGTTGAAAATTAATTCATACGATGAGCAAGACTTCCTTTTATTTCCCAACCCCCTGGCTGGGGTACACAAAAAGCTGGAGAAAACTCAGCGGGTGCAGCAGCATCTAAGGAGCGAAGGAGACAGGCGACGTTTGGGTCGAGACCCATCTTCTTGAAGTGACTGGCTTGTTAGTCAATTTAAGTCAAGTACTTATCTACTGGCCTGGAGTCACATGAAGGCAAGACTGGAAAACAAAAGCAGGATTCCTTCAGGACATTAGTGAAGCAGATGCATTTTTTACAACAGCGCTATAGTGGTCACTTGCTTTTTTCATCCAGATTAACTTGATTAATTAGTTGAATTTGAATTCCCAGCTGCCATAGTGGGATCTGAATTCTGATTCCAAATCTTTAGTCCAGTCATCTGGCTTGTTGGTTCAGTAACACAAACACTAAATGCTAATTTCTATTAAGGAGAAAAGCTTTTTCAAAACTTTAGTTTTTAGTTTCAAGATACAGAGCGGAAACAGGCCCTTCTTCCCACCGAGTCCATGCCGACCAGCGATCCCCGTACACTAATACTATCCGACACACTAGAGATAATTTACAATTTTTGCCGAAGCCAATTAACCTACAAACCCGTACGTTGTTGGAGTGTGGGAGGAAACCAGAGCCACACAGTCACAGGGAGAACGTATGAACTCTGTACAGACAGCACCCATAGTCAGGATCAAACCTGAGTCCCTGGTGCTGTAAGGGATCAACTCTACCATTGCACCACCAAGCAGCTTCCAAACGATAGTAACTTTCTAAAAACCACCTTCACCTGAACACTTTTTAAGCTAAAACCCCTCTGCCTCATCACTAATCCGTGCTCCTTGGAAAACTTTAGTTCTTTCTCTTCAAGAATGACGAAGGGTCCCGACCTGAAACATCACCTATCCTTTTTCTTCAAAGATGCTGCCTAACCTGCTGAGTTATTTCAGCATTTTGTGTCTATTTTCAAGAATGATCTTGGCCATCTCTATAAAAGCCAGATGTGTATTCTAATGTGTTTTCACAAACACTTTAAGCCTAGATTAAATTACAAGTCAAGAGACGAGAGGGAGGGTGAGGAATGTTTAATTGTCATATGTACCACTCATAGTAGTGGGCATAGCTTCATGGTGAGAGGGGAAAGCTTAAACGAGATGTGTGCAGAGGGTGGTTGGTGCCTGGAACGCAATGCCAGGGGCAGTGGTGAAGGCAGATGCGTTAGTGGCATACGAAGGGCCTGTCTCACTTGGGTGCCTACGTCACCACGTACCATGCGCGCGTCATGCGTCGTGACGCGTAAATGATGTCACGTAAATTACGCGCAAATGACACCCAAGTGGGACAGGCTCTTGAAGCTTTTGGATAAACAGAATGGATATTTTTGCTGCTCAACATCATGCCCAGCGGTGTGAGGTGAAAGAAGGCACTGGCTGGGATATGGAGCATCGCAGTAGCAGAGATGACTGCTGATTAATGTGACACGTTACCTGCCTTGGATCCTTCAAGGGAATTTTAATTATGTGCACGTCATCCTCTTTACTAATGTGGTGCCTTGAGATTGATGCTAAAAATATGTGCGCACACGATCTATCTACCAAAAAAACCCCATCTTCTAACCAGCCCACTTTGCCCAACTCCTGGAAAGGAGATAAGAACTTTGAGGGAGGAGGCTGTAGTACGTGGAGATGGTTGGGGGAGGGAGGAGTTGGTAGTACGTGTTTTATGGGACATTAAAAAAAAAGTTCATATCTGTTGGAATCTGATATCTATTTATCTGCTATAAAAATACCTCAAAAGAATTTGGTTACCAAATTTGGAAAGCACAGAAAGTGTAAACGAGAAAGTTAAATGCTCGGAACTAAGCGTTTGAAAATCATCATCAAAGCTGCTCATGACATCTGGTACAGAGAGGCAGGGCAGCTCTCGTACATACTAATGCTGTCTGCCCAAGAGCAGATGGTGTACGATTCTGCACTAGGCTTGGGCCAGCATCTGTAACTTGCCCTTGGTGCAATTCCCAAATTTTGTTCCTGGAAAATAACTTAGGCTACATTCTAAGTCAGATGCAGATCTTAAACCACTTTGGTGAAAGTAAAAGAAGCAGACAGCTAGTGGGGATTGAACAGCAAGGTATGAATGCAAACAATGTTTTTTTTTCAGAGGATAACGTGCTTACTTAATAGTCCCTTAATGGATGCAAAGCAGGTCAAGTGTGATGTGTAGGAAGGAACTGCAGATGCTGCTTTACACCGAAGATAGACACAAAAAGCTGGAGTAACTCAGAGGGTCAGGCAGCATCTCGGGAGAAAAAGAATAGGTGATGTCTTGAGTCTCTGAAGAAGGATCTTGACCCAAAACGTCACTATTCCTTTTCTCCAGAGATGCTGCCTGACTCGCTAGGTAAAGTGTGATGTTCATCAAAAGTCATCTCTGCCATTGTGACGCCCTACATCCCAGCCAATGTCTTCTTTTAAACTTGTGAGGCATAACTGGGCATAATTTTGAGCTGCAAGATTGATCACCATGGAAACACCTCGACCACTCAACCATCTGATCACCCCCAGGCTCAAAAATATTCAACAGCACCATCACTGAAATGCCCTTGGAAGTGGAGATTATTGTTTCTGATGGCACCATGTTCATCTCTCCTCAAGTTTCCTCATGTGATAAAGCAGTCTTTGCCTATCTAGTACTAATGCTCCTACAAAGGTTGATAAGTGGTTGCACGTTCTAAGCAGGTACTTTCCAACATGAAAGTGGGAGGGATAGAGAAAGGACAGGATTCGGGATTAGTGACACTAGGTGTAAGTTGTTGGGTACAGAGAGGGCATTCTGAGTCACACATGCATTTATGTTCTTAAGTTATAGGAGCAGAATTAGGCCATTCGGTCCTTCAAGTTTCTATGGGTTATTGAATGTTTCTATGGGTTATTGATTGGGGACGATCAGCCATGATCACAATGGCCCGAAGGGCTGAATGGCCTCCTCCTGCACCTATTTTCTATGTTTCCAAGTCTACTCTTCCATTCAATCATAGCTGATCAATCTTTCCCTCTCAACCACATTCTTCTGCCTTCTCCCCTTAACCCCTGACACCCTTACTAATCAAATCAAATGATTAGCTCTTTAGGGTCTAGTGAAGATAGTATAATCAAACAACAGACGGTTTTACATGGATAAGACACGTTTGAAGGGATATGGGCCAAATGTGGGCAGGTGGGACTAATGTAGCTGGGACATGTTGGCCGGTGTGGGCAGGTTGGGTCAAAGGGCCTATTTCCACGATGTATAATTCTATGACTCCATGCCTCTATAACAGACAGATATTGTCCAAATGGGACAATGAGCTTGTTGCTTAATAACACAGTAGCATGGCCCTGAGTTCAACAGCTCGGCCCGACTGAATGAGTCAGGTGAAGCTTCAACTCGCTATGATATCCTAGCGTTCAAGGAGGAGAAAATTAGTCAGTTCTCCATCTCCTAATCAGCCACCACTTGTGCAGGAATTAAAATCAGGGGACATAAGCATTAAATAATCCTGACTAGAGAAGTGGGTCTGAAGGAGGGTCCCGGCCATCCATGTTATCCAGAGGTGTTGCTAGCCCCGACAAGTTACTCCAGAGCTTTGTGTTTTGTTTTTTTGTAAACCAGCAGCTGCAGTTTCTTGTGTCTCAAGAGTTGTCTCAACTCTGTGTGTTTTACTCAAGATATCAGCATTTGCAGTTCCTTGTGTCCGCTCTTTGAGTTATGGGGCGAAGGCAGGAGAATGGGGTTGAGACGGAAAGATAGATCAGCCATGATTGAATGGCGGAGTAGACTTGATGGGCCGAATGGCCTACTTCTGCTCCTAGACTTTATGAACTATTTATTCGGGAATGCAAGAGGGATTTTCTTTTAACCAAGAATGGTAAGAATAAGGAACTTGCTACCACAGTGACACAAATTACACAGAAAGGGGTGAAATAAATAGATTGATAAGATGGTGGAAGGGATAGGGAGGAGGTTTGTAAAGATCATGACCTCCAGCTTAGACGACTTGGGCCTGACAACCTGTGTCTGTGCTTTACATTGTGCATACATTATGTGCTCAGTGCCTCCTGTCTACAGAGGACAGAAGGTGTGTGGCCATAAACTGAATGAAGAATGATTTCTCTAACTTCAAGCAGCCCTTGCCTTCCCTCTCTCTCCATCCCTCCCCCACCCTAGTACTCCGACTAATTTCACTGACCTCCTGTTTACATGCTACTGACTGTATGCCTCGTGTCACATTCCCCTCAGCTAACAATGAGCCATTCTACATTTTCCTTGATCAACGTCCCCTTTGATCTGTGTTTTCACACCTTTACCCTTCCATATCTCTAGATTCCCTCTCATGAGGTTATCAGGAATAGGAGTAGAATTAGGGCATTCGGCCCATCGAGACTACTCTGCCATTCAATCATGGCTGATCGATCTCTCCTGCCTAACCCCATTCTCCTGTCTTCTCCCCAAAACTCCTGACACACGTACTAATCAACAATCTATCTATGTCCGCCTTCAAAAATATCCACTGACATCCTCCACAGCCTTCTGTGGCAAAGAATTCCACAGATTCACCACCCTCTGACTCTCTCTCCCCTGACAGTCTATAGAAGGCTCTCGACCTGAACCGTCACCCGTTCCTTCTCTCCAGGAAAGGAACTCTGCCTGTCCTGCTGAGTTACTCCAGCATTGTGTGTCTATCACTGGCATTAGAAAGGTGATTAAGAACAACAGGAAGCGCTGTGTTTTATTAGATGGAGTGTGTTTTTGGGTGCGACAGCTGCAGGGAGGAGAATATCTGATTTCTGCGGCATCCTGCAGCCCGTTGCTCGCCGCCCACTCACCTGCCGCTGGACCCAGCCTCAGTCCCCACCTATGCACAGCTGCGATGCTTATCGGCAAAACCACGCTTGACGTGTTCTTCCAGCTGTTGAGTCTCTTGCACCAACTTAACGCAGCAAGCTCAGCTCACCTTACACCCACCAGCTTCCTGCCAGCCTGCCTGAGGCAGGGCTTAGAGCCGACCATCTCTCCACCGTGCCTCTGTGCTTCCCACATCCTAGAGGCGTACCTGGGCTCCGCTTGCCTGACACAGATTGATGTATAAGCTCATGTCATTTGCTCCTGTCATCCACGCTGTGTTTTGTTTCAAAAGCCTCAGTGTCATTTACGTTCTATTATCTTGAAGCCTTTTTATTTGTATTTATAAAGTTTGCAGTCCAGATCTTTGAATATCCCTCGAGGTTTTGTGAGGTTGTATCAGGTCGAATAACCTGCTAAAGGTAGACACAAAGTGCTGGAGGAACTCAGCGGGTCGGGCGACGTTTTGGGTTGGGACCCTTCTTCAGAGTAGATAATGGCTGATTCCATCTGACTATGGATGGGAGACTTCCTCTCCTGAAGGATAATTTCGTTCCTGGTCTGTAGAAGGGTCCTGACCCGAAACATCACCCATCCTTTTCCTCTGGAGATGCTGCCTGACCCGGTGATTTACTCCAGCGCTTTGTGTCTATATTTGGGATAAACCAGCATCTGCAGTTCTGTGATTCTACAAATAACTCGCTGCTGTTCTCAAAGGTATTACAGGAACATGAGTTAAAAAAAAAAGGCTGAACGCAAAACATTTGTGGTTTATTAAAGAAAAAGCCCTGGGAACAAATCTTCTGCCATCACTAATTTGGCTACACAAACCTAACAAATGGCAAACATCCCTGATATGCCTTAGATCACACTTAATTTTGTTTAGCTTAGAGATGCACCATGGAAACAGGCACTTCAGCTCATCAAGTCCGCGCTGACCAATAATCACCTATATCGTAGGTCTATCCTACACAATAGGGACAAATTGCAGCAGCCAATTAACCTGCAAACCTCTTCGGAAGGAACTGCAGATGCTGGCTTAAACCGAAACAAGACACAAAATGCCGGAGCAACTGAGCAGGACAGACAGCATCTCTGGAGTGAAGGAATGGGTGACATTTTGGATCGAGACCCTTCTTCAGACTAGTCGAAACAGACTGATCTATTCTACATTTTCCTTGATCGTCATCCCCCCTGTCCTGTTTTCACACCTTACACTTCCTTCTCTATGTATCTCCCTCTTCCCTGACATCGGTCTGAAGAAGGGTTTCGACCCGAAACGTCACCCATTCCTTCTCTCCAGAGATGCTGCCTGTCCTGCTGGGTTACTCCAGTATTTTGTGTCTATCTAGTCAAAACAGACTAGTCTGAAGAAGGGTCTCGACCCGAAACATCGCCCATTCCTTCTCTCAGAGATGCTTCTGTCCCGCACAGTTACTCCAACATTTCATGTCTATCTTGAGTTATGTAACAGAAGAAGCCAGCTAAAGTTCCTTGAAGCTGATTGTTATTAGCTGACTCTTTCTCTCACACTCCTACCTTGAATGGATACCTATGGCTATATTTTCATGGCTTAGAGTAAGAATAACTGCTGTATTCAAGGAGAAGCTATTTAACCAAAAAGGAGAAAGGACCAGAAAGAGATACGGATAGAATTGGGAAAAAGAGTAGGTGGATGCAGGGGGAGAATAGATGGCCTGTTCTCATAGATTCAATATCAACATATGTTTCTGTCTTGTAAATGTTATGTAGCACCTCTGGAACTTTTTCACTTTCTAACGATAAAAAGGAAAGAAAATATACAATGCACAACTTTGAAGTATCTGTGGTCAGAGTTTCTGTATGAAAAACAGTTCTTGTTATGCAGATTATTATGATGTTAAATTGTAAACAGCAATCGGCTGAGCAAGCAAGGCATCAAATGTTTGCATCAGCGATAAAGGACTAGAGAAATGATGTGGGTGGTGTGAGGATATCCTTGGTGCCTGGTGAAATGGGCACACAATTGCAATGCTCACTTAAAGATCTGTATTATTTTGCTGTACATTCAATAATCAACAGGTGATAGCTAAGGCCTACAAGAAGAACCCATGGAATGTGTCTACAATGTGTACGTTAACCTATGATTAGCATTTGCCGGCACTGGGTCTGTACTCGCTGGAGTTTAGTACAATGAGGGATGACCTCATAGAAATTACAGAATAGTGAAAGGGTACACAAAAAAGCTGGAGAAACTCAGCGGGTGCAGCTGCATCTAAGGAGCGAAGGAGATAGGCGACGTTTCGGGTCGAGACCCTTCTTCAGACTGGTCAGGGATCAGGGAAACGAGAGATATAGACGGTGATGTGGAGAGATAAGGAACAATGAGTGAAAGATATGCAAAAAAGTATCGGTGATTAAAGGGAAAACAAGCCATTGTAAGCTGTTTGTGGTGTGAAAATGAGAAGCTGGTGCGACTTGGGTGGGGGAGGGAGATAGAGTAGAGGGAATGCCAGGGCCCGAGGGCTGAGGGAGAGGTGGGAGGGGAGGAGACAGCAAGGTTAACAGAATGAGAAAATTCATATCAAGCCCAAAGGATGCAGACTCCCAAGGAATTGAGGTGCTGTTCCTCCAGCTTGCGGTGTTGCTCACTCTGGCCGTGGAGGAGGCCCAGGACCGAGAGGACGGATGTGGAATGGGAGGGGGAGTTGAAGTGCTGAGCAACGGGAGGTCGGGTTGGTTATGCGGGACCGAGCGGAGGTGTTCGGCGAAGCGATCGCCAAGCCTCCGCTTGGTCTCACCGATATAAGATCATCGGGCATTGGAGCAACGGATGCAGTAGATGAGGTTGGAGGAGGTGCAGGTGAACTCTGTCGGACCTGGAAGGACTGCTTGGGTCCCTGAAAGGAGTGGAGGGGGGAGGTGAAGGGACAAGTGTTGCATTTCTTGCGGTTGCAAGGGAAAGTGCCCGGGGAAGGGGTAGAGTGGGAGGGGAGGGAAGAATTGACAAGGGAGTTGCGGAGGGAGCGGTCTTTGCGGAAGGCAGACAGGGGGGAGATGGGAAGATGTGGCGGGTGGAGGGTCACGTTGGAGGTGGCGACTGGCGGGAGGACTATATGTTGTATTTGCCGGCTGGTGGGGTTGAAAGGTGAGGACAAGGGGGACTCTGCCCTGTTTGCATGGGGAATGAGGAGCGAGGGCAGTGTTTGCGGGGTATGGAAGGGGGAGACCCCGGGGTATGGTTGCGAGCCTCATCAATAGTGGGGGAGGGGAATTCCCCGTTCTCTGAAGAATGAGGCCATTTGTGATGACCTGGTGTGGAACTCCTCATCCTGGGAGCAGATGCGGCGTAGACGGAGGAATTGGGAATAGGGGATGGAGTCCTTACAGGAAGCAGGGTGGGAGGAGGAGTAGTCCAGGTAGCTGTGGGGAGTCAGTAGGTTTGTAGTGGATGTCGGTCAGAATAGTGAAAGGCTTGGATGGGGCGAATGTGGAGGGGATGGTTCCACCAGTGGGAGAGTCTCGGACTAGAGATCATAGCCTCAAGAATTAAAGGACGTTCTCTTAGGAAGGAGATGAGGAGACATTTCTTTAGTCAGAATCTGTGGAATTCTTTGCCACAGAATGCGGTGGAGGCCAAATCAGTGTATATATTTTAAGGCAGAGATAGAGTGAGGCTTGATTAGTACAGGTGTCAGAGGTTATTGGGAGAAGGCAGGAGAATGGGGTTAGGAGGGAGAGATAGATCAGCCATGATTGAATGGCAGAGTAGACATGTTGGGCCAAACGGCCTAATTCTACTCCTATTCCTTATCACCTTATGACTGAGCACACTGGCCAAAGAAAGGAAAACAAATTGTATCTCCATCATGTGCAACAGGTACATGGATAGAAAAGGTTTAGAAGGATACGGGCCAAATGCAGGCAAATTAGATTAGATGGGGTATCCTGGGCAGCATGGACAGGTTGGGCCAAAGAGCTTGTTTCCGTGCTGAATGACTCTTTGACTCGATGACTAAAGGGCCTGTCCCATTTACGTGTCCTTGGCACACAAATTACACGACCTCGTGGCCGCGTGGAGGCGCACAAGCATCGCATGGCCGCGCGGGGCCGGTCCCACTGAGAAGCGCGGAGGGGTATGGAGTTGTGCGCGACATCGCGTGGGGATCCGAAATATTTGTAGCAAACAAAATCTTTGTGCGCCAACGGCCTGTCGTGTAACTGACAGCCAAAGTGGGACAGGCCCAAGACCCTGGCACGATGCAACGTCTCACCTCCAACGGCAGCAGATGCAGGCAAAAGGGCGCCGAACTCGGCCTGGGGCTCACGGCCATTGCGGTCTGGATCCGCCCCCACTTCTACTCCCAGAGTGGGGCCAAGAAATTGAAGATGGACACAAAATGCAGGAGTAACTCAGTGGGACCGGCAGCATCTCTGGAGAGAAGCAATGGGTGGCGTTTCGGGTCAAGACCCTTCTTTGCAGACTGGGGAAGAGTCTTGACACGAAACGTCACCCATTGCTTCTCTCAAGAGATGCTGCCGGTCCCGCAGAGTTACTCCAGCTTTGTGTCCATCCTCAAATGACGTCACGCGCCCCAGACGGCTGTGTGTACACATGAAATCGCACACGACCTTCGCGGGACCGTCGCGGCTCAACACGAGGTCGCATAATTTGCGTGCCAAGGTCACGCAAGTGGGACAGGCCCTTAAGGCGCACTGGAGTTTGGGGCCATGTTTTCCATTAAACAGTTGATGCTGAGCTTAAAGTTGAAAATAAAACAATGTACCAAACTGCAAGGAGAAAGTGCCTGCCGGAACAAGGAACTGCGAATCCTGGTTGACCAAGGAAAGAGAAAAAAATGCTGGAGTAGCTCAGCAAGTCAGGCAGCATTCCGACCCGAAATGCCACCTATGTATGTTCTCCGGGGATGCTGTCTGACCAGCTGAGTTACTCCAGGGTTTCATGTCCTCCTTTGTGGATTGAGCCTGTCCATTCTCTCTACAGATGCCACCTGACCTGTTGTGTTCTTCCAGCATTTTGGGATTTTTTTTTTTTTTGCAAACTTTCCTATCCATGAAACCTGTCAAAATAACATGGGGGAGGTGTTAGCTTCAATAATATAGGGTGACCTTTACTGGACAACAGTCTCCACGTGTGTATGATGGATCGAATCCTAACTCCATGTGTTTTATGTTCCATGTAAAACTTTATTTTCAGCGACGGAGAAAATGCAGATTAAAAAAAGAGTTCAGGGGCCACAACATTGTAAGTTGGGAGTGCAGGAATTAAACCGTAGGGTCACCCAACAGGGAAACAGGCCCTTCGGCCCAACTCACCCATGTCGACCAAGATGCCTTATCTACCCTAGCCCCACCTACCCACGTTTGGTCCATAATCCCTCTAACCCTTTCCTACCTGTGTATCTGCCCAAATGTTGTTACACTACCTGCCTCAACTACCTTCTCTGGCTGCTTGGTCCATATACCCACCACCTTCTGTGTGAAAAATCTTTCCCGTCTTTAGTTGAGTTTAGTTTGCTATTGTCATGTGTACTGTGGTACAGTGAAAACTTATCCAGTCCTCACATCTTAATTCTATGTCTTTTGGTTCTTAATTCCCCATCTCTGGGTAAAAGACACTGCGCTTCTCCCCTATCTATTCCCCTCGTGATGTTATACACCGCTATAAGATCACCCCTCAGCTTCCTGCACTTCAAGGAATAAAGTTCTAGCCTGCCCAATCTCTCCCTATAGCTCGGGCCCTCAAGCACTAACAACATCCTCGTAAAGGGTCTTAGGAAGACTCCTAACCCTAAACTGTAATCAGTCCATTCCCTCCACTCACTGATTTCCTCTATCACTTTGTGTTTTGCGCTAGGTTCCAGCATTTATAGTTTCTTGTGTCTCCAACCTTACATTGACATCACTCTACCAATTTAAAACATGGCCTTGAATGTATTTATCCCTTTTAACATCCTCAGGTTGCCTCCAAGGCACTTCATAACCAGTGGTATCCCTCTTTGAAGAATAATCAACGTTCCAATGTCTGAAACATGGCAGTCAATTTGTGCCCACCAAGCTCACACAAATAGGAATGACCGTTCAAACACTTACAGTGACGTTTGCTGATGAATAAGTATCGACCAAGACACTTGGTCCCCCGTGGTTTTTGGTGAAACAATACACTGGGATCTCCATTCCTCCTCTCCAGAGATGCTGCCTGTCCTGCTGAGTTACTCCAGCTTTTTGTGTCTATTGTCAGTTTAATCCAGCATCAGCAGTCCTTCCTAAACACTGGGATCTCTTATGGACTCCAACAAGGAAAGAGAGGAGAAAAACAGGCAAAGTTCTGGAGTAATTCAGCGGGTCAGGTAGCAATCTTAGGAGAACATGAATACGTGACGTTTCGGGTCTGGACTGATCAGACAGAGCATTGAATGACAGGGGATTGACTAATTCCTGGACTTGTTCTGTGGACATGTGTAGCAGAAAGGAACCTGCCAGATTATTGCTTTTAGTGCATACAAAAATAGTAATGTGTTATCAGAACAGATGGACACTCTTTCACCTGAGATCAGAGAGCATAGCATGTGGCAGTGTGATACGGGCGGCAGTAATTAAAGCAGGGCAAAATCAATGACGGTCTCCTTCAGCGCTGCTTCTGTGATCTAATGGAACACCTACAAAACTGCTGAGGCATAAGGATGGGGACAGTTGAAAGTCAAGCAGTATAACATATGGTAGGAATCAGCCTGTGTTGCATCTGCTGGGGGTGAGTACACTGTCAAAGGCAGTCAAACTATTCAGCATTAGAAGATAGACACAAAGTGCTGGAGTAATTCGGCGAGTCAATTATTGGGTCTTTTCAAGTATTAATTGCTTTCATGTATTGTCCATATTGTATTGTATGTATTTTTTGAGTGCTTTCATTCTGAATGTGTGGGTTTGTTGGATGTTGGCTTCTGCACATCTGAATTTCCCCGAGGGGATCAATAAAATATTTATTATTATTATTATTATTATTATTATTATTATTATTATTATTATTATTATTATTATTATTATTATTATTATTATTATTATTATTGGGCAACGTCACTGGAGAAAAAAGAGGGGTGACCTTTCTTCAGACTTTGGTATTCAGTGTTAGGTCCCATTGCAAATATTCATGGGGCTAGATTGGTAGATATGACTAGAACCTCTAAGCTACAGAAACGTGCATTGAAGTTAGAAAAGATTCAGCCGGGCGGGCAGCATCAGTGGGAAGAGAATCATTCATCGTTTGGTGTTTTCAGCAACTTGCATTGTCTGCATCCTTTTTATAAATAAGGATGAATAAAACAAATGGAGGAAATGTTTACTTTACAGCTTCGCTCCTCTTGCCCCCCCCCGGGATGATTGTTGCCTCGATTTCAGAGCGCTGCGTCTTTTGATGCCCAAGGTTTGCTGCATAAACCACAGGTATTTGGATCACTTCAGTCCATATCACTGCATTGGCCAAGTGACCATTCAATGCAGCTGTCAAATCTCTTCATCTCAGCATGGTGAATTAGCGAGCAGAGCAGCCCACAATAAGACGATGTGTGGATGAAACAAGTCACACCATCCATGCTTTATCCATCATATCTCTTATGCTGATAGAGGCATTTCAGTAGCAGCAGTCAACAACAAACATTGACTGCTTTAATTGTAATTAATTGAGCAAATGTTTACGCAAAGGTGGTAGGAGGTAACAATTTTAATTAAATTTGCCAAACTGTATTATTGAGCATCCAAGCAAAAATATTTGTAGTTACATGGTGAGGTGTAAACGTTCGCTTTCAGTTTGCTGAAAGGACTTAGTTGGATTCTGAGCACTGACGGTCTTTTTATCCGATTAAATGTCTCCACTGCCTCCAACTGCACTGTAACATTATCAACATCTCTTCTCTTTTAGATAGACACAAAATGCTGGAGTAACTCAGCGGGCCAGGCAGCATCGCTGGAGAGGAATGGGTGGTGTTTCGGATCTAGACACTTCTTCAGACCCAAAACGCCACTCATTCCCTTTCTCCAGTGATGTTGCCTGTCCTGCCGAGTTAAGGGCCTGTCCCACCTGGGCGTCATTTGCGCGTCACGCAGATGGCGCGCAACGATTTTGTACGTCCCAAAATCCTGGGACGTAGCGCTGCGACCGTGTGTCACTTGCCTACGTCACCACGCACCATGCGCGCATCAAGTGTGCGGTACGACGCGCGTGTCGTGCGTCGTGACGCGTAAATTATGTCATGTAAATTACGCGCAAATGACGCCCATGTGGGACAGGTCCTTTACTCCAGCATTTTGTGTCTATCTTCAGTGTGAACCAGCATCTGCAGTTCCTTCCTACACATCTCCTCTCTTTTAGATTAGAGATACGGCATGAAAAACGAACCCTTTGGTTCACCAAGCCCACACTGATCGTTCACACTAGGTCTATGTTATCCTACTTTTTTCTTCCCTGATCAAGGTTTAATTGGCACCACAGTCTCTGCAACAAGATTTATTTCTTAAAGACACAAAGTGCTGGAGGAACTCAATGGGCCGAGCAGCATCTGTGGAGGGATTGGACAGGTGACATTTTGGATCAGGCCCCTTCTTCAGACTCATGTCCATTCCCTCCACGAATGCTGCCTGACCCGTTGAGCTCCTCCAGCACTTTGCGTTTTGCTTAAAGGGCCTGTCCCACTTGGCCGTAATTTGCACCTCATTTGTGCGTCATATGTAAAATTGGTCGACGCGTCGTTACGCGCAAATATAACCATATAACCATATAACAATTACAGCACGGAAACAGGCCCTCTCGGCCCTTCCAGTCCGTGCCGACCATTTGTTTTCCCCAATCCCATCTACCTGCTCCATTCCCTCCATACCCCTCCATTCCCTTCACGTCCATATACCTATCCACTTTACTTTACGCCATATACCTATCCACACATGACGCCATTAGAATACCCTGCGGGCGCGCGACGCCACATGGTTACACACGGTGACGTAACCATGCCTCACCACGCGATACAAGTAAGACGTCGGGACGCCGGCGTGCGACGCCAATGCATCAACGTGCTTACCTATTGTGTCAGCGTGTGTACGCGATACGTCACGCAGGTGGCGCGCGAGGATTTCATGCAGCACGAAATCCTGCAGCGCCGCGCGATACCGTGCGCAACTCCACACTCCTCCACGCCTCTCGATGCGCCCGTCCAGCGCTACCCACACGCTACCCGTGCGTCACAACGCGACAACCACATTTTTGGAGGTCGCATAAATGGCGCGCAAATGACGGCCAAGTGGGACTGGCCCTTAAGATTCCAGCATCTGCAGTTCCTTGAGTCTTAAGATTTTTTTTGGGTCCTTAATCATCCTCACTTTTCTTTTGACTCTTCTTTTATAGTTACTCTGTTCATAGAACTTACCATGTGATCATTTTGCCTATCTGTTATAATTTGCATTTAAAATATCCTTTTCTCTCATATTCTTTTTCAGATGTATATTAATATGAAGGTTATATAATTTGTATGAAAGATGGGAAGATTCAAGTATTTTCTAAAAAGTGAAGAGCTGAGAAGAGCAGAGGTTTCAAGATATATTCAGGTCCATGATCATGGATCACTACAGTGTTGTCAGGCACAAAAATAATCAGAATAGTCACGGGAATATTTACTTTTATAGTTGAAGATCTTAAATGTAAAGAGGAAGACATTTTGCAACAGCAATAGAAGATTCTGAGCTTTTATTTTTCAAAATGGCGCCAGAGAGAGGATGTGTAGGAAGGAACTGCAGACACTGGTTTATACCGAAGATACACACAAAATGCTGGAGTAACTCAGCGGGTCAGGCAGCATCTCTGGCGTAAAAGACCTATTCTTTTTCTCCAGAGATGCTGCCTGACCCGTTGAGTTACTCCAGCATTTTGTGTCTATCTCTGGAGAGAGGATGGTTTGTTCCTGGCCCAGCACAAAGATGAAGAAGGCACACCTGTTCAACGAAATTTGACATATTACCGAATATGCTAACAACCTTTGACAGATGCACAGTAGAATGGATTCGAACTTGTTGTACGTATCATGGCCTGGTATGGCAATTCCAACAAACAGGAATGTAAGAGAATGCACTGAGTCGTAGACTCAGCCTCGTATAGCTCAGGAAGCTGCATCTACCATCAAGGTTCCCCACCATCTGGACCTTCTCACTGTGACCATCAGGCAGGAGGAACAGACGCCTGAGGTTCCACACCACCAAGTTCAGGAGCAGCTAATCTCCCACAACCATCCAGGTTTTGAATTGACCTGATTGACCCTAATCCTACCTCTGCAACAGAACACTATGGACCACCTCTTGCATTATCAGGGACATGTTTTTCATATTGTGTTTGGCACTAATGTCTTATGTTTTGCAACCTTTTTCTTCTTGCATATTTTGTGTTTAATTTATGCCTGTCCACATGCCTCTGATGCTGCTGCAAACACCATTTTCATTTTATGCGTACCTCACTGTACTTGCGCATATGTCAATAAACCTTACAGTATGGGGAGTACTGTGCAAACTACTGAGGACTTCATCTCATGAATGGTCTCTTAATTTCGGAAGGAGCTCAGTCTCAAATGTCTCAAACTAGACTCAATACTCCAGGAATGAGTAGGTTAACCTATGATGAGCATTTGTCGGCACTGGGCTTGTACTCGCTGGAGTTTAGAAGAATGAGGGGGAAACATTGAGAATAGTTTCCATTAGTGGAAGAGTCTAGGACTAGAGGCCATAGCCTCAGAATTAAAGGGTTTAGGAAGGAGATGAGCAGAAATTTATTTAGTCAGTGGGTGGTGAATCTGTGGTATTCTTTGCCACAGAAGGCAATGGAGGCCAAGTCAGTGGATATTTTAAAGGCAGAGATAAATAGATTCTTGATTAGTGCAGGTGTCAGAAGTTATGGGGAGAAGGCAGGAAAATGGGGTTAGGAGGGAGAGATAGATCAGCCATGATTGAATAGCAGAGTAGACTTGATGGGCCGAATGGCCTAATTCTACTCCTATCTCTTATGACCTTGACATGACCTTAAACCAGGCCATCTAAGTTTAAACCATGAAGGATGTTTATGTAATCCAGAGAAGAAGGAGGGGTATGAACATTTTGGGATTCTGAAAAAAATTGATGGGGTTGGGAGAAATACACTGGTTTCATACGAGGACAGCCTTAGAACAAGTGGACCAAACCATAAAATGGAAAAGTTCAGAGGCACCACGTAAATAACAGTAAAAATATGGAACCCTCACACAGAAAAAGCTACAGATGTTAGCCTGATTATTAATTTTAAATTGCGGATTTAACAAAGATAGGCAAGAATATAGAGGGCTAGGGGGCGGGATAATCTGGTGCACTCAAATGAACAAAGAGTTACCGAGCAAGGGGCTGCGGCTTAGAGGTGGTGTGTAAGTGGGTGGAATATGGCTAGGGTGGGGGGGGGGGGGGGGGGGGGGTGTATGGAAGACCACCAATGAACACATGCCCAAGGATCAAAATCTGGTCATGGTGGAGATGGTACGGTACCGAAGGAATCAAGGTAGATTTAGGGTGACCGGTCAAAGGGAGAACGTGCAAACTCCACACAAATATCACCCGAGGTCAGGATCGAAGTCAGGCATTATGAAGCCACAGCTCGACCAGCTGGATGGAGACTGAGTGCACAGGGTGCTCAGTAGCTTGTGAGGTGGTGGCCAAAAGTTTAAAGGGAGATTTATGTGAAAAGAGTAACAATTAAGAGTAGTTTTATTAAAACGTATTTGTTGCGGGAATACTCGAATGTAGCCCTTCCAGCAACAACAGGACTGTTGGATGGGGAATTGTGTCATCCAGTTGATGATTGATGTAGGAACTATTTAAAGCATGGAAAGGTGAATCTCTTGAGGAAATACCCAGATGAATTTCCAAAGGGATGTGATTTGACCTAGAAACGATGATTAGCTAGCTCTACATTTTTACGCAGAGAATGGTGGGGGGCTGTATCCCAGTTGTAGAGCAATGGTGGAGGCAGGCATGATAGGGTATTTAAGAGGCTTTTAGATTGCCATGGAATGGAGGGATATGGATCATAAGTTCAGAAGTTCTAGCAGCAGAAATTAGGCCATTGGGCCCATCAAGTCTACTCCGCCGTTCAATCATGACTGATCTATGTTTCCCTCTCTTCCCATCCTCTCGTCGCCTTCACTCCATAAACCCTGACACCCGTACCAATCAAACTCCGCCTTAAAAATATCCATTGACTTGGCCTCCATAGCTGTCTGTGGCAATGAATTCAACAGATTCACCACCCTCTGACTAAAGATCCACAGATTCACCACCCTCTGACTAACTCATGAAGAGGCAACATGTGCGACACGGACATTGTGGTTTGAAGGGGCCTGTAGAGGCCAAGTCATTGGGTATTTTAAAGGCGGAGATTGAAAGATGCTTGATTAATAAGGGTGTCAGGGGTTATGGGAAGAATGGGGTTGAGAGGGAAAGATAGATCGGTCATGATTGAATGGCAGAGTAGAATTGATGGGCCGAGTGGCCTAATTCTGCTCGTAGAACTCATGAACATGAACTCGGGCCCAGGAGAAATAAAAGCTGAAAATAAGGCAGAATGAAGGACAAGAAAAATAAGCAGCATCCTTAACCAAGAAAAAAGCTGTTTTCTTCAGAGAATATAAATTGCTGGTCTGGGTGATGTACAGGTTAATAAACAGGCTGGAGTGTATTATTAGGCAGTGGCACTGAGAGGTCGATGAAAGGAAAGTTTGAACAATTATTAGTACAGCTCCATCTGATCCCCTGATGTGTTACATCCTGGAACTCCGCTCCAGCCTACAAACCCCCTTTTAACAGAGGTCGAGATCACAGTGAGGGGGCGCTTGCATTTCTGCTCAGACTTTTGTTATATTATTAACAGTGGGTGTTATGGTGAAGAGCAACTGGCACAGGCTCATCTTACTGTATCACGAGACTTACACTGAAATGGTTGTGAGCCCGAAAAGAGTTTTATTTCAGTTCATGATGCCGGGAACAGAATACCCTTTTCATGCAGATCACTAATTCTGTGTGTGTGTGTGTGTGTGTGCACCAATCCATCAGCTCTCTCAGCATGTACAGTCCCACCAGCCCTATATATATAGACATACCAACATTATATATAGAAACCCAACACCTTTTTCTCTGTGTATTGATCCATCAACTCTTCCCATAGAGACCATTAACTCCCTCCGTGTAGGCATACCTACAGACTCTCTGCATGTAAAGATACGTTGAGGTACGCACCCATCAACTTTTTCTGAATGTTCAGACGAACCGACACCCTCTGTGCGTGCAAACCCACTTTCCCCCTTCCCATACGCTAACCCAGCAACCTTTCTGTGTGTATTCAGTCCCATCAACTATCCCCATATATATGCCCCCACCAACTCATGCTATGTACAGTACACAGAAACAACACATTTTCGAGTAGCCCCACCAAATCTCTCCACTTGCAGACCATCGGCTGTTTAATATACAGAACGACGTGCATTCTCTCATCGTGGGTAAATTAAATGTATGCCAGAAAGATACATGGAAGCATCCTCAGCTGAAGACAAGGATGCTTCTCTTGACTCGACAGACCCTGCTTTGCAAAACCTGACATTACTCTCCACCATTCCCCAAGTATCTGCATTGTAATCTTCAATCTTCACCCCCATCCTCAGTCTAGCCAATCCCTTGGTCATGACCAAGTGCTGAAGATTTTTTGACTCTACTATCAAAATCTGCAGCAGCCAGGAAGTGGAGACAGAGAATGCCTAGCACATGACAATGCCTGAGAATCTTTTACTTCCCTGGTTTCCCAACCACAGAATGGCTTATCTTTTCTTGCCCATTCCATCCTGCACTCCTCCCCCCTTGTTCTGGGACAAGGATGAGACATACATGCTCCAGTGCTGCATTGGGAAAACAGAACAAGTTTATTCCATTCAGTCCCTCAAGCTTGGGACACTCATGGCAAACTCATTCCTCACCCAATTCTAACGATCATATGCACAGTCTCTTTCCCAGAATAGGGGAATCGAGAACCAGAAGACATAGGTTTAAGGTGAGGGGGGAAATGTTTAATAGGAGCTTGAGGGGTAACTTTTTGATGCAAAGGGTGGAATGAGCTGCCAGAAGAGGTAGTTGAGGCAGGTACTATCGCAACTTTTAAGAAACATTTAGACACGTTTAGAGGGATATGGGCCAAATGCAAGCAGGTGGGACTAGTGTAGATGGGACATATTGGCCGGTCTGGGCGAGTTGAGCTGAAGAGCCTGTTTCCAAGCAGTAAGACTCTATGACTCTAACAGAGATAACTGTCCACTATTTTCTGAATGACCTCCACATTCATCTTCAAAGGAACAGGAGAAAGTTATTCAGCCGTCGTTTAATTTTATCCCGTCTAACTTTAACTTTAACTATATCTGGTTCCAAAACCCGTAATACCCACCCTAACAAAACTCTTCCCATTCTCATCTTGCAGCTGATCCCCACCCTCAGTATTCTCTGGGAAAGGGACTTCCCCGTCTCCACTGCTGATGTGTCTCCACTCTTTATTCAGAGTCCATTTGGAGGGAGCCAGAGAAAGAAAATATCCGGAGGATTTGTCACCCAAGTTGGGAGCAGGAGATCCTTCTTTTATTCGGGAAGTGTTGGAAAACCCAGTTCAGAAAGCATCTTGCCCTCGTTCTACACCGGGGAAGCTTGCATGGTTTGGCAGAGGAGGAAGGAAGCTCATCACGGAAACTTCACTCCGCTGCCTAATCTCTAATCTGACCCACATGCACAGATAATTAAAAAGATAAAGATATGGGAGCTGATTGATTGCCTGAAATCTGCTCGCTTTGCGGTGGTCCTTTCAGAAGTATGACCTTGAAACAAAGCGCAAAGCTGCCCCGCACTGTTAATGAACCTCTTGGTCTAAATGCCAGGACAAAGACTTAGCACCATAGTGTTTTTCTCATTCGAGGATGTAGACTGAATCTCCGCACGGAGGGTTTAGGTGAAAGGATGTGGTCAACTTTGAAGCTACAAACACATGCTCAAAAATAGTACCAGAGGTACTATCACACTGGGAGCTGCAGGGCTGTTTGTAGTTCAACAAATTCTGGCTGCTAATAAATCTTATTCCCCTTTGCCTTGCAAGCAAATGATTATTTATAGGCTGAGACACAGGCACCTCACTTCATGTTAGCGGCTGTTGGTGAGGGTCCCCTCATTTAAATGGAGTCCTTTATGTTTTTAAAGGAAACCCAAAGTTTCAGGATCCCGTAAAAGTTGACACCAGAATGTGAGAACTTACATATTTATCTTGACATAATTAACAGCAGATGCTGGTTTACAAAAAAAGGCACAAAGTGCTGGAGTAACTCAACAGGTCAGGCAGCATCTCTGGTGAACATGGATAGAAGATGTTTTGGGTCCCGATTGGAACACCAACTATCGATGTTCTCCACGGATGCTGCCTGACCCTTTGAGTTGCTCCAACACTTTGTATCTTTTTAAAATATATTTATCTCTATGATGTGTACTGTTTGGTCTGTCTTTGTCTCCAATGCTCTTCTTTATTTACTAAACTTGAGTTCTGGGTTCTGGTGCATTGGTTTTTCATCACTCTTTGAGGTTCTATGGCTGCTTGGTCACCAAGTGTGTTAAAGAACAAAGAGATTTGAACTGTAAGAATCAGAGGATGGGGCATATTATTAGTGTTGAGGCATAATGTTGTGGTGTAGCTTCCATGGGTCTAAAGTCACTGACTATCTGCCCTTGGGTCAATTGGTTATTTTGGCCATAACGTGAGACTTGGCCCAGTTACCACTGGAATCTGCCCTCCAGCATCTTAACGTGACCAGTGAGCCCACATCCTTCCCTATCTCACCTCAGGCTCACCGGCTGTTGCAGCTGCCACTGTTATCACGGCCGTTATCATGTCCTTGACATTCACAAACATTCAATAACACTTGGCATCTGTCCTTTAATATGTATACTTTAGACTTTAGAGATATAGTGTGGAAACAGGCCCTTCGACTCGCCGCGTCCACACCGACCAGTGGTCACCCCGTACACCAGCACTATCCTACACACTACGGACAACTCACTATTTTACCAAAGCCAATTCACTTACAAACCTGTACATCTTTGGAGTGTGGGAGGAAATCGGAGCACCTGGAGAACAACCCATGGGGTCACAAGGAGAGCGTCCAAGCACCATACAGGCAGCACCTGTAGTCAGGATCAAACCCGGGTCTCTGGTGCTGTCAGACAACAACTCTAATGTTGTTCCACTGTTCCGCTCATATATATACATACTGTATATATACACTTAGATATATTGGGCGGCGTAGAGGAACAGCGCTGGAGTTATATATATTAATGTTATGCATAGAGTATATATATATATAAAAAGATAAAATACTTTAAAAAGATTAAAAATATCACTTTACTTCCCATTAAAACATTAAAATATACACACACAGACTAAATGTTATTGAAAACATTGAAACTATAAAAAGTAACCCTACTTACCTCATTCCAGGCTGTCATTGTCTCCGACTCATTTGAAAGATTTTGATGTACTAGCAAAATTTCCACATAGTATAACTTAGCATAGCTAAGTCACACTATGTGAAATTCCAGGACATTATTGAAAGGAGAATCAGCCACTTGGAGCCATTTTGCGTAATCCTGTTCTCCAGTCCAGTTTTAGTTTATTGTCACTTCTCTTTTCCATTTTTTATCTCATTTCCATTTCCATTTTCCTATTTTTAATAATGTTAATCTGTATTATCATTTTTAACCAAAAGCCCTACTAGGGACAAGTGTTGCGAAATAGCTTTGGCTAAAAACACTATGATGCATACATCAGATGACTGTTTCAAGTGTATCTATGTTTTTGTATCTGTCCCTATTTAAATAAACCTTAATAATAATTAATAACTTGTACCGTGAAAAGCTTTTGTTGCGTGCTAACCAGTCAGCTGAAAGACAAATCCTCTCGACATCTGGTGTAATACTTGTAGGCTCATGGATAAATAATGCACACAAGGAGACATGCAGTCCATGTTCAAGAAGGAACTGCAGATGCTGGAAAATCGGAGGTAGACAAAATTGCTGGAGAAACTCAGTGGGTGCTGCCGCACCCGCTGAGTTTCTCCAGCAATTTTGTCGACATTTTTATCCAATTAGTCCCTCTTTTCCTCCTCTTTCCTATAGTTCGGAAAATATACTTTTCCTTTTAAGCATTTACCTCATTCCCTTCTAAAATTGGAACGTCCACTGCATTTGAGCAGTGCATTGCTGAACCCCTTTCCGTCACCACTTGAAACCGATTCTTCTCAAGCAAATGGAGATTTAATAATGGGATTATTAAAGTTTATTCGACTCATTTTTAGAAACCAAGAATTTAGAAGAAAATTAACCCGAGGTGAACAGATGGGGGTTGAAACAGACCAACTATGATCTCATTGACCGGGAAGAAAGGCCCAAATATTGGACCATATTTTAGTGAACTTGATCCTTGATCTCTTCACTGCGATCGCAACTAATTTGTGACGGATCTCTTTTATCTACTTTTGTCCGTGTGATTTAATGCCATTGATTATTAAAAATCTGTTTGTTTCAGATTTAAAATGACCAGCTGACCTAGGAAAAGTTACCCCTTGTGTCAATGTTTTCTGACTTCACACCTGAAAGTCCAGATTCCAACTATAAGGCTGTTAATCACAAACCCCCAGCCAGTGGAAGGTTTTAGGGTGGCAAAATGGCACAGCGATAGAGTTGGTCTGGTCAGAGTTTGTACGTCCTCCATGCGATCATGGGTTTGCTCCAGGTGCTCCGGTTTCCTTCCACAGTTCAGACGTACAGGTTTGCAGGTTAATTGGCTTCAGTAAGTCGTAAAATTGTCCTTAGTATGTACGGTGGTGTTAGTGTACAGGGTGATCGTTTGTCGGAGTGGACTCTGTGGGCCGAAGGGCCTGTTTACGCATTGTATCTCTAAAGTCTAAAATGTTAAACACTTTGATTAAGATCATCCTTTACCAAGGCAAATAGTATCCTTTGTTGACTTTGTGAGCCAACATGTTGTTTCATTTCAGCCTCAGGAAAATGGGGCTTTGGCGAGTCGAGACAGTCGGGTATAACAAAGGCTCACAGGACGTAGATTCTCCCACAGCAGCATCACTGTTAATCTCTCATTTGGGTACTTTTATAGCTGAGTAAGAGATTCAAATACTAAATCTGCTGAATCACCAGCAAGTTTACTTTGGCTTCCCAACAAACTGTGTGAGCGGCACAGTGGCCAAGCACCTGTGCAGCCCCATAAACAATATGAATACAGCTCGTGCAATAGCGTGAAAGGCTGAAGGGAGCTCAGTGGAAGATTGTAGAGATGGCCTGGTCTGGCAAATTTCCCTCACTTAGTCTTTTAGTTTTAGTTGAGAGATACAGCGCAGAAACAGGTTGTTCAGCCCGCCACGTCCACGCCAACCAGCGATGACCGTAGACTAGCACTTCCAACACACGTGGGGACAATTTCAGTCCAGTTCAGTTTAGTTTATCGTCACATGTAGCGAGATACAATGAAAAGCTTTTTCCGCGTGCTAACCAGTCAGCAGGAAGCCAATACCTGATTACAATCTAGCCGTTTACAGAATTTACAATTCTTATTGATGCCAATTAACCTGCAAACCCGTACATCTTTGGAATGTGGGAGGAAACCAGAGCGCCCGGAGGAAACCCACACAAGTCACGGGGGGCATGTGCAACCTCCGTCCAGACAGCACCTGCAGTCAGGATCGGACTCGGGACTCTGGCGCTGTATAAGGGGCTGTCCCACTGCGGCGACCTAATCCGCGAGTTCAGAAGAGTGTCTTCGACCTTCAAGCTCGAGGGCACCCGCCCGGAAAACCTTGAGCTGGATCGACCGTCAACGATGAAGCCGCGGAGCTGGATGGGACCGACCGCACACACACACTCACACAAACACATCACAACCAGTCAGCAGGAAGCCAATACCTGATTACAATCTAGCCGTTTACAGAATTTACAATTCTTATGATTCCAATTAACCTGCAAACCCGTACATCTTTGGAATGTGGGAGGAAACCAGAGCGCCCGGAGGAAACCCACACAAGTCACGGGGGGCATGTGCAACCTCCGTCCAGACAGCACCTGCAGTCAGGATCGGACTCGGGACTCTGGCGCTGTATAAGGGGCTGTCCCACTGCGGCGACCTAATCCGCGAGTTCAGGAGAGTGTCTTCGACCTTCAAGCTCGAGGGCACTCGCCCGGAAAACCTCGAGCTGGATCGACCGTCAACGATGAAGCCGCGAGCTGGATGGACCGACCGCACACACACACTCACACAAACACATCGCAAAGGCGGGGGCCAGGGAAAGCGGGGGAGCGCTGTCTGAAATTCTGAAAAGGAAGGTAAAAGACGGCTGTACAGTAACGGTAAGTCCTTTAGAGAGCGGGGGGGGGGGGGGGGAGGAGAGACGGGAAGAGAAGGGGAGAGAAGAGGGGAGAAGGGTGGGAGAAGGAGTGGAGACACTTTTAAGAAGGATAATAAAGTTTAGCGGTTGGTTTTCCTGGGTCCTGAAAACTCCAATGAGCCCATTAAAATGCCCGGTCAGTGAAGGAGATTGCCTACGGCTGCCCTCGACTGCCTGTAACTAAATAGCGGCCCCCACTCCACTGCACTACGAGTTAAAAAGAACCATGCCGACCAATTGTTACTCGCGGAAAATATTTCAACATGCTGAAAAATTCTCCTCGACCAAGTGAGGTTGCGAGTATGCGGGAACTTCCCTGGAGCATGAAGTAGTGTTCCATTGACCTCATAGGACCTCCTAGGACCACATGTCGACCATGCTGCGAGTTTGAGTCGAGGGCAAACTCTTCTAAACTCGCAGATTAGGTCGTCGCAGTGGGACAGCCCCCTAAGGCAGCAACTCTACAGCTGGGCCACTGTGCCCCACTTACCGTCCCAGTCACTGTTGGCAGGAGCTTCCTGTGCATAAATTGGCAGCTGCATTTGCAACGTGAGTAAACCTCAGAAATCTTTTACTGGCCACAAAACACTTCAGGATGTTGTGAGGTAATAAAAAAAAAGGCACTGTATAAACATCGGTTTCACTTTCTTTGTGGAGAGCTACCAAAAGTGGAATAATATAGAAAATTCATTGCAATTCCTAAAGGAAATGAACCCATAGTAGGGAACTGCCAAGATGCATAGTTGGAATAATCTCAGTCATTTTAGACTTTTTGTTGCAATTGCATTTTTTGAAAACTTTAAATCCTTAGCTCTATTGGCACACTTTACATCTTTCATGGGTTGAAGATGAGATGGTGATTTATTGATTGTATGGAGAAGAATATAGAGAGTTATGGGGAGAAAGCAGGGGATTGTTCTTTCAAAGACCAATCGCAAGATTAATGGATTGAATGGCCTCCTTTTGTTCAGTGTTATTCTCCGACAAGTCTGATTGCATTATAATTGCGTTGCCTTCCTGACAAATGGAAGTTGTTGATCACGTTTGTTTTCCTCAGCGTGATGAAGCAGCGTTATCCTTTCAAGGTTGTCACCGTGGCCGGATCGGAGTAATGGGTCTCTCTCTTCAAAATAGTTTCTTTCACAATCTTTCCTGTGAATCAAAGGTTCAAGGAACATCAGATTATGGTTGGGCAGCACAGTGGCACAACGGTAGAGTTGTTGCCTTATGGGCCTGTCCCACTTAGGCAACACTTTAGGAGACTGCCAGGGACTAGTTTTAATGGAATTCACCTACGACACCTGGCGACAACCTACGACAACACCTACGACAGTAAAATTGTCGCCACTGTTGCTGTAAAATGTTCTACATGTTGAAACCTTTGCAGCCGTCGCCTGTAGTCGCCCAAAAGATTGCCTAAGTGGGGCAGGCGCGTTACAGCGCCAGTGACCAGGTATCGATCCTGACTATGGGTGCTGTCTGTTTGCACTTTCTCCCTGTTTATGCTTTCTCCCAGTGACCGTGTGGGTTTTCTCCGGGTGCTCTGGTTTCTTCCCACGCTCCGTAGACGAACAGGTTCGTAGGTGCAGAAAGGAACTGCAGATGCTGGTTTAAACTGAAGATGAACATAAAAAGCTGGCAAAGCTCAGTGGGTCCTTCAGAATCTCTGGCGAAAAGGAACAGGTGATGTTTCGGGTCGAGACTGCCAGTCAGGCCGGCTTAATTGTCCCTAGCGTGTAGGATAGTGCTAGTGTACGGGGTGATCGCTAGTTGCCTTGGACTTGGTGGGCCGAAGGGCCTGTTTACACACTGTATCTCTATAGTAAAGTCTAAAGTCTGGATGAAAATCAAAAGAAACTTCAGATTATTGTTTTAAACCATATCGAAAAATTGACTTACATTGTTTTAATTTTTTTAAACAATCACAGACACGCATGCTGTATTTCACACAACTTGTGAGGGAGCTCAATATAGAATTAGTTAGTGCTGTACATGGGTTCAGAAAGAACTAAAGAGGGATAAGGTGGAATCTATTGATCCGCTGACAAGTCAGCTGAGAGAGAGAGAGAGAGAAAGAGTTTGTGTGTAAGATGGAGAGGGAGGGGGGGGGGAGAGAGAGAGAGAGAGAGAGAGAGAGAGAGGAGAGAAAGAGTGTGTGTGAGTGTGTGTGTGAGAGAGGGAGAGCGAGAGCGAGAGAGAAAGATAGAATGAGAGAGTGAGAGTGAGAGAAAGAGATAATAAGAGAAAGTGTGTGAGTGAGAGAGAGAGCGAGAGAGAGAGAGAGAGAGAGAGAGAGAGAGAGAGAGAGAGAGAGAGAGAGAGAGAGAGGGAGAGAGATAGGGAGAGAGAGTGAGAGAAAGGGATTATGAGAGAACGCATGTGTGTGTGTGAGAGAGAGAGAGAGAGAGAGAGAGAGATATGAACAGGACACAGGAATGGGAGAGATATAACCATTCTCACACCCCACGCTGTCTCCTTCCCACAGCAAGGCTCAGCATCCTTGAAGTGGGTGGAGAGACAGGATATTCGAATAATGGTGACCTTTAATGGGAGAATGTGCTCATGTCCCGAATACTAAACCTTGACCTTTCATTAAGGTTAAAACATTGTTACCTCAAAAGTGGTGTGAAAGGCTGATGGCCAAACGTGGAATCTGGCAAATAACAACACATGCTTTTGGGGGAAAGTTTATAATGCTCTAGAGAGAGAGAGAGAGAGGAATCAAGGGACATGGCAGGACAAAGTAGGCTGAGAAGAGAGATGTGTCGAGCAGAAACACAGGCGTAGATATTTTGGGCAGAACTGCATACTTCTGCGCTGCACATTTCTATGTTCGGAACAATCTTGCTCTTACACCTGGATCATATCTCAGTCAGATATGTCGTTTAAAAAAAATCAAAGCAGATTACTCTGTTCGAGCTGTTTGTGATTTCTGCGAATGTGTGTTCATGGACACAGACAGAGGGACAAGGCCCGTTTCGAGCAGCCGGTCCCGATACCTGATGGGTTCTGGTGACTCTCCGCCCCTCATACAATTAGCAAAAAAACAACAGATTTAGGAAACATCATCACCCTCATTACACAAACTGTATTACAATTTCCTGTCTTTCTGCAGAGCCACCTTGCTCCTCACAGCTGCAGCCATTTGCTGTTTGGGAGGGGAAAAGAAAAAAATAAAAGAACAAATTGGTGGTTTTGTCATCAACAATTGTCACTGGAAGATATTTGAAATGCGGAGATAAAATACTGGTGAGCTTGGCAAAACCAAGCATCGCAGCTGAGCTCAGCGGTGATCGTTCCAGCGTGAAAGGAGGAAGTGGGATTTACAAGTAATTCATATCCTGTTGGGGTTGTCTTCTTTAATTCTGAACAAACAGAAAAAAAAAAAAAGTCTTCTGCCTCCTGCCAATTCCTCCAGCTTCTCTCCGTCTCTCTATTCACACCTCCTTTGGACCCAAGTTTCTTTATTCACATTCATTGCCACATTTACGATCCCACTCCTGTATCGGTAGTGTTGTTGACACTTGTGATGGTTTTCTCTCGTGCCTTCATCTCTCATCACAAGACTGTTCTTTCCCAGCACTCTGAATACTTATACACTCCTCCCTCCCTAATATCACCACCTTACCTTCTAACAACAGGTAAAAGACATTTGGTCCACAGGGGCAGGGATAGAAAGGCTTGAGGATATAGGCAGTGCAACTGCTGTCAGGTGCAACTTGCGTAGAATGGAGCATCTTGGATGGCATAGGCAGGGTGGCTGTAAATCAGAAAACATAAGAAGCATAGAAACATAATAAATAAGTGGCAGGAGTTAGACCATTTGGGCCCTTCGAGCCAGCATCGCCTTCGATATGATCATGTTTGATCAAAATCAGTACCACCCCGTTCCTGCTTTCTCCATATCCCTCTCTACTTCGTTAGCCCTAAGAGAGTAAAATCCAACTCTTCTCTTGAAAACATCGGGTGAATTGGCCTCCGTGTCCCTCTGTGGCAGAGATATTCCGCTCATCAATGGGTGCAGGAATCATAAACCTGGACATTTGAGCAGGAAAAATTACCCTACAAAACTGCTGGGCCTTTCCTTTCGCAAATTTCAACTTCGTTGATTTGTATCCCTCTGCTGAATTTTTGTTAAGTGTTTTCACTAACACCACAGAAATGCTGGAGTAACTCAGACAGCATCTCTGAGGAATAGTGTCGTTTTAGGTTGAACCACATCTACTTCAGCCTGAAGTCAGGGGAAAGGGAAAGGAGATGGTGATATAGACAGATATGCACTTTTGGGAATGAAAAGAATGCAAAAACGTAACGATGATCAAGAAACAGGCCATTGTTTACTGTCCGACTAGAGCCTCTGCATTCGTAGCGAGATATGACTCACTGGTTAGCACTTACACCTTTGAGAGAAGTCCATGAGTCAATTTCCACTCCACGAGACATCAGCTAAACCTCGGACATCACGCATTGATACCAGTCATGCTGTATCGGGAAAGTATTGACACAGAATCAATATACTATTACTCTCACAATCCCATTCCTCTCTACTCCCTTCTCCCGTCGCCACGAAGACACCAAAGTTGAAAGCAAATACCAAAAATTTTCAGGAACAGTTTCTTCCCACTGTTATCAGACTATGAATAATCCTCCAATAGCTATCCTGATCTCCCAAACAATCTCATTGTGCAGGCTCTTGCACCTTTTTTATTAGCTCCCACTTTCAATGTTATTGGAACACTATACTGTTCCCAAAATTTATTCTGCATCTTTGGTAGTTCTCATTCACTCACTTGCTTGAACTTTGTGTCTACTGGGCGCCACTCATGTCTGCATACACCACCATTTCAATAATGAACCAATCGAAATCTTTCAATGTGACATTAAACTAAAATAACCATCTGATGAACATTGAAGGTTTCATCTTGTTAGTTTGAAGGAGGCGAGTAAGGGTGTTGACTGTAAAATCTGAACTATATTTATGCTTCAATCATTTCCTTAAAATGGATTAATGTCAGTCATAACACAACACATGCAGCTTTTATGAGTTTGCGCATGTATGTTGGTAGTAACATCTCACATTGCAATAGTAGTTTACCTGGATGTGACATGCTTGGAGACCTGAAGAAGTACAAGGCTATAGACCACAAGTCTCTTAGTAATTATAAAAGGCTATACTCTCGCATTTTGTCTAAGACACTTTAAAAGTACGAATTAACAACAACATTTGACACACGATCTTCTCAGAGACGATCGGCAATGGTGACCACAACGTTGAACCAAAGAGGCAGTGCCTTGAAAGTGGGAGAGAAAGGTTAATGGGCAGAAAGGCTTGGTGAAGGGGAGAGCAGAGGAGGACATTACAGAGTTTGCAGCTCGTGAATATAATGGTATGGACCACTATAGTAAGAACAAAATGCAATAAGATGCACGAGAAGCCAGAATCGAAAGAATGCTGCTGGAGAAGAAGCCTGCATGGGGTAGAGGCAATGGAGATAGGAAGAATTGCAAAGCCATGGAAGGATTTGAAAACATTAAGAAAAATTGAGATAACTGTCAACGAGGACTCGTAGGAATTATACAGGCCTATGATGGTTGGGTGGATAAGGCCGGGGGTGTGGTAATGACATTGAGGGGGGGAGTGGGCGGTCTTGGATGGCTGAATGGCATTTAGTTTCACTTTCCAATTTCTCCTTACACCTCTCCACCCCAATACGAGATATCCACCACCTCCCACAATTGCGATCCCCCCCTTTACCCGTCCACACTCTTCCTCACTCTTTCCATTAGTTTAACTGCAGTCTTCCTCCAGAAATCGTGTGTTACAATCATCTCCCTTGGGCAAAAGTTTTTTATGAAGTGCACACATCCAGATTCAGGGATAGTTTCTTCCAGCTTGTTATCAGGCACAGAATAACCTACTACTACACAACATAGAGAGGCAGTCCTGAACTGCTATATACCTCATTGGAGAACCTCAGACTATCTTTGATTGGAGATAGACACAAAATGCTGGAGTAACTCAGGAAGGAATGGGTGATGTTGCAGGTCGAGACTCTTCTTTCAGACTGAGCATCAGAGTGCGGAGTTGCGGAAGATAAGGAGTGTAAGAGACCAAAAGAGATGAAGTTCAAGGAAAATGTAGAATAGACCAATGGTAGCAAGGAGAAGGTGACAACAAAGCAAACAGAGATACAATGCAATCAGGGGGACAGTCAGCCAGATCAGACTTTGATCGGACTATTAAACTACTTTATACTGGACACAAAATGCTGGGTAACACAGCGGGACAGGCAGCACCACTGGAGAGAAGGAATGGGTGACGTGTTGGGTCGCGACCCATCGGACGTTATGGCTTCATCTTGTGCTAAATGCTAGTCACGTTATTCGCTTGGTCATGTATCTGTACACTATGGATGGCTCGATTGTAATCATGTATTGTCTTTCTGCTGACTGGTTGGCACGTAACAAAAGCTTTTCACTGTACCTTAGTGCACGTGACGATAAACGCAATTCAACTCCACTCAGCATCATCTACAAAATTGCTTTCCATGACATTCGCGGCTGCTAGAAAACACCTCAATTTCTTCCCTTGAGGTGTTTTCTAGCAGCCAAGAATATTGGAGCCACTTACAAATATTGGAGCCACTGCTTATGATCCTCCCAAGAAGGTTTAATGCAACTCATTCAGTGTTGGACGTTGGACATGCAGTGCGATGAAAACAGATGGGGGTGGAGAGATCAGTTTGAGGTGGCGAGATGGAGATGGCTGCACGAAAGCGTATTACATGTATGGATGATGCTACTCATAAATAACATGGAGGTGAGAAACAGGAGGGTGATAGGTAGCTGATTATTGTGGGGCTCCAGAAGGTATAATGTGGCGTGGAATGAAATACATGCGAGGAACAGTAGGGACAATCTTTGCTTTCCACCCTGGCCTGACAAAGTTACAATGTGGTGCGGCTCCTCCTTTATTCTCCCCCCCCCAACGCCCACCACTTCCCCCAAAGAGCCGAATTCCCCTACGCTGAGGTCCACCATTGCCATGTTCCTCCCCCCTCAACCCCCCCTCCCTCCCCTCGTGCCCCCACTGCCTTTTCCCCCTCCCACCAGATGGAAGTCAAGCCACAGCCCAGAATTATCTGTTTAGTTTAGTTCAGCAGATATCGCGTGGAATAGCAGCCCTTCGGCCCCACCTGAGTCCGTGCTTGACCGCGATCCCTGAAAACTAACGTTATCCTGCACACCTACTGGAACAATTTACAACATTTACTAAAGCCAATTATGCTACAAACCTGCACACCTTTGGAGTGTGGGAGGAAACCAGAGCACACGCAGAAAACCCATGCTTTCGGGAAACAGGAGAACGTACAAAAACGCCGTACAGACAGCACCTGTAGGTCCGGAATGAAACGCGGAGGGTCTCTGCCGGAAGACAGCAGCTCTGCCACTGAGCTATCATGCACATTCCTGTCTAATGGATGGGCTGGAATGGAATCAGGTGAAGCTAGTCCCATATGACTGGATAACATATATTCTCTTAATTTTTGTGTGGGTCTGGCAAATTGGTTAAATGTATATTCAACAATAGGTCATACTGTTTCTTAATTTGATTACATTTCAACAGATGAATGAAAGCTTCAGAAACTAGAGCAGGTAACAAAGCCTACATCCTGCTCTGCCAATGTGTGCAAAGGCTGTTGTGGTTTAAATCAATGTTCCCAATTCTCTATCCTCTGAATATATTTGTATATTCTTAACTTTTAGTACAATCAACATCTGGGCATTAATGGACTCTGATGTAGTGGATTTCAAAGACCTGCAACCTAGATATAAACATTGCTCCTATCTCAGTCCTGAATAGCTCACTCTCTATACTGATACAATATCGCTAGCTTGGACTCAAGGAATCTTCCATGTCTTTCACTCTCAGAAGTTGTCTGCCTTATCCTTTTAAGCTCCAGTTTTATCCCATTATTCACAACCGTTCCTCTTTGGACAACCTCTGCCATTCCCATAATCATTCTGATGAATCTATGCTGCACTGATTCTATGGAGAGTATAAACTTTGGGTGTGGAGACCAAAATGCTGGAAATGGGATCTCACCAAAACCCTGTATAACTTTATTTTTGTGCTTTATGCTCAGGTCAAAAATAAACCTATATCCCAATTCCATCTTTCTGCTTACATCGTGAAATCCTTAATACCGTTACTGCATAAAAATCTCTATATCCTAATTTTGACATTTTCAAATGGGCCGCCGCTTCAAAAAGGTTTTTAGGGAGGTAAGGTTTAGGTTTTTAAGCTTTTGGAATCCTCTCCAAGTAAGGCCTGGTTCTAAGTTTATTGTTACACAATACAGTTAAATTGATTTCTTCATGTACTTGTAATCTTCATTAAACATCGCCATGAGATTCCTTTTCTTAAATTCTCATTCTCATAATTCACCCCTCTTTAGCCATGGTAGCACTCTAAGGAATCTATACTGCACTCTTTCCCGAGGTCTGAAGACTATCTTGCGGGTGAGGTTGGGGCAAACTTTATCCAGCCACAGCTGGTAGAGCTGCTGCCTTACAGAGCCAGAGACTTGGGTTCAATCCTGATCCTGGAAGCCATCTCTGTGGAGTTTGTACATTCTCCCTGTGACCATTCAAGTTTCCACAAGCCGTTCGGCTTTTCTCCCACACGCCAAAGGAGTTCATTGTTTTATTGGTTTAAAATTGGCTATTTAAATTGCCCTTAATATGTTGAGATGAGAAGGTGGGATAACATAGAACTGGTGAATGGGTGATCAATAGTTGGCGTGGACTCAGTATGCTGAAGGGCCTGTTTTCATGCTGTTTCTCTGACCTAAACTGAGGTACAACACAGCTTCCATTCGAGGGGATCTATCGGCAGTCGCTGCATCAAAAAAGGCTGGCAGCATCATCCAAGGGCCCACACCATCATGGCCACACCCACTCATCTCTCTGCTACCTTCAGGTAAGAGGTACAGGAGCCTGAGGATGCAACGTCCAAGGATTCAGGAATAGCTACTTCCCCACAGCCATCAGCTATTATACTTGTTCGGGACAAAACTCTGAACATTAATACCCCTTTATCTGTTATTTGCACTTTATCAATTTATTTATTCATGTGTGCATTTACATATATAACGGCATTTGGATGGACACGCATGATCTGTTTTAGTCAATGCCTACTTTGTTATGACTGTATGCTAAGCAAAGATAAGACTTCATTGTCCTGTCAGGGACACATGACAAAAAACTCTTTTGACTCTTTTGACTTGACTTGACTTACTCCTGTTTGTATTCCACATAAAGGCCAATGTCCCTCATAAATTAGTTCCTGTACATTGCAACTATCTTTCAGTGATTTTTGGACTTGCTAAATCCTGAAAACTTAAGCCAATGCCCCCCGATGAATACCGATGTTGAACCGCACAGGCAGCGAGTCTCGAACCAAAATCCACATGAACTTTCATGACCATTGTATGTCTGCGGACTCTGTTAAGATCTTCACTCTTTGTTCACAACAGCCAGACACGTTTCGCACAGGACCTGCCATTTGGGATATAGTTGGATACAAATGGAACAAATGAACATGTGCAATGTTCCCCTATAGGGCGGATAAATGGATTGATTGCCTATCCAAATATATCCTGTCATAGATCCATGCACCTTGTTATACTGACTTACATCTCTTAACTAAATACAGATTTTTGGCAGACCCCTCTGTAATTTGTGTGTTGATGACACAGACACCTTTGTTGCAAAGTGTCTTCGGCTTTTTCAACTTCAAACAGTATTTGTTATAATTACATTGTTTGTCACGGAAATGTCACAAAACGCGATATAATAATAAAGGTATTATTGTCATAAAACACAGCAATTGGCTTTTAATTATACTATTATTTATAGAGCTGAGAGGAAGACCAAATATAAACATTGACAGTGTGAAAATGCTGGGGAGTCTTCATTGCTTTCCTTCACAAAATCTGAATTAAGGAGATTTTGTAATTAAAGACATTACACATAAGCTATTTTATCCTTATCATTCCTCTGTCAGATTCCAAAGTTCTATTGTTGACGGTCATGTCTGTTCCTGTCTTGCCCCAACTTCTGGAATTCTCTCCCGAAACCTTTCTGCCTCTCCTTCCACTTTTACAATTTTCCTTAACTCTTTGGCCAAACTCTTAAACAGCTTGAAGAAGGGTCTCGACCAGAAACGTCACCCATTCCTTTTCTCCAGAGATGCTGCCTAACCCGCTGAGTTACTCCCGCTTTTGTGTGTCTGTCGATGGTTCAAACCAGCACCTGCAGTTCCTTCCGACACACTGAATCGCCGTAGATAAGTTTATAGATACAGCACAGGGACAGCCCCTTTGGCCCACCGAGTCTGCACCAACTAGCGATCCGCGCAAACTAGCACTAATAGGAATACACTAGGGACAATTTACATTTTTAACCAAGCTAATTAAACTGTATGTCTTTCTTAATGTGGGGATTATTATTTACGGACCTACAGAGGTACACGTAATATTAATTCAACCAATACTCTCTGAGCTTTAATTTGTCCCTTACTGGTCTCAATACGAACCCGATTGCTAGAAAACTGCTTAGTAACTTAAACGTAAAGTACAAATGAAGGAAACAATGCAACTCTAGGATCGAGGCAAATGTCCCAAACGAGCATGCGGCTTGTGCGACGCTCTCGTAATTTAGGTCAGATTAATGGAGAATGCCGGACACATCAGTTGGCCGGTAAATAGGTGGTCCCATCGTCTATCGATCTTGATTTATTCTATGCTTTCTTTCTGAGACAAGAAATACGGAGGACCTCAGCTAACATGGGAGTTTCTTAATACACTCTGTGAAATGCATGAGGTGAGTAAATGGTAATCGAACATGACTGCGGATGAAACTTTTGTTACGTAAAGAGTAGTAATGGTTAGGATGGTTAATGGGAGAGTCTAGTATGAGAGGGCACAGCCTCACAATAAAAGGACGCACTATTAGAATGGAGACGAGAAGGAATTTCTTTAGCCTAAGGGTGATGTATCTGTAGAATTCATTGCCACAAGGCAGTAGTGGAGGGCAGGTCATTGGGTATTTTTAAGGCGGACATTGATAGGTTCAGACTCAGTCTGAAGAAAGGTCTTCTTTAAACCAAAGCAGTATTTGTTATAATTACTTTGTTTGTCACGGAAATGTCACAAAACGCTATATACTAATAAAGGTATTATTGTCATAAAACACAGCAATTGGCTTTTAATTATACTATTATTTATAGAGCTGAGAGGAAGACCAAATAGTTTGCTGGATACATTTGTTAGTGAATCTACTGAGTTGATGGGGATCCAAACCAAAATCAAACAAGATGTACAATATATGTCTGAAGAAGGGTCTCGACCTGAAAGGTCACCTATTCCTTTGGTCCAGAGATACTGACTGACCCACTGAGTTACTCCAGCATTTTGTGTCTATCTTTGATAGGTTCTTGATTCGTAAGGGCATCAAAGACTGCGGGGAGAAGGCAGGAGAATGGGGTTGAGAAGGAAAGCTAGAACAGCCTTTATCGGATGGTGGAATGGACTCCATGCGCTGAATGGCCCAATTCAGCTCCATTGTCTCATGGCTTAATGGTCTAATGGACTGCACAACCACCTAAAAGTGGAAGGTACAGATTCAATAGTAGCTGTCAAAGCAAAGGGAATGCATTCTTGAAGAGGAAAAGTTACCGGATCTTTTGAGAAGGATAAGCCGGATATCTCCTCAAAAGAGATGGTAGAAAAGCAATGGGGAGAACGGCCTCCTGGTGTGCTGCATCTTCCTATGACTCAATCCAACCAGAGGTCAGTGTCGTTCTGGATGAATGGAACATGCACATGCAGAAAAGCCCACAGAGGAGCTGTGACTCATATTTACTGAAACAATATTCCTTTCCTTCTCTCCCTGTGCCCAAAATATGACCCATGTCCAATCAGTAACCAAACCCCTCGCAGCTAATCTCTCAGCCCTCACCAACCTCTGGCAGCCTGCACCCTTTAAAATCTCAACCATATGAAAACATTTTAAGAAAAGGGATCTCTTCCATGCGTGATGTGTTAACATCAGCATTTTCGCTTCGGCTAAACACTGCGGTATGATTCACGTCTCAAAACATGTGGCCAAAACTATTCCGTTCGTCATTGGTAAACTCAACCCCCCCCCCCGGTTTACTTACTCAAACATAAATGACCAGCAGGCAACGCACACATAACATCACTGTGTGTCACAGACCATGCCTCTGTCTATCGTCAGGCATAACATTAAATTACATTGCCTTGCAGAGACTGAAGGCCAAGAAGATGTATTTGTTGATTAAATATTTAGTGGGTGTAATACACTCTATAGATAAGACTAGGCTGTTGGTACAAGTTAGGTATTGATGCATTTTTCCGGGTAGATCCCACAGCCAGCACCAGCTCGCTACACCTTAACTACCCCAACCCCGCTAGTTTGGCAATCTATCTTAGCTGTGGTAGACGCAACTTGCAGAAACCCCCCCCCCCCTCCCCCAATCCTCCAAGATTTGATGAGACTTTTATCCGGAAATATACACAAAACGCCGGAGTAACTCAGCGGGACAGGCAGCATCTCTGGAGAGAAGGAATGGGTGATGTTTTGGGTTATCCTCTGTCTTTCAGGCCCCAAGTTCTCTAAATTCCTCCCCAAATCTCTCAACCTTTTTTTCCTCTCTTAAAGTCGGTCTCTAAAGTCATGCTTTTCATCACGCCTCCCTTAAAGCTGATAGTCACTAATTTACCAATTTGCCAGTTCCCAAGGTTGGATTTAAACTCTTGTCCCTAACTGCAGTTGCTGGTCCAGTGGTTT